>OW285237.1:179859911-180380667 GCA_935421215.2 Melolontha melolontha | reverse complement strand
CATTGTGACATATTCAAGGATTGCGAATTCATATAACTTTCAATACAGTGTAGACCAAATGGTGATATCTCGTAGATTTGAAGTTAAAGACTTGGAGATTTTATTTGATGTGTCGCTTCAATTTACCGCCCATATCTTTTCTGTTTCTAACGCTGTTTCAAGGTCTTTAGGCTGCCTGATACGTCCTTGTCGTGACTTTAGTAATCCGTCGACTTTGAAGTGTCTGTACTATGCTTATGTGCGGAGTATGGTGCAGTTGTGTGGTATCCATTCTACGTCTACCAACAGATCGCTTTGTAGAGAATTCAGAAGCGTTTCCTTAAATATCTCACCTTCAAGTGCGATGGAATTTATCCAATGCGTGGGACGGACTATAACGCTTTGGTCAATAGACATGGTTTATGCTCTCTAACTAGTAGAAGGGAAGAAGCAAGTGCCACCTTTCTTTTTAAACTATTTAACAACTCCATATATGCATCTGGTCTGCTGTCTCAGGTTTATTTTCTTGTGCCGGCTTACCTTACGCATTTATGTGTTGCCAACGGCCAGATCAACGTTTTAAAGAAGGCACCTCTGGCACGCATGATGCGGAATTGCAACATCCTGGATCTGGACCCGTTCTGCAGTTAGTGTTGTCTTCTTTTGCTATTACTTTTCTTTGTTAAAGCTGTTTTCACAACATAACTTTCAATTTTTATATAACCATTAATTTTGAATTTCCTTTTATTTTGTGTATCGCTAATTCTTCGTTTTTTATTTTAAAATTTTTTAAATTTATGTATATATAATAAACGATTGTTGATAGCAACCGTTTATAATTATCATTAATTATTATCCTGTAAATGGCTTGCCGTTGGATAATAAAGATTATTATTATTATTAATATTTTTATGAACGTATCCTTCTCCAGAGACGCAGATACGTATTTAATATTTTCTCAGATTCGTCAGTACGCCCCTGCTGGTGAAGGATACATTCACAAAAAATATCCAACTTCGACATCTCACAGAAGTACATTCAGCACTGCATATTAGCAACCAGTCGAAGCAATTAGTTCTCTGCATAGCAACTGTAGAACTAACAAAGTGTTTCCATCAGATGGCACCGCCGTAAATATTAATAGGGAACTTGTGCCATGTTCTACTCACCAGATTTTTAATAATATTTTGTTTTATTAAAAATTCTTTTGTATTAATTTATTTTCCTTATATGTGTACTTATTGTAAGTAAAATGTTTATAACAAATGATTTTTCTCATAAAATTATCATTATTGTTTAGTCTATTTCGCGGCGTCCCTTTAATATCGCCGCAAGCCCCAGGTTGAGAAACGATAACATATCTACATACGTATCTACATACTCTGAATAAATTATTGTATTAAATTAAAAAATAGTAACTAATTTAGCGCAGAGGTTTTGTATTATGTAGAAATAATGGTTCTAAATTGAATTCGAGATTTTTATTAGAAATTTAACATTCTATTATATTTTTTTCTTTATATACTTCATCTGCAACTAATAATTCTTCTGCCTTGCTAAAATTGTTATGTAAAATTAAATAATATCAAAATGAATTAACAAAAAACGTGACCAACCTAAGTGTTTACTGTAAACGTCGCCTTTTATTAAAGGGGCGTATAGTTTCCTTTATGGAACGCATCTGTTTTAATGGATGTTTTAAAGGCATCATGAACTAAAAGGTGTCTTTAGTTAAAGGGCCATCTAAGCTGTAATTATGAAACCGGCCGTAACACTTAATGTCTTACATTAAGTTAGAACCTACAAAGGCCGCGGTCGGTGATTTCACATTGCTTTATCTTAGAAAATACTTAAAGGGACGAAATTTAAGCACGATAGTGAACTTAAAGCAGCTGTTGGAAACTATTTTCTGGAGAAAGATATTACAGCGAACTAATAAAACGTGTTTTCAAAAGCAAGGGAACTCTTTTGCAAAATCGTTGTGGCAAAATAACTTTTTGTTGCTACTCTAATCTTTTGTTTTCGTGCTCGATCCTGTAATATAGAAACGATCTCTCGTATCTACCGACACGAATAATTACAAACCGACCAAAACTGTGAAGTCGGGTGAACAAAAAACACCGGTACATAAGCACCCCAAAAATCGTAATCTTAATGTCCGTCCTGTTATTTTTATTGAGGCTATATTCTAGCCAGTTATATGAACGTAATCCCATTTAATATCCCGGCGGCGTTCCAAAGCACTCCGTGTGACGCGCATCGCTCGCAGAGATAAAACATTCGGTTAACGATTCCTAATGGTGTCTGAAGAGCAATCAGACTCTTTTATGTTCGTCCACCAAGCGGAATTATTTACCGGATTAAAGAATGATAGCTTCTTAATTTCGTTTCGAGCAAACCGACCAGTTCGAGGACCCAAAAGACAGATACAGTGTCCTGAGAGGATAGGGAATTTAGAGAACGAGGAGTTATTTCCGTGATGGATGAACGGCATGGGATAGAAATCTACAAACGGAAGATCTATGACCGGCACAAAGAAAAACTAAATGGGGGAAAGTTAATTCCTTGACATGGTGTAGCGTTCATGATTTTGTTACGTTTACGGAGCAAGTGAATAGAGGAAGACTAAAATTGTGACCTTGACGATACGTACTATTTATGCAAGAGGACTTTAAACTAAGTTAAAATATTACAGATAATATGTAGAAATATTGAGGGTAATTTTATCCACTTACAATCAACATTAAATCTATAAAATTTGCATATATTTAGCAAATAAAGTAAAAATTTTGACGGAGACATCCGGAAGCTCTTTTAGTACACTTCTACTTCTACAAAAGCTTCTAGAGCATTTACAATTAGAACAATATGGTGTAGAGAAAATTTACTAATAGAATAAGTTCGGCAAACTCGGCAATAAGTTCGGCATACTCGGATTTTGATCAAATTTAGTAGAATTGTACACGAAATAAAATCAAATAAATATCTAATAATTAACATTAGTAACAGAAACAACATCTCCTTTTTTCAACATTCAATGGTATACCTTAGGAGTCCAATTTGAGGCCATTATTGTTTGACATCCTTTGATATGATTGTGATGAATATATATATATGTATATATATACATATATATATATATATATATATATATATATGTATATATATATATATATATATATATATATATATATATACATATATATATATATATATATAAAATATATATATATGCAAGTGTCCTATATCGTTATGTTCAAATTTTAGAGTGTAAAGTAGACTTCATTTCAAGTAACAGAAACGCAAAACTTGTATATCCATTTTTATTTGTTTCAAAGTTACAGATCTATGAATGTGATTGTCAGATCATGAAAAAAATGTAATCCTAAAGTCAATAAAAACTGATTTCATTGAAAAAAAGTTATACAATTCAATAACAGGAATGTGATTGTTAACGTCGCATACTAAAATGTTATCCTAAAATAAATAAACACGTGTCGTAGTGCATACAGTAATTTCTTGGAGATCTACAAAGAAGACTACTGGAAATTGATTTATGATAAAGAAGGTTCTTACTTATTTCGTAAGTGCTGAACCATTAATATCATACAATAAACAACTGTTCAGATGACTGATAACGTTGCATTTTTTAAAAAAAGGATTACATTACGCTTCAGTTCATACAACATCTTATTAGTGAGTGGACATGTTTTCTTTATTCGAAATACCTTACCGATTTACTTCACTATTGCAGGGGACACGGTTTGCTTAAGACAGGCCACTATGCTCGTCTAGTTTATTCTACCTGGATATTAAGACGGTTTCATTTTAATTTCTGCATAACAGTCCTCCGGACAGATGAATCTACGTTAACGAGAAGTGGTGTCACAAATCTGAGAAACCTGCACAGGTGGTCATCAGAAAATCCCAAAGCTATACGCCCATCTAAATTTCAACATGAATTTCCTATTAATGTTCGGGCGGCCCTAATCGATGATTTGTTAATTGGTCCTGTCGTTCTTCCTGGGAAGTTAAATGCGGACAATTACTTCAAATTTTTTATTGACGAACTGCCAGGTCTTTTAGAGGATGTCCCACTGAATGTTCGACGAGACATGTGGTTTCACATGGATGGGGCACCACCACATTTCGGAATTGCTGTCCGAAATTGAATTAACGTCAATTATTCAAGACGGATTGGTCGAGGTGGTCCTGTTGCATGGCCACCCAGATCACCCGATCTTAATACCTATGTTAGACAGGGTACTATTTATACAAATTGGTATAATAAACCCACAGCTTCTTTTCGATATATGAATTACCACTCAAATGTACCTGCAGTGTACAATAAAATGATTATAAATAATCTGACTGATTGAGCAGTAAATCTATCACACGCTCAATACAGAAAAGATAACATACAAAAACTGCGATGTTTACAGATAATAACTATCCACCACAACTTATAGAACAAACAATTAAAAAACAAATCCACCAAATATACAACACTGCAGACACCAATAACGATTTAAACAATGAAACAACATATATCACGATTCCATATGTTCCACAATTATCAGAAAAAATTAAATACACTTTAAAAAATATGATATAGCTACAACATATAAACTTAGTAGTACTAATAAACATCTATTTTCAAAACTAAAACATGAAATAGAAAAAAATCGAGAAAGACAAGTCATCTATAAAATATCATGTCGCGATTGCGATAGTTACTATATACGCCAAACTTAACAATATTTATACAAAAGATTACAAGCCCACAAATACTCTAAAACAGACAAAACTGCTTTATCTACACACAAACTACAACGCGATAACCATTTCGATTTTGGAAACACACAGAAAATCGATAAAGAACAACACACGACGAAAAGGAAAATTAAAGAAATGATTAATATTAAACAAGATAAAAATTCAATTAACAACAGAAGTGATACAAAAAATCTAAGCAGTATATACTATAACCTAATAATGGAATGATCTGCAATTTACTGCATTTATAATTATCTATCATTATGTTATTTAAATATCTGTTCAGTGGTTTATCATTCTGGCAGTTCAAGACGAATGCCGACAGCTTAAAATCTTTAGTCGCTGCATGGGCGCAGACATAATAATAACTGATGGCTTTCCAATCCCCCGTAATTGGCGTTTTTCTCTCTAGTGTTCTGAACCATGAATTATTATTATTAAACCTGAATGTATCTTTGAATATTTTAATTTTATCCATGACAACTACAGATATATAAGTTTGACGTTGATATACTGTCATATAAATTTTTAATTTCTTTGAAAAAGACAGAAAAGACCAGACCTTGATTCGCCGACTAATTTAATCTACTTAACATACAAAGGTCAAGAAATCATTATCTAAGTATATATATATATATATATATATATATATATATATATTATATAGTGCCTAATTTAACTAATAAAACAGTATAATAAAATAAATAAAAACAGTCACACCTCCAATTGCAAAGAAGCTAAAATATTCTAAACAGAAAAAAATTACAAAGCAAGATCAATATTAGAATTAATTCATATTAAAAAAACAAGAAGGAAACGCCGTAAATAATGGTAATAAAATTGTAGGCTTATCAAAACAATATTTTTCTATAATATAAATATGCACATTATTTTAAAATCTCAGCTCAGTTCTATTTCGCGTGTATAGGACAATGAGTGCATATTTTAATGAAAACAGATCTCATTTATAAAATTAGAAATGAAAATGAAAAAATGTAATTATATAGAGTATCAATCCAATGGAATTCGCGTCAATTACGACGCGGACACCAAAATTAAAATCTCCCTGAAAATTCTAATTTGTGCCCTCAATGAATTGAAAATATTTAGAATGCAAATATGTACCTCTACTGAAGTTACAGACATACCGTATGTTTACATACTAATAGCTGTCGATTTTTAAAATCTATCTAAAATCTGGTATGCTGAGGTCAATACCTGGCACAAAAACAACCTTTTATACATTCAAGTAAATAATTAAATATTAATATATGTTACATTTATTTACGAACCCATTTTAAAAATCATACTAAAATTTCATGTGTATTACAAGAATATTTTTTTAATGAAATTTAAATACGAATGTCGGTATCAGAATGCCCCATTGTATTCAAAGGCGGCCATGTTCTAAGCGATAATTTTTTTATAGCAAGGGTTCGATAGCCTGATTCAGCTGTTTATATATATATATATATATATATATATATATATATATATATAAATTTATATTTCTAAATTCTTAAAGCTGATATATCGAAATATGCAAGATGTGTGCTTTAGGTGCATTTAAGTTATTCATCAAAAAATTATAGATCGTCAACGGAACAAACTTAAGCGAGATATACAATAATAAGACTATTCATTTTGTTAGTGTGGGTTACCTTAAATATTCAGTAGCGTAACACAATTTTTTGAAATACATTTGTTATTTTTTTCTCGCTTATGAGACGGAATTTAGGAAAAATATTTTGGGTATATATTCTATATAATTTAATGTTTCCATTCTTCATACGCTGTCTTTTTATTTCAAGAACACCCGGTATAATTACTGTATTATTAGTTAAAATTGTACCTTACTGAAATTATCTAACCACCCAGTAAATAATAAATATTTTTTCTGAACAAGGCAATAAAGGCTGAAACGTTAAAATAAGTATTTTTATTTGAAGAATAATTTATTAAGCCGAAATCCAAGAAAAATTAACCATTTATGGTTTAGTTCATGTATATATTTTCTATACATGAACTAAACCATCTATAAAAATCGTATTTAAAAATAGGAACTATATATTTTTGCAGCGAAAAAAACTTCTACACCAATGAGAAACTGATACCACACACGAAAATTCTAAAGCTGGATATCGTAAACATTGAGTTTTTAGATCGACTCCAATAATCCTCGTTCAAGTGGAAGCAATAATCTTAATTTATATAACTGAAAGGTCCGAAGGCGTACGACGTGGTGTGGTGGAACAAAAAGAAGGCCACCGCCGTTACTACCGCGCCAACCACACGACTGTCCCACGTCCGGAATCAGCGGGGACGGAGGTCCCGAATCGACGGCGGATTTAGGGCTGGGTTCGCAATAACATCCCGTCAGTTTATCTTAAATAACGAGCCCGAAGCGTCCACAATCCGATTGGAAGGCTACCGCTTATAAAAGGCCCTATGTTCCCTTTCTACGAGGACCCCTATACCGATGGAATAATCTGATCTTGAACGGTAGACACCTGCCAAGATAAAGGGAATGAGATATTTCCTGAAGCACTTTTTTATTATATATATATTTGAGTGTGTGTATATTATATATATATATATATATATATATATATAAATATATATTTATTAAAAATAATAGATTTTTATTGGTTTTTGCGACCTTTTATTGAATTTTGATGTTGTTTACGACGTTTCGACTTTTATCAATTCAGTCTTTTTCAAGCTTATTTGTTGTTCGTTGGTTTTACAAGGGTACGTAACTGTGTAACACATGTGTTTTGGACATCCGAGACCAAATTTCTTAGGAAAGACCGTGCTTGTGCGGATATTGTAAGTGAACTCAGTTCACTTACAATATCCGCAGTTCCTTAGTTCGCCAGTTCCTTAACGAGCAATTCCCTGCAAGATGGATAGGTAGAGGTGGACCGATACCATGGCCTGCCCACTCTCCTGATGTCAAGCCAATGGATTTCTTTTTATGGGGATATCTAAGACAATTAGTGTATGCTTCTTCTGTAAATAATGTTTAATAATAGCGAGAAAGAGTTCAAAATGCTATCCAAACAATACGAAACAATGCAGGTATCTTTGAACGGGTAAGACAACCAATAATGCGTCATGCTAATGCTTGCATAGCAGCCAAGGCAGAACACTTCGAACGTCTTTTGTAATATTAAGTGAATTGTCATAACTGAACTTTTGTAATGGTAGAAGCAACGTACTTCATTTAGTTCAAATAAATTGTACTTAATTACACTATTTATTTTCTTTAAGTGATAAAAGTGATAAATCTCGGGCGGCGTTGGTATCCGGGCATAGTTTATTAAGCGTTTCTTACTAGTCTTAAAGGTTAGAACCAGATTCGAAATTTTGAGACACAAGTTGGCAGACACCTGGTATAGTGTAAATAAATCTATTTAGATGAAAGTACATTTATTCATTTAACAAATAGTCACCGAAGATTTAAATAGTAAAGTGTATACAGTCTTACAACCTGTGCACGGTAAAGCAACATCGAGGTCGTGATTCTAGTAACTGACGTTGAAACATCACCGCTAGAAACCGGAGACATTGCAAATATTTGGTCCACGAACCAAATACAATCAAAACATTGGTACGTCAAGCCCTGAAAACGCCGTACCGCGTACGCTATGTACACTTTGGTGTGCACCTAAACAAAGACAGTCCAATAGTTTTGACTTTTTTATAAGGAATATCTGGGACGTTTTTGCGGGCTGCAACGAGGCGAATCACGGGCCGCTGGTTGCCAACCGCTGTTCTAGACTATTCCTAACCACAGTATAATAAAAATACATATAAAGGTGTCACGATTAGGGAGATAGTGACGCTCCACCGATTAGAAACAGCTTCTAACAGCCACTAAAGATATTTCCTGCAACAATTGACAAAGCGTAGGCCAAAAAGCAGTCCCAAAGACGCGCTTCTAGTGCGGAATCCTAGAAGCAATCATGGACACCAACTGCGGAAGCCTATAAGGCAGATATTATCATGTGTTTAATACAAACTGCGACTAGTGTATTTAATTGAAGAACTTAAAGAAGCCAAAAGAGCAAATTTTAAATTACTCTCACTACAGAACCGGTTCTACGTACGTTATTTTATATCTCTAGAAAAGAAACCCTTCAGAAACAATATTTTACTAACGATAGATCTATACTATCTTGTCAGTAAGCATATAATTTCGAAAAATTATAAGTAAAATATCTACAGCATCCCACGTAGATAACTACCGTTAAATACTTACAATTAATCATATTCCATAAAATTAAAGATATCTAACGTTACATCCAACGTTGTAACAAAGAACGAGTGTAAAACACTTAAGTAGACATTTTAAATTCACCGGAGTGTTGGCACAGCTCTTCTCGTAATAATAAAAATTCCATTTTCATTTCAAAAATTCCCCAGTGACTGCGAGGATGGCGGTAGTTGTGCCAACATTAAACAATTCTCTTTATGAACGCCTGCATTTGACGACATCAACGTATCGACGTGCCTCTTTTGTTGCACCACTTAAGCACTTGTGCATGTGGCTGTGTAGTGGTACTCTTGTGTTACGCATAAGTACTAGTCCGAAATAGAACAGTTGATTTGATCGGATACGTATCTAAATTTTCTGTTTCTATTAAAAACCATTTGTGAAATTTTCTCGTTCATTTTACCCGCATATACCCGTCCGAAAGTTCAAATGTCAATATCTATATTTGAAATTCTTATTTGCAAAATATACGAAGGAAGATCAATAAGTAATGTACGATAACACAGGTCTCCAAAAAAATATATTTTTTCAAGTGCATGGGGTGTATTTGGTAAATATTACGGTTTCTAGTTCGCTGAATCGAAAAATGATCTTCATTTTTCTGAATCGCGTACAATTTTCTTCTTTTGCAAAATACCAGGTATTTGCCTAATACTTTACAAGATAAATCGTCTGATAACACAGGTTTACAAAATTAAACTTTTTGACAGATGTTTTTATTTTGAAAACTGATTTTATATAATTTTGGTAGGCTGATTTCAAAAATTCTATGCATTTATTTGTATCACGTAAGGTTTTTTGCAAATATTAAATGAAAAAAACGATATTTCTAAAAAAATTTATTTGTATGAGTAAAAAGGTGGAATACAAGTTAAAAAAGTGGAAAAAAATACTTTACTCAGTCTTTTTTAAGTGAAATCTTTGCCTTTTTGCCAGAAAGCTGCGTTGTCCGGAGATTCGGTTGTATGTTTTTAAGGGTATATCCCGTTTTAACATCCAGCAGTAGTCCGCCATCATCGTTATGCTCCATCTGCCTTGGTATCGCCGTTCCATTTCCTTAATGTCTTGGTGAAACCTCTCTCCCTGTTCCTCGCTAACTGCTACAAGATTTTCAGGATAATAGTTCAAGTGTGAAAACAGGAAATGCACTTTCAAACTCATATTACAACCTAGACGATGAAAGTGTTGTAACATATTTTGAACAATATTTTCCTAGTTTTCGTCCTTAGAGTTCCCAAGAAACTTATCAATTACTTCTTTAAATGAAACCCAGGCGTTTTTCTCGACATTGGTCATTGTTTTTTGAAAATCCTTGTCTTTGCATAATGTTCTTATCTGCGGCCCAACAAAAATACCTTCTTTTAACTTGGCATCGGATAAGGCTGGAAATGTCTCGCACAAATATTTAAAACACTGTCCATTTTTGTCTAGGGCTTTAACAAACTGCTTCATCAAGCCAAGTTTGATATGGAGAGGAGGCAGTAAAACTTTTTTGGGGTCAACCAAGCTATCTCTTAATACATTTTTGCTACCAGGTATAAGGCTTGTTCTAGAGGGCCATTCTATTTGAGTCCAATGTCTATCCCTTGCTCGACTATCCCACTCACAAATAAAGCATGGAAATTTTGTATAACCTCCTTGTTGTCCTAGTAGCATGCACAGCACTTTAAGGTCACCACAAAGCATCCACTGATGTTCTTCGTAGTTTATTTTCTTTAAAAGAAGTTCAAAATTTTCATACCTTTCCATTAAATGTACCGAATGGGCAACGGGAACCGAGGCCAGCTCGTTACCATTGTGCAATAAAACGCCTTTTAAACTACGCTTACTTGAGTCAATAAACAGGCGCCATTCTTCTTTTACATACGGCACATTTCCTAATTTTGAAATTAAGTCAGGAATATTGTTGCAATACACTAGCGGTCCGTCTTGAGTAAAATATTGACATAACTCTTTTCGCGATCCCGGTAAAAGCATGATGTGACGTCAGGTGCCAGTAAATGTTTCTCACGAAGTCGGGAGGCTAATAATTCGGATGCATCCTTTGGAAGGTGCAAATCTCTAATTAAATAATTTAGTTCGCTCTGGTTAAACACTTCGGGCTCTCTGAAATCTGGTGTGAAATCTGAGTCATCTGGGTCGCAATTAGATTCCTCTGATTCTGACGATATGACGTTTTCTAGTGCTATTGGGGCGGTAGGTATCAGTACATCTGGTCCATGAGGAACTGGTCGAATAGCAGAGTCAAGATTGGGATACACAATTTTTTTCTTATTTTTTCTGTTGAATCCTTGAACATTACACGAACAAAAATAACAATCATCACTGTGATTTCTAGGCTCTCGCCATACCATAGGAACACCAAAGCTTAAACATTTCTTCCTGCCTTTTTGCCAGTTTCTTAATGCTTCAACGCAAACGGAACAAACAGTATGAGGAGCCCAGGACTTGTCTTGGTCGCCAATTTTTACACCAAAATGAGCGTGGTATACATTTTTCACAAACGAAGTTATAGTTTGCCTCTGCTTTACTACGACATAACTACCACAGATATAACAAAAGTTATTCGGATTGTTCACACAATGTCTTCTTTCCATATTTATACGTTCTAGAACACTTAAAATACGCAACAACGAAGACAACAAGCGCGCGGACACAGTAGCACGACGACTAACACAACCAAACTGCACATAAGCAGGTTTCAACGTTGTATTGACGCTTCTGCGCCGACTCTGTTGCTTTGCTGAGAAATCTAATATTAACTAGTGTTGCCATATCACATTTAATTTCATAAAAATCAATTCATTTAAAAATCATGCCTAACATGGAACAAACATATTCTTGTCATAGGTATGTATATTAATAAATTAACATTTTTAAGATATAGAGCGCTATAAAAAAAAAATTGTGATAGAGCAAAATATGGCGTTTTTTGGAATAAGGGCCCCCAAACATATACAAATTAGCAAACAGCTTTCAAACATCAAAATCACTGTAGACCTGTGTAATTAATTTCGTACATCAGTGTAACAAATGTCTTCAGTAATCCGGTATCTTTCAATCAGAAAGTATACGTTTCATAAAATTCTTCACACATCCCAATTTGATGTACCTATTTATTCCTTTGAAACGGGTTTAAAGTTACCCAGTGTACAGGGTATTGTGTACAGAAAATGTCATGATTTTATTTATACATGGATGGCTGTAAATTTATGTCTATGAGGATAAATGTGGAATGGGGGAATAGAAAATGGTTTTCCATAAATATTCTATGCTAAAGCGTACATTAAATTGTACATATATGCCATTAAGAGCCTAATTATCCCTCTCGATTTCTAAAATGAGTTTATAGTTATTTTGTAAGTTCGCTCAGAACACTCAATACACATTCAAAGCACTCTAAGGGCCGGTTCTACAAGTACCGTATAACATAAGTATAATTTATTCAAAGGACAAATTTATTCGTTCGGAATACTCCGAATAATATCATTTGGGTTCTACATGTATTTAAAAGTGTCGGATAGTTATACTTGGAATAGAAGAAAGTTGGCAACAAAATTTTAGTGATATTCGCGTAAATTAGAACTCAAAGTTGACAGTTTCTATGTAGTTGTGAAATTATTACACTATTAAAATTAAATAACACACCTTATATTTTCACAAACAATATTGTTTGTGAAAATATAAGGTGTGTTATTTAAGTGTAATAGAGTTTCTATGTAATATTGCGTTTATATTAACTTCTTCTTTCATAAAAAGAAATACTATAAAATGGATATTAATCACAAAAATTAAATTAGTTAATCTTCAAATAGATTTTTCTCTCTAAAGAATATGAGAAGAGCCAACAAAAAGCTGGAGAAAAGCACAAATTAGAAGTTCAAAATCAACTAAAACTAAAAGAAAAAATATAATTAGAAGTGTTGATTTGTTAAAAATAAAAATTATTAAATGAGTAAATAAACTATGGCGTTTTTTAAATTAATATGTAATTATGACTAAAAAGTATATTCAAAGTTTAAAGCAACATATACAAATATGTATGTATATTTAATAATAACAAAAACAAATGGATATTAAAAAATAAAATAAAAAATTACACATAATTAAATTGAAAGATTACAACAATTTGCACAGTGATTATTAATCAAGTTCATTCTTCGTACATTGTTTAACTTGTCCTGTTGTTTATTTACGATATCAATCGCAAACTCATTATCTTGATCAGTATCTTCAATATCTTCTACATCTTCTACATTTTCAAACAACATATCGTTCTGCTACTGCTAAATTGTGTAACACTGTTGCCACTACAATAGTTTTGGATGTTATCAAAGAAACACGCATTCCCATTGAAAGAATTGGAAACCTTCTTTTCTATACTTTGAAGCACCTTTATTACATTTCTTGTCCCTATTTAAGATTCGTTAAATAAATTATCGGCGGACGTAGTTGGATCACGTAAATGAGTAATTAAATAATTTTGTATACCATACTCACTATCGTCAATCAGTAGTCCATTACCCATTTTAAGCGACTGTTGTTAAAAATTGTCTGGTCATGTGTTGAACCTAGCCATCTCACAACGATATCAAGATACGTAGATTGGCATCACATACCACTTCTATGTTCCATGAAACGAAGCCTTTTCTGTTTCGATAATCCTCTGCGTTATTACCACCAGGTAATTAAATCCTAACATGGGTACAGTCTATAGCACCTATTACATTGGCAAACCTGCCCATTTCATCAAAATTTTATTGTGCTTGACATACCTCTTCATTGTTTCTTGCCATGTAAATATATGTTCCTGTTAATCTCGCTATTGCTTCACTTACTTTTTTAACTACGACGTTAGTAGATGGTTTGCTAACACATGATATCTGCTATTGCTAAGAGCATGGATCGCGTAGCTTAAAATTTAAGTGGATACCACGAGCGTACTATTGAACATTTGTATTTTTAAAGTTTTTAATTTTATTTACATCATTATACTTATAATAATAAAACGGGTATATACACGACTACAAAATACGAAATACATTTTTATTTGTTTATTTTGTAGTTCAAGTTGAGTAAAGGGATATTAATATTTACTAGCAATACTTTCTAAAGGTTCTCTTCTGTAAAATTGGTTCTCTTTGAATGAAATACATCCATCTAAATAGAAATCGTATTTCTACATGGCAACTGGTTATAGGTACATACTGGAAATATTCTTTTATTTCCGCGTATTTTGCAGTTAAATGTTGTGGCATTGTCCCCATACACAATTGCCGCAATGTTATTAAATCTGGATTTCTATTAAACACTGCGTATCACTTCTGCCGAAGGCCACATCCGAAGAAGTCACTTGGAATAATTTTCAAATTATTAATGTATCTAATTTTTATAGATACGGTGGTTACCGACTATAAAAAACACCCGGCTAGTTCTGCAATTATTATATAGACAGCGCGGAATATTCCTTCACGCTCTGTCTTAATAATATCTGCGAGATAGCAAGGTAGTTATGTTTTGTTGAATGTGTCTCTTCTCCAACAGGGGCGTATTGATAATCATGTAGAAATGTGAAATACGTATCTACGTCTTTGGAGAAGATACATTCAAAAATACATATGAACTTGTATTGTGTTCTTCACACCCCATTTTTAATAATATTATATATTATTAAAAATACTTTTGTATTATACAAAATTGGTAGGTGTTACCTACTCAAGTATGTTTCAAATTATGTTGTTATATACGTATTCGGTTCATGCCGACAAGTAGTGAAGACACGATAATACAGTTTTTTATAGATACGGTGGTTACCGACTATAAAAAACACCCGGCTAGTTCTGCGATTATTATATAGACAGCGCGGAATATTCCTTCACGCTCTATCTTAATAATATCTGCGAGATAGCAAGGTAGTTATGTTTTGTTGAATGTGTCTCTTCTCCAACAGGGGCGTATTGATAATCATGTAGAACTGTGAAATAAGTATCTACGTCTTTCGAGAAGATACATTCAAAAATACATATGAACTTGTATTGTGTTCTTCACACCCCATTTTTAATAATATTATATATTATTAAAAATACTTTTGTAGTATCTAATGTCGTTAAACCATCATTTCATTTGAGATTTCGATTTTTAAAATAAGTGATTAGTTTTGGCAAATTTCCAGTACCATTTCAAGTATTCCCAAAGAAAGTACAACTGATTTTTTAAATGTGGAATTGGTGTTAGTTCCTTGCACTCAGAAATACTCCGAGCATCGTCATTTAAACATGCAACGAAATTTTGTAAACTATCGAAATTCTCAGCATAAAAACTAGTAGCTTTCAAGCATGTCCCCCATCTACTTATTACTGGAGAGGGAGGCAGTGACAAAGATGACAGTTTTTCCCTGTAAAGAGCTACTCTCAATGGTGCTTTTCTGAAAACTTTTCTAAAAGCGGATACAAGTCTATCAACTTCTGTTGAGGTGACTCTAATATATTCACAGATTCTGCGTAAAGCATGTGCTACACAAGTAATATGCAGCATATTAGGATGTTTCCTTTAATAGTCTGCTTGTCTTTAATATATATGCAGCACTGTCACTAACAAATAAAAGTATTTTTTCTTTGTACCTGTCATCCGAATGAAGCATTTGGTGCATATTCTCGTAAATATTTATAACTTTTGTTGCTATTACATATGCGTTATATGGAATAGTTGGATTTAGTACACCAGCTACAACATTTACCACACAACGTCCTAATATATCGACAGTTTCGTCGGCGCTTATCCACAGGTAGTGATTGGAAAGATGGCTTCTAATGCGTTCTACTACTTTCGTGTAGCACTTAGAAACATAATATTTGCGAAAGGTGGATTCATCAGGAACATTTCGACCAGTATATTTTTGGAGAAATATTTTTAAAGTGGGATTGTTAAGTTTATTTATTGGAATATTAGCCGCCATAAAAGTTTCACAAAGTTCTTCTTTAAAATTGTAAGATTCCACCGGTTCCAATTTTCGTGACGTTGTACGTGCGATTTCATGGAATTTTTTAACGATATTTTACAGATTTTGGAATATATTTCGGAATCACTGACAATGGACATACAATCAGTATGACCGTCAATCCAACTCGCCATTGTTTCACGATGCCGTTCTCGTCGTTCTTTTATATCATATCTGAAAAAGTAACTTAAATAATGCTCTAGATCTAAATAAACGAAAACTAAAAATGTATGTGTAAGTTATTAAAACTGAACGAAATTCAATGCGGACTTACGTCGAAATAATTGGGAGAAGTAGATTCAATCAAACGATATTAAACAGGATCTATCACAAAAATTACGATGTAATTAAAAGTTAAAACTATGTAAACAAGAAACTAACTCACAGCACTTTATTTATCTTACGAAATATAAACTAATAAATAAAATAAATTATAAAAACCCCGCTTCTATCTATGCTCATGAAAACAGAAATTTAATTGTAAATATCCAACAAAAAGCGATGAAAACAAATGTGCGCGCTAGCCAGATCAATAGTGCATTCAATAACTGCGTGATGTACTTACAGATGTATACTATTTAAATCGTCCGTCGTAATGACGACGTCATTTCAACCCGATGTGTGCGGTCTCTAGTAATAACTTTGTCGTAGGTGTTAATGCGTTATTTTGATGTGCCACGCTTTTTATTCTGTCGTCAGATCGCTTTCGTATGTCTAAATCTTGTAAAAAATTCTCTCTCATCGAACTCTTCAAAATAATTTTTTCTAAAATATTCATACATAAGAATTATGTATGCAATTGTTATATTATCTATATATATATATACATATATATATATATATATATATATATATATATTGATAACGAGCAGCCTCTCGTTGTGCTGTGAATTGATAACGAGCAAGATGCGTAATAAAATAATGTAAACGTTTATGAATATAAAAATGCTCAGCTGTGAATAAATGGCTTGTTAGATTTTATATTTATTCGGTGAATTTTACATCTACGAACTAATTACATTGCTCTAAGTAACATATAGATGGGGTTGTTCGAGTTTAATCTATATGCGCAAGATGCAAAGTTGCCTACTTGCGAATTATTCCATAAATGTAACCTAAAACAGCTGTTCGGATATAAACTTATTAATAAGTATTAATTAATGTGCGTTTATTATCTTCAGGGTCCGGCTAAACTCGAGAACAAAATAGACTCTAGTGTTAGGGCATTGTGATATGTCCAAATTTAAAGTGCGAGTTCGGTGACTTCAATCAAACACTACTGATATTTTTAGATTCCTAAATGATAGGTTAATTGTTGTTAATGCTATACTACAAAATAAAACGTCGAGATCAGATTCACGAATAATAACTTTAATGTTCTTAAGATCTCTATTAACAGGTAAGTTATAAGCATTAATTGTTAAGTATAATTTGTATATAAATTTTGTAACGTGATAAATTTAATATGTTATTTAACTATGATAAATTACGATAAATATTACATGAAATAAATGAAATAGATAAATATAGAAATAGTGAAAATAATCTTTAATTAATTAGGAGAATTAAGTCAATAACTTTAATATAACTAGAATGTATGACGTAAAACAAAGAAAAATTAAATTAAAACGTAACTGTATTCTTCCTCTTTAAAAGTAATAAATAACCTAAATCTTATATATCGTATTTAATAATGTATATCTTAACTAATATAAATAATATACTATATTCTTTTTTAAATATGATTGTTTAAATTGTCTTTTCAATATAGATGTGAGATTTTAAAGAATACTTAAGTAATTGGTGCAGGATTCTGGATAAAACGGGATCTCAAAAGGTTTTGGAAAGGCAGGTTTTTCGTCGGCGTTCGAACGGCGTCACCCCGGTCAAAAACACTTTCTAACGAACTGCTTCTCGGCAAACTGCTCTTGGCAATATTTTTGTCACTGGTACACGTACGAACTTGAAATATGTGTCCAACAGGAGCTGGGAATATTGGTAAGATGTTTAACTAATTGGACGTATGAATTTACTTGTATTAATTGTAATTTTCTTCTTGTTTTTAGTGATACACTCAAAAATACGTCTGGATGCTTTAATGGCGATTTTTCAAGTTACGCTAACCTTCTTTTATTTTTGTTACTTGATTTTGATTCGTTCATCGGTATGTATTCATTTAATCTCGACAATTACTACTAATGAAAATGACAATTCAATAATTTTAAATACATTTACATGTTGTAATAAATATTTACTTAATTTTAAAACTAATATGCATATAATGTGTATGTCAAAAATAATACATTATGCTGTTTTTATTATGGGATATTTTCCCGCGATTGACAATTCAAATTATGTACAGTTATACCTAAATAAATGGCGTCATTAATGATTTATCAATTAAGTTGATATTTTTTTGTAAATACAAATTATCGAACTGAAAATACTATTACAAATGAAATGTTAGATTATAAATGTGTGAATGTCTTAAACAAAAAAATAATTAAACTTGCGTATTCAACTTTATTGATTTGACGTGGGAAGAATTCAGTTTTGACATATAATTAACTATTCAATAACTTATTTATATACATTAAGAGATTGTCCTTTTGCTTATTGGGGCATACTTGAGTGTGGGCTTGACCTACCTCAATTCCCCAGTAATTTGGTATGCCGTTATTGACTTGGCAAAGAGGCTTATCCAAATTATTCTCTTTGAACTATTAAGTTGTTTGCTTTATCATATGAGTTTTTGTGCATATAAGCTGTTTTTAATATACATTTATAGTTAATGCTTGTCCCTTTAAGTGTTGATTTGTTAATATTATTTTTGAACTGTTAACTTTTTGAAGTCTGTTTTTTTTTTTATTTAAAAGAAAATTATTATCTCTTCTTGATATATTGTAACGATGTTTTAATAGTTAAAATGATTTGTTTTGGGGGTTTACTCTATTTATTTTACTTGTTGATGGTCCATGCTTAAAGTTTTCTATTTTTTTTTTAAACTTGATATATTTATATAGGTTTTAGTTTTCACAATAAATAATTCTTTCATGTTAAATACATGTTCTGACTAGCGAATCCTACTCTTTTCTTATTATAATACCATTCCTTATTATATAATTAAATTCCCCATTATTAGACATTCTCATCTATATTTCTATATATTCATATTTATAATACTAATTCATATCTTATTCATACTTTATATCCCCATATTATATATTTATTCCTACTATCTCTATTAATCTAGTCTTTTTCCATTCCTTTAACATTACATCAAACCTTCTATTTATTCTTAGCATACTATTACTTATATATATATTACATTTTAGGAATTCATTTTATTTAATTTTAAGCATGTTAATATTCGTTTTGTTTCCCCATTACATATTTGACTGTTTATCATATTATATCATGTAGATACTTGTTCTTTCTATATTTGTTTGTATATCATATTATTTGTGTTGTGTTGTTTCAGTTTTTCGAACTGTTAACTACCCCTTTATGTCTTTCAAGTGTAACTGTATATTATATTTTAATTATAGATATTGATTTGTTGATGTTAAATTTATATGTGTTTAGTTCTTATTCAAATTTGTTTTTTTTTTTTTATGCTATATAATCTTGTAACATTGATATATGATACCTCCCCTTTATATAATCGGTGTTAGGCTCGATTAATTCATATGTATTATAGCCTAATTTCTGATTTATTATAAATGGTCCTTGATAGGCCTTCAGTAGCTTACCCATGATTTTCTGTTTTGCATTAGATACTCTTAAGCTTTTGACTATAACTCGGTCACCTAATTCATATGTTTTGTATTTCTTGCTATAGTCATTCTGTTTCTTTTCCCATTTATTCTTACGTTTTATTAATTTTAGTCTGACCTCATCTGTACGTTCCGATAAATTTACTAACTCTGGCTCTACCCATGGTCTTTGTGGTGCTTCTCCTGTAAAAATCTTTATTGGACAGTGATTGTGGACTGTGCTGGGTGTGTTATTTAATATAAATTCAATTTGTGGTAGATGTCTAGCCCAACGATTATGTTTTTCATCTAACAAAATTCTGAGATACTTTAATATTTCTCGTATGTATCTTTCGGTAGGATTACCTTGTGGATATCGTATCGAGGTGTAGTAGGTTTTAATATTCCTTGTATGTAAAAATTGTTTATATCTATCATTTGTAAAATAGGTCGCATGATCTGAGAGTATAGCTTGTGGAGTACCATATTGGATAAAATAGTCTGTAAGTGCTTGTAGTACTGTATCTGTATTGCATTTTTGCGTTAGGATTAACTTTATATATTTTGAGAAAATGTCACATATTACTAGGATGTTCTTGTATCCTTTTGTGCTTGAGATGAGATTTGACAAGAAATCTATTGATATTAATTCTAATTTATCGTATGCTATTATGTTACTACTCCATTTATTAAAAATCCACAGTATTTCCTGGAATTAGGTTCTAAATTTATCAGCCAAAATGCGTTTTTTAAATCTAATTTGCTGTAATAGTTTTTGTTACCACATTTCGTTATTAGTATATCTATGTTTTGAGGCATTTCGTATTCAGGTTTGATACGTTTGTTTAGTGATCTTGCATCTAAACATATCCTTAACGATAAATCTTTTTTCTGAACAATAACTATGGGACTGATGAAATATGTATTAGATTTTTCAATAATACCAGATTCTTCTAATCTGTTAAGCTCCATATTAACTTTTTCCTGATAATGGTATGGTATTGGGTAGTTTCTGCTCGATAATGGGTTGTCATTGTCTATTCTTATTGTATGTTGATAGTTACGTGCGAATACTACTACATCATTGATTAATGTTAGGTTGTCAGATAAAATTTTTACTAATTTTGATGGGATCATATGATATGGTATATTTTGTAGTTTAATTATTTCTTCTATATCTTCTAAATTATTTACTGTTCTGAGGGTATTTAATTCTTTTCTTACTTCCACTTCTTCTACATTCTGCATTCCTATTCCATCTTCCTTTTCTTCCAATCCATATATATAATCATCATTATTCATTTTAATATTTATTCCTTCTTCCTTATTACTACATTCATTATCATAACTATCTGTATTCAATCTTTCTTGTAATATATTATTAATCTCCTTCTGTAAATGTTTATCTTTAAAATAATTATATTCATATTCTTCTTCCTCAGATAACTGTTTCTCCATCCTTATCTCTATTTCATCGATCATTATTATTTTTCTTTTGAAATCCAATATCATTTTTAAATTCTTAATGTTATCTAACCCAATTATGCAATCGTATTGCAGTTTACCTATAATGTAGCATTGTATGACATATTCCTTATCTTTCACCATTATTTCCGTACATATTCTTTTTTGAATTTTCCCCATTCTTTTACCATTAGCGGCTATCAAATCTGTTCCCTTAGTCCTTATAATTTTCTTTTCATAATTATCGATTAAGATTGCCTTTTTCTCTTCTAATAACGTTATTTCGGCTCCAGTATCTATTAAACAGCTTAGTTCTATGTTTGTAAATTTAATCTTAATAATTGGTAGAGAGTGCGTATCTATATTATGGGTTCCAGTTTCTTCTACGTGTATGAACTCTTCAAAGGGTTGATAAAAAGTTATATTGTTTAATTTTGAGGGGTAGTTACAGTCGATTTTATTTAAAGATTTTGGGTTGAGGTGCTTGGTGTCGGGTTGGTGTACATATCGATTTCCGAAATCGGCATTTTTTTTTTTACATCCTCCGATTCTTGTCTAGAAGGCAGTGGTGACAATGGTCTCCGGCAGTAGTTATTAACACGTCCTCTATTACGGTATCTATAATTATTCATACCTCTTCTTCCCGGCGGGTTGTTGTACTGATTGTTATTATTCTGATGATTAGCATCATACGTTCGTGTATTATTATTATAATTATTATTATTAGGGGGTGGATAATTCGAAAGATTGGGTCTATTGTTATAATTATGAAAAGGATTTGTAGAATGGTTACGATAATTTTGATGAGTGTTATAATTTGTGCAGGACTTGCGTGATTATTATTATAATTAGTGTTACTATTATTAGTTGTTAGATTCGCCTGAGTATAATTGTTGTTAGTTCTGTTATTATTATATGAGGTTGTTTCTTGTACATGATTCGGTCGATTATTTTGTGAGTAATTTTGTCTAAAAGATGGATTATGTATGGTGTTATAATTTGTATTGCTCGGTCGATTATTAGAGGAATTATATAGACTGTTATTTGTATTACGTTGTACTGTTGGAAAAGAACTACGATTACCTTCTGCAAAGTCATCTAATCTTCGGAGAATTTCTATTAAGGAATCCATATCATTGACTCGTTGACAAATAATTGCTTGTGTGTCCGAATAAATGAAATGGTTCAGTAACTGTCGTGCTATGGTTGATTCCTCCATATCAGCTATGTGTTTACACAGGTTGTACATTCTTGAAGCATATATCTCCCTAGTTGTTGAGCCCATTCTATATTTACCGGTTAGAAGTCTGATTTTGGCACGATTTTGTTGTGCTTCATCCCAGTAATTCCTCTTAAATAATGACACGAATTGCTCTACGTCCTCGCAATGGTCTTCAATGCGCAAGAACCACTCCTGAGCACTATCTTTAAGTGTAACTCTTATTATGTCCATCTTTTGTTTATTGTCCGGAACATCAATTAAATAACGCAGGAGTCCATTTAAATAGAGCATGGGGTGTACGTGCGTTATATCCCCATCGAAATGAGTTAAATTTTCTATTTTTATGGTGAGACCTCCTGTGTTTATGCAATTATCAGACGCAGTATATCTTTTGATCTTCGTTTCAATTATCCTCAGTTCGGATTCATAATACCTTTTATTATTATCCTGGTTCGTTCGGAAGGTGTCAAGATTATCTTTTACTTGATTGATCTCTTGTTCGTAGAATGTCCTATGTTCCCCCATCTGAGTGTTGAGACTATCGGTAAAATGTTGTTTTAGATTTAACGATGTTATTTCGTTACTTAGGTTAAAATCTGTTAATTTGTTATTTAATTTTGTATGAGCTTCGTTACAGGACTTTGTTATTTCGGTTTTTGTTTCCGTATTTGCGGTTATTATTTTATTGTTGGTAATTACGTAAATTTCCTGTGAAGTATTCTCTAATTGTTTGGCCCAATGTTGGTTATGGACATTTAGAGTTTCGTCCATTTTCAGCAAGCATTTTAACTCGCTTTCTTCTAGTGTTTGATGTATTATCTTCTCGATCTTTGTTTGACTATCTTTCAAACCCTTTATATCCATCTTTATTTCTTCCTTGTCCTGTTTGAGTTGTTCTAATTTGCTGTTGAGATTGGTTTCTATGAGACTGATATTAGTTTCTAATCTATTATTATTTTCAGTGATTAGTTGTTTGAAATTTTCATTATTAATTTCTAATTTTCGTGCTAAATTCATTTCTATCTGGCTGATATTTGTTTCTAATTTTCGCGTTAAATTAGTTTCTAATTGACTTATATTTTTATTGTTAGCATCTAGTTTTTCATTATTTTCCGCTACAAATTGTTTAAAATTAGCTTCTTGTTTTTGTTGCATATTCATTATCAAAGCGGTTAACGAATTAAAGTTCATCGTCGCCTCTTCCTTTGAAGCTTCTGCTTGTGCTGTGGCTGTAACAGAATCACCCTGATCAGCCTGGTCCTCTCTATCTGCTAGGTTTTCCCTTGACTTACTCCTTGTACGCTTGTCCATATTATTATTATTATTGAAAAAATATATATGATAGTGTTATGATTATAGGTTCTATTAGTTTATGTATATTAATTATTCCTATTCTGATGTTTTAGTATTAGTGTTATATTTGCTAATAAATTGTATAAATAAATTCTTATCTCTTCAAATAATTATTATTTTAATCTTTTTGACCTATTCGTTTAGTGTTTATTATACAAACAATAACCCCTTTTAAAAAAAACAAACTTACAAATCCTGTTCCTGGGTACCAGTCAGCATCCTATCACACAAAAATGACCACAAGAAGCAAAATACAACTTACAATTATAAAAATTTTGTATCTTAAATAAATCTAGAAAGAATACAGTTTTTTAAATTTATTCTCTCTCGTTTTATTTTGTATTACGTGTTTGATTGAGCACGTTTTCTAAGCGACACGTTGCGGCGACAATTGATAACGAGCAGCCTCTCGTTGTGCTGTGAATTGATAACGAGCAAGATGCGTAATAAAATAATGTAAACGTTTATGAATATAAAAATGCTCAGCTGTGAATAAATGGCTTGTTAGATTTTATATTTATTCGGTGAATTTTACATCTACGAACTAATTACATTGCTCTAAGTAACATATAGATGGGGTTGTTCGAGTTTAATCTATATGCGCAAGATGCAAAGTTGCCTACTTGCGAATTATTCCATAAATGTAACCTAAAACAGCTGTTCGGATATAAACTTATTAATAAGTATTAATTAATGTGCGTTTATTATCTTCAGGGTCCGGCTAAACTCGAGAACAAAATAGACTCTAGTGTTAGGGCATTGTGATATGTCCAAATTTAAAGTGCGAGTTCGGTGACTTCAATCAAACACTACTGATATTTTTAGATTCCTAAATGATAGGTTAATTGTTGTTAATGCTATACTACAAAATAAAACGTCGAGATCAGATTCACGAATAATAACTTTAATGTTCTTAAGATCTCTATTAACAGGTAAGTTATAAGCATTAATTGTTAAGTATAATTTGTATATAAATTTTGTAACGTGATAAATTTAATATGTTATTTAACTATGATAAATTACGATAAATATTACATGAAATAAATGAAATAGATAAATATAGAAATAGTGAAAATAATCTTTAATTAATTAGGAGAATTAAGTCAATAACTTTAATATAACTAGAATGTATGACGTAAAACAAAGAAAAATTAAATTAAAACGTAACTGTATTCTTCCTCTTTAAAAGTAATAAATAACCTAAATCTTATATATCGTATTTAATAATGTATATCTTAACTAATATAAATAATATACTATATTCTTTTTTAAATATGATTGTTTAAATTGTCTTTTCAATATAGATGTGAGATTTTAAAGAATACTTAAGTAATTGGTGCAGGATTCTGGATAAAACGGGATCTCAAAAGGTTTTGGAAAGGCAGGTTTTTCGTCGGCGTTCGAACGGCGTCACCCCGGTCAAAAACACTTTCTAACGAACTGCTTCTCGGCAAATTGCTCTTGGCAATATTTTTGTCACTGGTACACGTACGAACTTGAAATATGTGTCCAACAGGAGCTGGGAATATTGGTAAGATGTTTAACTAATTGGACGTATGAATTTACTTGTATTAATTGTAATTTTCTTCTTGTTTTTAGTGATACACTCAAAAATACGTCTGGATGCTTTAATGGCGATTTTTCAAGTTACGCTAACCTTCTTTTATTTTTGTTACTTGATTTTGATTCGTTCATCGGTATGTATTCATTTAATCTCGACAATTACTACTAATGAAAATGACAATTCAATAATTTTAAATACATTTACATGTTGTAATAAATATTTACTTAATTTTAAAACTAATATGCATATAATGTGTATGTCAAAAATAATACATTATGCTGTTTTTATTATGGGATATTTTCCCGCGATTGACAATTCAAATTATGTACAGTTATACCTAAATAAATGGCGTCATTAATGATTTATCAATTAAGTTGATTTTTTTTTGTAAATACAAATTATCGAACTGAAAATACTATTACAAATGAAATGTTAGATTATAAATGTGTGAATGTCTTAAACAAAAAAATAATTAAACTTGCGTATTCAACTTTATTGATTTGACGTGGGAAGAATTCAGTTTTGACATATAATTAACTATTCAATAACTTATTTATATACATTAAGAGATTGTCCTTTTGCTTATTGGGGCATACTTGAGTGTGGGCTTGACCTACCTCAATATATATATATATGGTAAATTCAATTTGTTGGCGATTAATATTGTTTCGCCATACAATGGCTTCATCAGGTGGATGAAATACTGAATATGTACAATACAAGTTTGAATATTTATGTGAAAATTATTGGGGAAATCGTGGTGGAATTTTTTTTTTTTTACAATTTTAAATTTAGTAAAGGGGAGTTGTTTAAATCTTGTTGGTTATTTAAATTTTTTTCCACCACCATTTCCCCAATAATTTTCACATAAATATTCATACTTGTATTTTACATATTCAGTATTTCATCCACCTGATGAAGCCATTGTATGGCGAAACAATATTGTAGTGTATTTACAATAAAAGAATTTTTGAAACTAGAAGTATAATTACTTATTTCTTAGCGTTATAATGAAGTTTCAACAAGTATCTCCTTCGTAAATTAACTAATTATTTATTTATATATATATATATATATATATATATATATATATATATATATATTAAGTTATTAACCGACTTATTAAGTTTACCTTATATATATATATATATTGATATATAGCGCTGAGATAGGCCTCTACGTTGGGCTAGCCAATTGATATATGACGCACCCTGCCCGCGGTGAGAGAATGAAATGTTAATGAAATAAAAGTGTAAGATAAAAATTATGTATTTGAAAAGATTAGTTGGGCGCCTTAATTTATAAAATCTCACCTCAGACTGCGCTATCTTTATCTCAAATAGCCAACTAGTCGGAAAGCAAGAAACTATATAAAAAAACAACTTTACTAAATGTGGGTGATCTCAGACTCGTCGTGAATTTTAGGTTGTTGCTTCCATAAATGAATAATATTAATGTTGACGCTTAATAAAATAACTCCTACAAACAAATATAAACAAATAAAAGATTTATGTAAATTAAAAATATGATATTTATTAAATTAAAGGAAACTGTAAAAATATAACGTATTACAAATGTGATATTACCGAAACTGTATATACGCATAAACAACAAGGTGTTACTAATGTGAAAAGAGGTTATGTGTGTTAGACTAATAAATAATATGAATATAAATGTGAATAACCTTATTACAATAATGGTGAGTACCCTTTTATTGCTATATCTAAGTTTTAAATAGCTTGTTTAATTAAATATAAAAATCAGGACAGGACGTGATAGATCAGGCAAATAATTCGAGAATATAGTTAAATAAAAATTTAAAGAATTTAATTTTTGGAAAAATAGATAAATATTATCTGAAAACCTGTTATAATAATGATCCTGATGTATGTTTGTAGATCGTATGTATGAATTGGGAAGATTCTCGGCGATCCGAAAATGTTCGGGTGCAGTACAAAACGATGGCGGCGTGGGTGGCTGTTTACCTGTTTACCTGTTTACCCTGCGCTCGTTTCTGGCTGTAGGATTTCAGGTATCGTTGCAGATGTACGTTAGACTATTATGTTAATGTTCGGCGATGGATTCTTGAATATTTTTCTTTTGATTTTCTATCGTTTTCGGTGGAACTACGTCTGTGACGCTATGTTGTTTGAAAGTTCGTTATTACCGAAAATTCTTGTAGTAATTCTCTTGTCGATCGAGTTAATTAATATTCTGGATACTTTTAATAACTTTTAGATGAATTTATAATTTAAATTTATGTTTTTTAAAAGATTTCTAAGGCTTGGTCTAAAAAGATGCGTCTATTCATTTTTAAAATTCAAGGATCGAATATGCCGATAGCACTTGTCTGAATATTACCAAACACGCTATCTATTGATATCAAAAGTCTCGATGATTTACCCTTTTAACAATTTTATATAAAAAGAATTTGATTAATTTTGATTATCTAACTGATTTTAAAAATTATATAATAAATTACCAAGTTAGGTTAAGATAGTTTTGAATGATACAAATCGCATACTGCGCATGATAAATGTAAACATAGCGAGATGTCAATTTGTAGGCGTGTCTTACTAGCGTCGATATAATACAAAGATGCATACGGATTTGAATATGTTTTTCGCGCTAATATCTGAAAATTTGAATATGATATAATAAAAGTAAATAATGAAAGGAAAATAAATATAGAAATTTGAGAATGAAATGCTCGTTATAAAAATACATATGCACTTCGATACTACTAAGACTTAATAATATTAATTATATAACCATTATATTATAACCCTTTTTCACTTTGTATGTCTTATTCTTCCTATTTTAGATGCAGCTCTATATGAATAACTTGCATCACTACAATATATATATATATATATATATATATATATATATATATATATTGTAGTGATGCAAGTTATTCATATAGAGCTGCATCTAAAATAGGAAGGATCTATATATATATATATATATATATATATATATATATATATATATATATATATACCTTTCTCGAAATCTTTTCGGTAACACTAACCTATTTGCGCGGTCTATAATTTCTTCATCATCCGATTCGAAAACAACTACATCAACAACATTTATATACATTTTTGGTATCACTCTTTTAATTAATAATTAAATTTGACGCTAATATAGCTTTATATGACAAACGGCAGATAGAATACAGTTAAAACCTGTCGTATAACTTTATACTCCCTTTATCCGACATTTATTTGACAGTATTGGTTATACTTAGTTTATCGGCAGTTTATCTTATTCAAGATTTATTCGGAGCTTGTAAACGTCTATTCTGGACTAATTCTAAGAATAAGGATATTCCGAGTTTATACGGTACATATAGAACCGGCCTTAAATTGAGTAAAAGGTTATACTACCAACATATACGATACATTTAATAGTGAAACAAATGAAAATGTACATATATACAAATAATAAAAATAATACAAAAAAAATCCCATTATTTATATGCATATAGTAAGTATGTACTTTATATCATTTATGTATTTACACTACCCAAGTACAGCGGATATATAAAGCCACATCCTAGCAAGTATTTCCAGGCTTTTAAATTATCTTTTGCATGTTTCATTATATTACAAGTTGTATTGCATTCTTACGACTCCCGTGTGGACTATGAAAACTTTAATTGCAATGGTTTGTCCACAGAGAAGGGTATTGCAAGATACATATCGAAAGGATAAATTGAGTCAAGTAATCAGTGTCATTGTTATTCAGTCACTACTGAAAATATGGTTGGGTTCTAAACAATTAAAAATTCATAACATTAAAATTGATTTATTTTTGGATTGGTTTAATTTTCTTACTAAAGAAACGATGTCTACCATTTTGAGAAGTACGAGGGTAAATCAAAATATAACGAAACTGGTGCTATAACTTCTTTCGCAACTAGAATTTGATATCATAAACAATAGAAGATTAAACCCCAATCTCTAATGTTAATTACTAATTAATTACTGAATTGTCAGTATTTGACGTGCCCATCCAAGAAATGAGAGTGGTGCAAAGATATGCGATACAATTTTGTGTTCGGTTGAATAAAACTCCAACTGAAGCGATTGAAATGATTAAAACTGCATACCCAGATGATAGTTTATCACGATGTAGAGTGCTTGAGTGGCATAAGAAATTCAAAAACGGTTGTGAATCAGTGGG
Organism: Melolontha melolontha; assembly: GCA_935421215.2. Classification (NCBI taxonomy): domain Eukaryota; kingdom Metazoa; phylum Arthropoda; class Insecta; order Coleoptera; family Scarabaeidae; genus Melolontha; species Melolontha melolontha. The sequence continues at coordinate 180,351,087 of OW285237.1, read as the reverse complement.
AAATGAACCTCGACGCGGGTGACCACCAACTGATTCAAAAATTGTAGAAATTAAGAACTCCATACACAATGATCGTCGGATTGGCATATATCGAATTTCTGAAATTGTTAATTTGTTTGATGGTTCCACTCAAAAAATTATTCGTGAAGATTTAGCGTGCCGAAAGGTCGCGGCCAAATGGATTCCAATAGTGATGACTCATGAACAAAAAGCCAATCTAGTGACAATTTGTCGGCAGTGGAAAAGGCAACTGTAACATAATCCACAGTTTTTGAACAATGTGGTTACATGTGACGAGAGTTGGTAGTATCATTATGACCTTGAGTTAAAGTCTCAAAGTATGCAATGGAAGCACAAAGGCTGTCCAAGACCGCAGAAGGCGAAGACTGTGGTTAATTTTTTTTTTTTGATAAATGGGGCGTTATGATCACATTGTAGGTAGAGAAGATACAGTATCTGGAGAATACTATTCTAATGTACTTCGAGGAACCTCTAAAGACAAAATTAAAGGCTTTATCAAAATATCGGTTGGATCCTGTATGACGACAACGCTCCAACCCACAGACCAGCGATTCGTCACCGACCACTTGAAGAATTGGGGGTGTAATTTATGGTTCACCCTCCTACACATCTAACCTTGCTCCATGTGACTTCTATTTGTTTCCTGAAATCAAAAAAGAAATGAGCGGTCGAAAATTTGAGTCGAAATTAGCTCAACAACGTGGTGATGAGTATACTAAATATACTCAAAAACTGGTCTCTCAGATGTTTGTGACAAGTGGACAACACGATGGACAAGTGTATCACACAGAATGGAGAGTACCTTGAAGGATAGTTGTTTTTTAAATAAATGTTTCATTTTTGTACTATAGCACCAGTCTCGTTATTTTCTGATACTTCCTCGTACATACGTCTTGTGATAACATCATAAATGGCAATTTTACAGTACCTTATTGCTTCGTGTAATTTTTCCCTTACCAGCAAAAATATTACCGACATAATTGTGATGTTCTGAAACGACTGTTTGTGACTTCATTACGTAGTGTATGTAAGTACTATTGTTTTTGTTGTAGTTGGAACTAAAGAAAAGATGTTTCTTTTTATACAAAACAAAATATTTTCTATAATATCAAATATACGAGGTGCTACCTGGAAATTGCTTAAATTTGTGCTAGATGATATGAGATACGTCTACACTAAGTCAGTCTGTCAAACGACACTTTGCTAGATGGTGACAAACAGTTTTTGTGTTTATATTTGTGGAGTTGCATTTGAGTTATTCTGCGACACTGCAATGTCTCATGTGAAAGAGCAAAGAACGTGCATCAAATTCTGCTTCAAATTTGGTAAAACTGCAGCAGAAACTCTGGAACCGCTTAAATAAGCGTTTGGTGAGGATGTTTTAGGCAACCTGAAAACTTAGAAGAAGTAGGAGAGCAGATAAGTTAGAAAAGTCTTTTATGAAATAATTAGAGACCGGACGCATCAGGCCGAAATTACGATGGACCATATAAAAAGTCTATAAACAACACGTAGTTATTGAATAGCACTATTCATTCGATTAACCGCACATCTCTGCTTTGTCGTTGAATTTTGACGCAATTACTTCAATTTTACAATTAATTTCTTCATCGGCGTAGGTAATAGCGTGATGACTTCTTATAATTTATTCTATTTATTAGGTTATATTTAATATAAATAAAGTACGGCGGGTTAGTTTATTTTTTTCATTGTTTTAACTATTAATTACATAGGTACTTCGTAATTTTTGTAATATTCTGTTTAATATCGTTTCATAGAATCTACTTCTCCCAATTATTTTGACTAAGTTCCAGTGAATTTCGTCAAATTTCAATAAATTACGCATACATTTTTAATTTCCATTTATTTAGATCTAGAACATTATTTAAGTTACTTTTTCAGTTATGATATGGAACAACGTCGAGAATGGCATCGTGAAACAATAGCGAGTTGGATTAAGGGTCAAACTGATTGTATGTCAATTGCCAGTGATTACGAAATTTATTGCAGTCTGTAAAATATCGTTAAAAAATTTCAAGAAATCGCATGTAAAACGTCTGTTAGCATCCCAAACACATACACAGAAGTTAGACACGTTGAAATCTGATAATTTTGACGAAGAACTCTGTGAAACTTTAATGGCGGCAAATATTCCATTAAATAAAAACAATCCCGCCTTCAAAACATTTCTCTAAAAATATACCGGTCCAAATGTTTCTGATGAATCCACCTTACGCGAATATTATGTTTCTAAGTGCTACACGAAAGTAGTAGAACGCATTAGAAGCCATCGCCATCATTCAAATCAGTATCTGTGGATAAGTGCCGACGAAACTGTCTATATATTAGAACGCTGTGGGGTAATGTTGTAGCCGGTGTACTACATCCAACTATTCCATATAACGCATCTGTAATAGCAACAAAAGTTATAAATACAGTTGATGCGGAAACAGTAGCTAAAACAGTTTTCGAGAATATGCACCAAATGCTTCTTTATTCGGATGGCGGGTATAAAGAAAAAATACTTTTATTTGTTAGTGACAGTGCTGCAAATATGTTAAAGGAAGCATGTCCTAATATGTTACATAATACTTGTGTAGCACATGCTCTCCACAAAATCTTTGAATAAATCAGAGGCACCTTACTTTTCCGGACGTTGATAGACTTGTATCCGCTTTTAAAAAAGTTTTCAGAAAAGTACCATTGAGAGTAGCTCTTTACAGGGAAAAACTTCCATCTTTGTCACTGCCTCTCTCTCCAGTAATAACTAGATTGGGAACATGGTTGGAAGCTACTAGTTTTTATGCAGAAAATTTTCGGTAGTTTACAAAATTTCGTTACATGTTTAAATGACGATGCTCGAAGTATTTCTGAGGGCAAGGAACTAATACAAATTCCAAATTAAAAAAAATTAATTGCACTTTCTTCAGGAACACTTTAGAAATTTGCTAAAACTAATCACTTATTTTAAAAATTAAAACCTCAAATTAAATGATGGATTAACCACATTAGCTATTTGGCTATTAATAATTTGGAAAATATTCCAAGTGACTTCGGATGTGGCCTTCGGCAAAAGTGAGACGCAGTTTTTAATAGAAATCCAGATTTAATAACATTGCGGCAATTGTGGGTAGGGACAATGCCTAAAAATCTAACTGCTAAATACGCTGAAATAAAAGAATATTTCCAGTATGTACCTATAACCAGTTGTCATGTATAAGGTGTCCCAACAGGAACTTGGTGATTTAAATTCCAAATAACATGCGTAGTATTTAAAAATTCAATGATTTATTAACCTAAACATAAAATAGAAACCCTAAAATTATATGTGGAACAAGATATCGGATAAATGTCCACCGTGACTTCTATTGCACACAGCGATTCTTTTTTTAAAATTTTCAATGACTTTATCACACATATGCAAGTTAATCTCGCCAATAGCCGCACAAATGTTATTTTTTAATTCATCAATTGTCTGTGGATTATTTGTGTAGACTTGATCCTTAAGGAAACCCCAAAGGAAAAAGTCCAGCGGTGTTATGTCGCAGGATCTTGCAGGCCAATCCACCTCACCATTACGAGAAATCACACGGCGAGGGAATTTCTCCTGCAGTAAATTTAGAGTTTCCCTGGCAGTGTGACAAGTGGCCCCATCTTGTTGAAAGTAAAGATTGTTGAGGTCCATATCTTCCAAACGAGGCTATAGAAAGTTATTCAACATCTGTCGATACCGCTCCCCATTTACAGTTTCTGCTTCTCCATTCTCATTTTCAAAAAAGTAAGGTCCAAGAACACCATTGGCCGAGAAACCGCACCATACAGTGACACGTAGTGGGTGCATGGGTTTTTCAATAATCTCTCGAGGATTTTCACGCCCCCAAATGCGGCAGTTTTGTTTATTTACGTAACCCCCTATGTGAAAATGGGCTTCGTCACTGAATATGATTCGCTTACAGAATTCGTCATCAAAATCAGTTTGCTCCAAAATCCAATTGGCAAAGATACGGCGGTGGTGATGGTCCCTGGGCTTCAATTCTTGTGTTAACTGGATTTTGTATGCATGTAGCCGAAGGTCTTTTGTTAAAATTCGTTGCAGAGATGATCTTGAGATGGTCAATTGCTGTGACCGATGACGAATTGAAGTTTTTGGACTTTCGGTAACAGCTTCATTCCTCATAGCGATATTTTCAACTGACCGAACGTTACGAGGACGTAGTGGTGTCTTTACATCGAGAACAGAACCAGTTCGCTCAAATTTTGCCATTAAATTTCTAATTGCCGCATTGCTGGGAATATGATTCTGATGAAAAACAACGCGTAGTCGACGAATTGTGTTCGTAATGGAGCGACCATTTTCATAATAAATTTGAACAATTTGGATACGTTCTTCAGTCGTGAAACGTTGCATGATGACTTTTACAAGTTTGTAGATGACATATACCAAATATTAGGTTGCTAAGTTACCTTATTTGAAAATAATGTGAAATTTAAATCCCCAAGTTCCTGTTGGGACACCTTTTAGAAAAGACATATTTCATGCAAAGAGAACAAATTTTATAGAAGAGAACCTTGAGAAAGTATCTCTAGTTAACATTAAGACTCCTTTACTCAACTTGAACTACAAAATGAACAAATAAAAATGTATTTCTTATTCACCACCCGTTTGTTTTACAATTATATAAATAAAATCAAAAACTCTTTAAAAATATTAATTTTCTATAGAACGCCCGTAGGCGATCAGTCATCAGTCTCTCGTGGGCGGTCCCTAGTCATTATATACGATGTTATATTGGCGAATCCAGCAAAAACAATTGAAAAGATTTAGTTCTTTATTCTTTCACTAAAATCGCATAGGTCACATAATTCTACAGAGCCAAGATATTACGTATAAAATTGTAGAAATATTACACAAGAAAATCATATGTTGCGAAAAATCATATATTGAATTGGTTGGAGAAAAGCCAAGAACACATGTTAAGTTATTGGCGTGTTCGTTAAAACAAATGAAAGAAAGTAACAATTATTTCTCATATTTATGTCGTGTGTCTAACAAAATTGCAATCAATTCATAAAAGTATCAAATGCATTACACAATATAGTATAAGACTCTTTAGGATTGACTTTGAATATCAAGCAACTGAAATTAAATTTAAATTAAAGTTAGAATACATAAAGTCAGAACAATAAAAACGATATGTCCTATAGCCTAAATTTCTTGGATGGTACAATACAAAGGTATTTTTAATAATATAAAATATTATTAAAAATCTGGTGTGAAGAACACAAATGCAGGTTTACTATTAATATTTTCTGTGAACGTGTCCGAATATATCCCATCCCCAGAGACGTAGATACGTATTTCGCTTTTCTACAAGCTCATCGGTACGCCCCTGCTGGAGAAAGGATATTTCCAGACACATTCACCGAAAAGAACCACCTCGCCCTATCACCGTAATTATCCAGACCGAGCGCAGAAGTAAATTCGGCGCTACCTGTTATCAGACAGCCGAAATACCTCGTATACCGTCCACATAATTAATATGAAGTAACGACGCCCTTCCAAAGATTAGCACAGCCAACTCTCTAGAAAACTGAATTTTGTTTGTGCCTTCACTCATACTACGGCTTAACCGCATGTGTAATGTATGAGAATAATTGAAACATACATGAGTAGGTAAACCCCACCAGTTTTGTATAATACAAAGGTATTTTTAATAATATAAAATATTATTAAAAATCTGGTGTGAAGAACACAAATGCAGGTTCACTATTAATATTTTCTGTGAACGTGTCCGAATATATCCCATCCCCAGAGACGTAGATACGTATTTCGCTTTTCTACAAGCTCATCGGTACGCCCCTGCTGGAGAAAGGATATTTCCAGACACATTCACAGAAAAGAACCACCTCGCCCTATCACCGTAATTATCCAGACCGACTGCAGAAGTAAATTCGGCGCTACCTGTTGTCAGACAGCCGAAGTACCTCGCATACCGTCCACATAATGAATGTGAAGTAACGACGCCCTTCCAAAGGTTAGCACAGCCAACTCTCTAGAAAACTGCATTTTGTTTGTGCCTTCACTCATACTACGGCTTAACCGCATGTGTATTCTTGGATGGTCTTGAAAAATGATAGTATTACTAATCTCAAGGGGTGTGAAGCAATTAATGAATTTGGAATAGCTGTGTCACCCCCAAACACATTCGCGGACACTATATTGTAATCAAATTTGCGAAAACGAAACATAAAGCACTATATTCAGTATATTAAACAAATACTAAATAAAAATATTTCAAATAAATTTTTATATGCAGAAATGCAGAGATAATTCCAAAATCAATGGATAAAATATATAACAAATATTCAGCCTTTCAGAATTAAATAAAGCAAATGTATCGTTCGAAATTATCATTCAACATAATTTTTCACGTCGTGTTTCTTTTGATGGAAGAGCAAGGAATCTGGAAATGAAGCCAACCTTTCAAGCGCATTTAGATATACAATTGGACAGCTCAAAATTATTCATTCAATTTAGCCGTACGTACGTCGGTGTTGGTTTGGAGCTGTGCGCATTCCGAGAAATATTTTTCAATAGGGACTTAATCTAGTAGAAAATGACGGACATAAATATAACAGACGCAAGGATCTCGGGAAGTCGGGAATTTTATGTAACTGTTGAATGTGCAGCCTTTCGTATTTGAGAAATGTCTGTGGCATTCCTAAAGAAAATCCACTCTTTACAAATACAAAATATGAATGAATTGTTAATAATAACAATTTTTATAGTAATTCATCTTGGATTTATGGAATGAAGCTTCTTTAGTTAAGAATAGAAATGCAAAAATGCAATAAAAATATTGCGTTAGAATAGAACAATAATACAGTATAACCTCCTTATAATGGACACTGACGGGGAATCCTAAAATGTCCAATATATGGAGGTGTCCAAAATGTGGAGGTGAAAAAAAAAAACGAAAAAAAATATTCATTATCATATCAATTTAATCACACATAATAAGACGAAAGTCGAAAAAAATTTACAATACTTAATACACTACATACATACATATTTTATGCTAGATTTTACTTGAAATAATCATTAATTGTTGTTTGTCTTGCTTTTTTCATTTTATGTTTAAATATCTCAGATTCACATTCAAGAAGAGCTTGAGAAATATTGTTAGCAATGTTAAAACTATTAGTGCTTAAGAAATAGTTCTCAAGATCTTTTAATTTTTGATGGGCTTCTGAAATATTTGATATACTAGTTACAAATTCCTCTTCAATCTCATTTTCCATTTCATCACTGATATCAGTAATTTCATCGATACAATCTATAATGGAAACATTAGGATTTTCAGTAAATAACTCATTATCAATTAATGCGTATGTGCTTAAATCTAAATTAGTGATGTTAAAATTGGGAAATAAAAATGCTAATGCTATATTATCTTCTATATCGCACTCTGCACTTAGATCACTGTCACTTTGATTGAATCCGCATTTTTGAAAACAGTTTCTTACGGTCACAGGCGAGAGTTTTTTCCAAGCAGCTGATATCCATATTAATGCAGTGACTACCGTAATGTTTTTTTCTACCATTTCTAGTGAATTTTCAGTATCCATTAACGCCAAAAGCCTTTTTACAAGCATGCTCCGGTAAATTACCTTAAAGTTTTGAATCACACCCTGGTCCATAGGTTGACAATGGGAGGTAGTATTTGGAGGCAGAAAAACCAATTTTACGTTTTCCAATGAAATCTTCGGATGAGAAGTGGCATTATCAAGAAACAAAATTACATGCCTTTTTTCTTTCTTCATCTTGTTATCAAAGTTTTTTAACCAAGCTAACATAATATCCAAAGTCATCCACGCTTTTTTGTTAGATATCCATCCTATCGGCAACTTATCCACATGAGCTCCTTTAAAACATCTAGGTTTCTTACTTTTACCGATGACTAACGGCCTTTCCTTATCACCCTCCATATTTGAACACAACAATATAGTTAGTCGTTCTTTTGCAGATTTTCCTCCGGCACATTTATCACTTCTTAACGCAAATGTTTTTGTCGGAAGGGCGCAGAAAAATAAACCGGTTCCATCAGCATTAAAAATATCTTTCGGAGAGTAATCTTTGCATATTGATTGCAACTTGACTTTCCAATCGTCTACATTTTGCATGTTTACATAGGCAGATTCACCACACACACTTTTAAATGATATTTTATGTCTTTGACAAAATTTCTCCAACCAACCATTAGACGCTTTGAATTCGGTGAGTTGTAAACTTTGTGCTACTTCCAGCGCCTTTTCTTTGAGTAGGGGTCCTGACATGGGAATATTTTTGTTTCGCACCTTACAGAACCAGTTGAACACTGCTCCGTCGATTGCTAAACCACTAGTTTTTGGAAACTTCCTTTTTTGAGCTAGGTTTCCATTTTTCTCGAAAAGTTCTTTTATTTCACTTTTGTTTTTCACTATATCACTAATTTGCGACTTTCCGACACCAAACTTTTCCGCGAGCTTTCGGACACTTAAGCTTTGCTGTTCACTAACCGCAATAATATCAATTTTATCTTGGATTGTTAACCGCTTTCTTTTACTAGAATCCATGTTGACACTATCAAAGGCTAGTTCAAACTGATTCAAATACATATCACTCCACTTATCACCTGACGAGTAGGCCAGTGGTAAACCGTCGTTCCTTTGTAATATGGGAAAATCCCGAGTAGATATACTTCCACGTGTGCACTTTGTACATACATATGTATTATGAGAAAAAACCGAGTAGATATACTTCCACGTGTGCAGCAATAAAAGTACATACATACATACATAATTGCAAAATTTTATTCGGCGCCGCCCGTCTTGTCTGTCCTTAATTAAGAGATATATTTACAGATGTTTTATTGCTTCGGTGAAATAAAGGGTGTCCGCGTCCGATTTATGGAGGGTCCAATATTAGGAGTGACTATTGTTAAGGAAACCCATTCTAAAATTTCGTACCACAAAAAATGTCCATTTTTTAGAGGTGTCCGATTGTCGGAGGTGTCCATAATTAGAGGTTTTACTGTACAAATAACGAGGGAGATTTGATAAGCAACATAGTAGATAAATGAATCTGTATGGTACTGAAATAATGCTAGAATATTTAGAAACATTCAAACACAATAACCTTTCTGAAAGCAAAGGCTATCACAGCGATCCTGTTCTTAATGGTTAATGGTTTATGGAGTTTGGTAAAGTAGTTGGGGGCCATACAATTACCAAGGAGTCTGTATTAGAGCAGCCAGTATTACAAATGTCGGCAGATAGTATGACACCTGAGACTATATCAGGAGTCACACTGTCTTATGACAGTCAAACTGAGTATATCTATACTGACCTGTTCTCCCACCAGGTTTTGGTGGAAGAACAGGTGAAGGTTCTTTTTCCGTCCATCTGAACCACGCCTTAGGGTTTCAGCACTTCTCCGATTTATTATTATCATGCATGTGTGTTGAAATAAAGGATATATTATTATTTTAATTAATAGGCGAAGAGTACCAAGACGCAATACATCGTCAAACTGGGGAATACGCAAGAAAGCCAGGATCAGGTAGACCTCGCACCACAAACCGGTGAGAAGACCGTTTTATGGTGTTATCTACACTACGCCATCGTAGTTTACCATCAACAATTGTGTCTCGCTAAGTCGAAGACATTTACGGTACTTCAGTTTCTGCACGAATCGTTCGCCGAAGATTGAAGGAATACGGATTGATGTCAAGGAAACCTGCTGCTTGTCCACTTTTCCTCCCAGCTCGTCGTGTTCAGCGGCTACGGTTTGCCTGTGAATATAGACACTAGACAATGGATCAATGGAGCTCCGTATTGTTCACAGGTGAGTCTCGTTTTTGTCTGCGTTCACCAGATAGATGAGAACGTGTGTGGAGAAGGCCTGGTAAACGATTTTCAGCGTGTTGTATACCTCCAGGAAAGGCATTTGGGGAAGGCGGTATAATGATTTTGGCTGGCATTTCACTGTACACGAAAACTGAGCTTGTTCTCATTGAAAATGGTATTATGACGGCTGTTAGGTACATCAACGAGTGTTTAGCTGAACACGTCGTAGCATTTGCTCTATTCGTAGGTGAGAACTTTACTCCAATGCACGATAACGCGCAATCTTACACCGAATTGGTGGCTGAGCAATATTTGGATGTGGTTAACTTTCGCCGTTTGCAATGGCTAGCTCGAAGCCTGGACTTGAATCCTATAGAAAATCTCTAGGATTGATTCACGGCGATGTGTTCGGCACCGACAACCCATACCGGTAACCATTCGGGATCTTCGAATAGCTCTTCGTGAGGAACGGGAAACCATTACACAAGAAGAGGTCGCCAAGTGCATTCCAAGTTTACCACGCTATATGTCAGAAGTCATTAAAGTTCGTGGAGGTAGTATGAATAAATTGGGTGAAAACGTAAATGTAAAACCTAGCCGATAAGACCAGTGAATTTAGCATAATTTACTATTTCGTGACTTTTTCTTGTTGAATAAAATGTTAAATACCCTTTTTTATTTCTCATTCTTACTTTGTAGATACTGTTTCATGTCTTGTTAAGAAAAAAGAAAAAAAATTTTCTTGTACTAACAGACATTTACTTCGGCGTCCGGAATTTTTTGTCCACGACTGTATCTTGTTTCTGTTGAGTTAATGATTTGTTAAACTTTATAACGTTCAAAATAATTTAATTTTAAATTTGATTTGAATTTTGAATGATATTAGTCAGTTTTTTCATAAAAGAAAACAAGAAAGAGGTAGAGATATAAAGTTTAGAAGTTTAAAAATTGAATTTTAGTCTAAAAAACTCATACTATGAGGTTTAAATTATATTTACAGTTCAATAACGTGTTATTTTTGACAAATAACTTCAGAATTTCATTCTATATTATTTTTGACCAATCCATCTTACATTCATACGTCTAATACACTCACCGGCATAATTAATTCTTAATTCTTTGAATAACTCATTATTTTGAGTAAGTTATGATTTTTAAAATGCTTTTATTTAATAAAAATTTATTTATGGTTATTTATAGTTAATATCGGGTATAGTCTCGTCGTGCTCTTATAACAGATTGGAGACGTTGAGGCATGGTCTGATAAAATTTAGCATAAAATTTGGGTCGACATTATTCCACTCCTTTTGTAAAGCTTATTGAAGCTGAGTAGTTATGTTATGTTTTCTGTTTTGTAGTTTTATTTTCATCTCATCCCATAGATACTCTATGGGATTTAAGTCTGGACTGCAAGCTGACCAGTCGAGACGGTGAATATGAACATCATTTAAAAATTCATCAACTAAGTACAGCAGCTTAGTGGAGTCGGGCATTGTCATGGATTAGCAGAAGATCTGGACCGCGTATTACAGCAAACGGTACCACATAATCTTGCAGGACTTCTTCGATGTACCTATGAGCATTCCGAGCAGGTTTACCAAGAATACCACCCCATACCATAACTGAGCCATCACCGAATCGGTTCCTCGCTAAATTCGCGCAGTCCGCAAAAGGTTCACCTGGCCGTCTCCATACTCTCTGTCGACCGTCGGCACCTTGTATACTATACCGGCATTCATCTGTAAAAAGAACTCTTTGCCAGCCGTTTACATTGCAGTTGGTATATAAACGACAGAAAGCTAGCCGAGCTCTCCGATGATGTGGTCATAAAATAGGGAATCTAGCAGGACGGCGGGTGTAAAGATTGGCTTGTCCTAACCTTCTTCGTACTGTCTTCTCACTAACTTGTACTTCTCGAGCTGCATACAGCATGCCTCTAGCTGTACTGCAGTGCGATCAGGAAGGCAATTTAAAATTAAGAGCCTATCATCCATCATTGAAGTAGCACGTTTTCTACCTTGCCCTGGCCTCCTACTAAGGTGTATAGCAAGTCGGCATATGCTAGATTGGTTTACTCGAAGAAGATTTGCAACATACTCCTGGATTCTTCCATGCTGGAGCAATGTAGTGGCTCGTATAGCACCACCACGCGTTAAAAGTCCCATTTTAAATAAAAATGCTTTTAAGTAATAACTAGAGAACGGATGCAATTTCCATAAAACGCAATCGGCAATTGGAATTGTGTATAACGTCGCTCAGTACATCCCGGCGTAATTCAATGAAGTATTTGTTTGACTTACTCGGCCACCTGGTCTCGCATCTATAACAATGGACAACCCAGTTATTGTATTCGGAGAATATAGTGTTCAGAATATAGTTTTCAGTGGTGTCGTGTACGTAGATAAAATAAATAAGTTTATCGTATTTCGTAAGAGAAATAGTTATTGAAAAATTGCAATAAATCAACCGCAAAACGTCACGTAGGATCGTTAAAGCACGAAAAAAAATTTAACCCGTTGGAATCTGACAATTTTAACGAAGAACTCTGTGAAACTTTTATGGCAGCTAATATTCCATTATTTAAATTGAACAATCCAATCTTGAAGACATTTCTGAAAAAATATACTGGTCGAAATGTTCCTGATGAATCAACTTTACGCAAATATTATGTTTCTAGGTGCTATACGAGAACAGTAGAACGCATTAGAAGCCGTCTTTTAAATCAATACATATGGATAAGCGCCGACGAAACGGTGGATATGTTAGAACGCAGTGTGGTGGTAAATGTTGTAGCTGGTGTACTACATCCAACGATTCCCTATAACTCATATGTAATAGCAACAAGTGTTATAAATAGAGTTGATGCGGAAACAGTTGCTGAAACCATTAAGGAGAATATGCAAAAAATGCTTCATTGGGACGCCAAGTAAAAGAAAAAATACTTTTATTTGTCAGTGATAGTGTCGCGTATATGTTAAAAACAGGCAGACTATTGAAGAAAACATATCCTAATATGTTGCATATTACTTGTGTAGCACATGCTCTCCACAGAATCTGTGAATATATCAGAGACACTTTTCCGGAAGTTGATAGACTTGTATCAGCTTTTAAGAAAGTTTTCAGAAAAGCACCATTGAGAGTAGCTCTTTTCAGGGAAAAATTTCCATCTCTGTCACTGCCTCCCACTCCAGTAATAACTAGATGGGGAACATGGCTGGAAGCTACTAGTTATTATGCTGAGATTTCAATAGTCTAAAACATTTCGTAACACTGCTAAAGGAGGATTCTAGAAGTATTGGTGAGTGCAAGGAGCTCACACAAATCCCAAATTTAAAAAATCAGTTGTACTTTCTTCACGAACACTTCGGAAAATTGCCAAAACTAATCACTTATTTTGAAAATCGAAATCTCAAATTAAATGACGGATTAACCACATTAGATGTGGCTGTTAATAATTTGAAAAGTATTCCAAGTGACTTCGGATGTGGCCTTCGGCAAAAGTTTGAAGCAATTCTTAATAGAAGTCCAGATTTAATTACATTGCAGCAATTATGTATGGAGACAATTCCACAAAATCTGACGGCTAAATATGAAGAAATAAAAGAATATTTCCAGTATGCACCTGTAACCAGTTGCGACGAAGAAAGGACGTTTTCTATTTATAAGGATGTACTTAATTCAAGGAGAACAAAATTGAAAGAAGAAAACCTTGAGAAACTATTGCTAGTCAATATTAATACTCCTTTACTCAACTTGAACGACAAAATGAACAAATAAAAATGTTCCAATTATAGAAATAAAATTAAAAACTTTAAAAATACAACTTTTCAACAAATACATATTGCAGTGGATTGTGATGTTGATTGCTTATTAAACTTTGATTCACAATACACAGTAGCTTGCCCTGCTATACTCTAGTCGGATATGCCTTCCTGGAGCTCTTCAATCTTCAGAGTTTACCCTCATATGGTATGTGGCATAAGAAACAAAACGAAAGGTATTAGGAAAACAAACAAAGAATTCACCCACAATATCTTTATCCAAAAAAAAACGAAAGAAAAAAAAATAGACTTTATAAAGTATAAAGTCGAACTGAAACATCTATAATGAATCAGGGAGGTAAGGAAAACTTTGATACTAAATGAAAGTAGAAGTGAAAAAACCTCACCAAAATTGACCGCGAGCAAATTACAAACTTAAATATTTAGAAAAAAACTATCAGATGTTATAAAATTACGTTATCCCACTATCAAACGTCAAATAGAAAACTATCTATATTCACACGCAATCTAAATTTTAAATCATGCGCACATTAACACGATACAAACCAATTTCCCACCTTCTATCCTTCTAGAACATTTTATTAAAAAAAAATCCTTCCAAAAAATCTGATAACTTTTCTTAATATTTCTCTGATTACAAAATATATTTTTATAAACTAAAATTAATGATTTTACTGAGCTCAACAATGTTATAGAATTATTTCTAATTACATAAATATATTAACAGAAATATACATACATTAATTAATGTATACGTCACTTCACAAAAAAAATGAGAGACTACAGATAGGTCATTTGAATCAAAATCACAAGTATAAAAAGACTCGTAATAAATCGAGAATTACTTTTAAACACATCAATATCACCACACTCACAATAAACCCGACTTTATTTCAAAATATCTGAATAAAAAAGGAAGTTCTATTCAGCGATAAAAACTTCGACCTATCTGTACAATGACAAGTTAATCTCTGACTCTTCTTCCCTCCGGACATGAAAAATATCAGCATATCTAACATAAAATCAAAAGAACAACTACCACTATAACTTCCAAAGTGGCGAGAACTGCAAACATCTCTGACTCGAACGTTCTACAGTCGTGGACCAAAATACACATTATAATAAATTTTTACATAAAATATTAAATCTTAATAATTATCTTTCTGGAATAAAATGTACATAAATAAATAGTCTTTTATAGTTTCTTTCAATTCCTTTCTTCGGGGAAAAATCCATTGCAATATGTATTTCGTAATTTTATAGATCACCACCCGTTTGTTTTCCAATTATATAAATAAAATTAAAAACTTTATAAATACAACTTTTCAACAAATAAATATGTATTTCGTAATTTTATAGATCACCACCCGTTCGTTTTCCAATTATATAAATAAAATTAAATATTTTAGAAATACAGCCTTTCGCCAGTACTGCACTGGGCTTTGCGTCATGTGGTAAGCGTGTCCGTTCTCTAGTAATAACTAACCGCACATAAAAAATAGATGTGCAGTTAACCAAATGAATAGTGCTATTCAACAACTGCGTGATGTACTTACAGATGTTGTAGACTATTTATATCGTCCGTCGTAATGACGTCCATTTCAGCCCAATGTGTCAGGTCTCTAGTAATAACAGAACGACAAACAAACGCCAAATGATTAAAACAACTTAATAAAACAACAATGATGACTTATATATGGTCTTTATCAACTGCACTTCTTTGATTGATTGAATTCTTTGAATTAAAATCTTAGTTAACAACAGGCGCCTACTTGGATTTTGTTCTACACATATAGCACCTAAAGTTAATTCTATATTAAAATGAACCAAATAGAAGCATTTAAATTGCAAGAAAAAACGTTTTAATAAATTATGCCTTAATTTTGCCGGTGAGCGTAGTATATTCGGATGATATTATTTTTTTACTATTAAGTTGAAATTTGCACATCGAAGTAAAATATTTAAATATTAAATTCGTTCAGTACCATAATAGGATTATTGGGCTTCGAAAATATCTAAATTCCATTAACCTAGATTGATATATGTACGTATATTTGCAATATTCCGTTTGCCGTAATTCTACTCGATATATTCAATTTCAAGATAGGACCTGTTCATAACCGAGTTTAGAGAACAATAATCGCAAATCTGTATTTGTGTGTCTACGTGTAAGCGTTTGTGTATGTGTGTGTGCATGTACGTGTGCATGAGGTATAAGGGAGAAGTTCAATTCCTGAGCCCGACGCCGCTTTGAGCCGTGATAAATGACGAGCCTCGCAAGAGGCAGGCAATGCTGTTTCCCCGGGTGGCCGACGCTTTTCGGGCAACAGCTCGGTGTTGATAATGCCATAGTCTGCCATAAGTCATCTTTAATGTCGTCCACGACCACGTACTGTTGACCGGGGACCTTTATTTGTCGAACGGCGCGGCGGGTGGTCGAACGCGAAGTAACGAGTAGCGTGTTCGCGACGTTTCGCCTCATAATAGGCGTCTATATAGCCTCTCGTCTTTGTATTAATCTGCTTGAGTGTCACAAATAATTGTTCACCATTGTTGTCACACGGACGTAAGTCGAAATACAAAAGTCGTAAATGATATACAAAGAAATTATTGCCAAGTAGCTGCGAAGAAAGAATTTTTAGATTAAAAACACAAAATTTCTGTTGCAAAGAAAATTGCTTTGATAAATATTTAAAACAATTAAAGTTAATAAGTGAAATCTAACAAAAAAAGAATAGAAACCCGTACCAAATTGATATTCCTATCCTAAGTTGTCATCTTCAGTAGCAAAATATAACAGTGTCGACCGCCCTTTTCTTGTATCTATTCAAAAAGTCATACAAGTAGGTATATGGATTTGGGCCTTTATCTGCGTTGTAAACGTTATTCTATCTGAGTCGGGACCATTCCATCTCGCAATAATTAATAAATTAATTAGAAAAACTAATTTAAAAAATACAAACCGCGAATTCACTTGCCTGTTAAAACAAATTGCTCGGTAATTAACCATTAGTCGACAAAAAGTCCAGTACATTGTTCAGACGTTGAATTAGAGAAAAATATTAAAAACAGTTTTATTTCAATTTAAAGTTCTGCGTCTCCAAAAAAATACCTATACTTGTCAATTTTGAATTACAGAAATATATTTAACGTTTATTATTCCTTTCTTATGTGTTACATGGTAGCAAGAAATGTCAATACATTACAATACACAATACATAAGTATACAGCAATTATATGTATAAAATAAAACGAAAAAAGAAAAAGAAAAAAAAAATGTATGTATATGTTGAAGTCCTGTGCAAGAACCCAGGAATACATATTGTCGTGTTTTTTTCCCCATAGAAAAAAGAAGAATTAAATATTAAACAGTATTTGTATAATTTTGATTTAAAATGCATTGTTGAATTTTATGTATATTTATATTTATTGTGTTTGAATTTATATTTTGACTGGCCCTGTATGTATATTATATTAGATTGATGGGTGCGGCCAGATTTTGTACTAGTGAATTCGATGTATGAGATTTTCGCGGTAATTTTATGGAGAGATACCAGTACTGGCAAACCAGATGGTCAGAGAGAATAAAAAACCTCATTTTTATTCTCCTGTTTTTAAGTAAATTCGGGTTATTTGTTTTTGATGCTTTAATTTGTGCATTTTAAAAATTAATTACGATTCGCACGAGTGTTT
Source organism: Melolontha melolontha (assembly GCA_935421215.2). Lineage (NCBI taxonomy): Eukaryota > Metazoa > Arthropoda > Insecta > Coleoptera > Scarabaeidae > Melolontha > Melolontha melolontha. The sequence continues at coordinate 180,333,703 of OW285237.1, read as the reverse complement.
GTGATCTCGTTTCTTTTTGATAGTAAATTTAAATAATGGTATCTCTCGCGTAGTTTAGTGTTGGATGTGATTAGATCGATGTAAGTACATTGAACAATTAATTTATATAATCGCTACTACGATAATTTGCTTATGTTTGTAATGGTAGTTTAGAATTTGCATAAATTTTGATATAAATATTAGTATATGAATAATTCAAGAAAATTGTCATGTTTTTGGTAATGGAGTTTTTTTTTAGTCAAGATGTTCTAGATCGTTTTAAATTCAGGTTGGTTTTTGGTTGCTGGGTTTGATTTTGTCATGTTTTATTGCGCATGACTGTAAGGCTGTCACGCGTACTCGATAACTTGGTGGTTGTTGACATTTAATTTTGTTGGGGATACAGTTAGAGGTCAAACTTGACAAGTTTCTTAATTATTTATTAATTATATGTTTGCTCGAGAGTCACAGGGGGTTTTTCTCTTTGTGCGTGCCATTATCATAAAGAGTGTTTCCTCCTAAGCTACTGTTAATTTTGCTTTAGCTCCCCATACACTCGGTAAAGGGATTTTTTTTTATTTTTTATTTTTTTTAATAAACGAAAATGATGAAAGTGTGAATTTTATTGACTGCTATATTGTTTTTATTTGCTTACACGTTTCTTGCTTGCTTGAGAGCAAGACCTGAGACTAGAAGATTCCAGCTTGGAGATTGAGCGACTGAGCAACCGGACATTCGTCGTGAACTGTACCCATGAGCTAGGCACAGTTCATAGCAATATGTAAGTGAGTTCCGTAATCAAACTCAAATAATCTGAGAAATTACGAACAAAAATTACTGTGCGTGTGTTAAAAATAACAGTGAGATAGAGTGTATTTGATAGTGTCGGGAACTAAATTAAAAAAACTACAATAGACTAAAGATAGAATAAAATATAAAAAACATGTGTGGGCGAAATACCTCAAAGCGAAAACAGAAGAAAGCTACTCTAATTATAAACAGCAAAGAACAAGGGTAAAAAACTAGTGAGAGCAGCAAAAGAAAAGTCATGGGAAGAATTCGGGGAAAGAATGGAAAGTGATAGCCAGGGAAACCAGAAATTATTCTATAAAGTATTGAAAACTTTCAGAAGTGATACGAACTATAATAGCAAATACATAAAATCAAAAGAGGGAAAAATACTTGAAGACGACAAAGAAATAATGGACAGATGGAAAGAATACTTTGAGGATATGCTTAATATAGAAAAAATAGTACAAGGATATAATGAAAAAGAAGAACAAATAACCACCCAATTAACAGACGAAGGTGAATAAGAAATAAAAATAGAAGAAGTAAAAGAAGCAATCACAAAAATAAAAACAGGAAGAGCAGCAGGTCATGATTGTATATCACCAGAAATGATCAAAAACTTGGGTGAAAAAAGCATAGAAGCTATAACTAAACTGTTTAACAAAATATGGACAGAAGAGAGAATACCATGCATAAATAATGCAATAAATGCATTATAATGCATTTCTAAATAGCTTGAATCTGGGTCTATTGTGGCTTAGTGGTAAAAGCGACAGCCCGGATAGCTGTAGACTTGGGTTCGAGTCCCAACGTAGACCATATTTTTCAATTAAAAATTTCGTATGATTTGCTTTGTAATTTGTAGACAGCAATGTTTACATACCCACTTACTCTGCAATTACATACATTCCAATTTGATATTTGTAAATATTTCATATAAAAGCCGAAAAACTCCAATAATTTATCAAATGTTATATTTAATAAACGGCTAATAAATTATCTAAAACACTTTATATATATATATATATATATATATATATATATATATATATATATATATATTTTCATTTCCATTTTCAATAGCTGAGATATTTATGGATTCTATTGAAAATGAGATTTGTAAATCGCCGCTATTTAACAAATGCATTTATTGGTACAGGTACGTAGATGACGTTTTGGTTTGTTTCAAGGGCACAGAGAGGCAAATAAAAATGTTCCAAGAACACATTAACACGATTCATCCTAATATAAAATTTACTACAGAAATGGAAAAAGACAAATCTATTAATTTTCTTGATTTAACCATTTCAAACAAAACAGTTAGACACGATTTTGCAATATACCACAAACCTACACATACAGACACAACAATACACGCGAGCTCTTTTCACCCAACTTCAGATAAATTAGCAGCATACGAATCTATGATACATAGGCTAATTCACGTACCTATGAACAAAATCAATTTTGACATTGAATTATGTAGAATATACACTATAGCAATCAATAATGGATATACAGTAAATTTAGTTAATAAAATTCTCGAACAAAAACAGAAAAAACTTGCTCTCTCTCTCTAATCTACCCTAAAATACCGTCTAATATGAAAAAACAGTACAACACCATTACATATAAAGGAAATACATCTATTAAAACAGGTAAACTAATCAAAAAAGTTAGCAATGGGTTTATTTCTTACAAAACTAATAACTCAGTTCAAAAATATATTAGGAATGACAAAGATAAAACGGATAAAGGGTCAAAATCGGGGGTCTATGTGTTGACTTGTGAGTGCAATAAGGTATATGTGGGACAGACGGGGCGTACCTTCCAACAGAGGACAAGGGAACACGAAAAATGTTATAGAAACCAAAAAACAGACTCCACTTTCGCAAACCACTGCTTAGAGTTAAATCATACATTTAATATAGATTATAAAATTTTACATGTACAGGATAAAGGCAAAAAACTTAATTTATTGGAGACTTTAGAAATCAATAGATACAACAAATTAGGCGTAGCGTTAAATGAACAAACTGAATTTAATTTTTCACCCCTCCTACAATTCTAATATCTACAATACATCCCCACTGTTAATGTGTTACATACATGAGTGTGAGACTATATATATTAAGTTGTTGTTTTATTGTATAATGAGACTATCAGCACCTGATGAAGCCAATGTTTGGCGAAACAATTGTAGTGATATTAAAACGTATTTGAAACAAACGTATAAACGTGTTTTATTATAATTTATAATGGAGTTTCAACATGTATCTGCCAAGTCAATTAATTACTTAAGTAATTTCTTAAAAATTATATATTAATATTGTTGCACAACACAATATAATAAAATAAGGAACAAAAAAGACAATACAAAAAACTATTTAGAATTTCGAAAATACAATCGCAGAAATATCAAAGCATCCAATGTTTGACTTCCAAGGCTGCTTTGTAGTTTATTGCCAACATAAGCAGCAGCTGAAAACGCTCGCTCAGGTTCTACACTGGTTGGAGGAATAGACTATAGATATTTATATGCTAATTCTAAGTGATATCCACGAACTGCTCCATTTTCGAACAGGCTCATTTCGGGTGTAATACTATTTACCAACCCAGATTCATTTTCTACTTCGAGATCTGGGGATTCCATGCTCTTATTAATTTCCAGCTGTAACTTTTCCTTTAGTGTCAATTGGGGATGGGAGGTTTGTTGCCTTGGCTCATCATCTGTTTGTGATCCTGACCTTTCTTCCTCTTCCGTATCATCTCGACTATTCAGTCTTTTAACAATACTCTTTATTTGCTCCATCACTAAAGCCTGTGTAGGAACTGGAAATAACTCAAGCCATTTCAAATCCGATAATAACTGATTTTCATCATCTTTTCGTGTATTTTGTAAATAATTCAACACACCAGTTAAATCATCATTTCGTCGTTGCTTTATACGTTCCACTAAGGATGCTGAGTTTTTGCTAGACAATTGTTTTATAAGAAATTTCAAAGCCGCACTAGCTGAGGATAAATTAGCATCTCGTCGACAGATTGCTTCTACTGTTAATTTAATTGGGGTCAGCACATCAACAATTATATTTAGCAAGTCAAAATCAGCATCTTCAACGGATTGGATGATTGAGATCTATAAGAGCTTTTTGAATGCCGGTTTTTAAAAGATAAAATCGTTCCAGCATGGTTAAAAGACTATTCCACCTGGTTTTACAGTCCAAAGGAAGTGACAGCTCTTTTTCATGTTCAATCTTCACATATTTTTGAAGTAGTGTTTCATTTTTCAATGGTGATCTTTAAGAATTCCAAGGCATTCCCACGAAAATCGTAATATTCAAGCTTCCGCAATAGGAGCTCATAAGATACGCAATGGAATGCCTTAGAAGGGTCGCAGAAGAGTTCCTCCACAGAGCAACGATGTTCAAAAGCGTCATCAACAAAATGTATCAGCTGAAGAATAGCATCAGTCGTCGATAAACCTGGTCGAAAACCATATTATTCTACGGATAGAAAGTTATTTCTATTAAAATAATCAATAATTCTACTGAATAAGAGTTTTTCAAAAATCTTTGCCATCACAGGAACAATTGCTATGGGACAATAGTTTGCAATATCGTTCCGATCACCATTTTTAAAAATAGGAATAATTTTGGAAATCCTCAAGCACTCAGGATATGCACCAACGTTAAAAGAACTGTTCATTATATGAGAAAGAACTGGTGTCATCAACAATAATATACTGCAACAGTACAACATTCATACCATAAATATCCCTACAGGGTTTAGACTTCAGAGATCTCGTAACTTCATTGATTTCGCTTTCAGTAACTGGTGCAAGAAAGAAGAATTTTTGTTGTTAATAGATTTGTTTTTTAGTAGATCATAAGAAGAAACAGTCGTAGCAAGAAGGTTCTTATGGAACTGTGTGACCATTTAATTATGAAACAGACATGTAAATAATTTACATATCTGTAACTGTATACTTGGACAATACCTCGTATTTTCAGCATTTACTTCTGCTTAAGACATATGTTTCTGCCATCTATAGGCGTCGTCAGTTAAGCTAATGAAGCAATGTATACAAATGATACAAATCTTTATAAATAGATCTGTATCTGTATATGACATTTAGCCGAAACGCCTATTAGATAAAGCTAATCTCATCCTATCAGGTGGCAATTATTTAATAAGTGACATCTGACGGACGAAAGAGACTTTACCGAAAAAAGCGATAGAAACATATGTCTTAAGCAGAAGTAAATGCTGAAAATACGAGGTATTGTCCAAGTATACAGTTACAGATATGTAAATTATTTACATGTCTGTTTCATAATTAAACAAAAGCGTTATACGGCATATTAACGTATAGATATATTTAAAACCTTTTTTGTATGTGTGACCATATTCGCAAAGTAATGGTTCAAATCGTTCGGCAATATATTTACGTTTGAAGTGTCGGTTGATGGATATCTATTTAATTCGGTATTTATTATTTTCCAAATTTCTCTAGATTTGTTTGTGGAATTTCTTAACCTATCAGAATAATATTTCTGTCTTGTTTTTAAAAGAAGAGCATTGTAATCTCTCTTTAATTCTTTGTATAAATTTAAATTTCTTTTGTGCATTTTCGAAGCATTATAAGTAAGGTCTAATAAGGCTTTCTTATTTATAAGTTCAGGCGACAATCGAAGCATGTGGGATGAATTTGTCCAAAAACTTTGCTTTTTAACAAGAGAGAAGGAGGCATCGTGGTGCCTTACAATTATGTTTAGGACTTTTAACATTTTATTGTTCACAGTACCCTCTGTATAGCTCGTGCCAATCTGTATTAGAGATTAAATAGGAAAAATAGGATTTACTAAGATTATACACGCTGAATGACACTGGAAAATTTCTCAATACAGAGATATTTTTTTTAATTTTAAGTATTTAACTTCGAGATCAGATATGTGCAAACTCATAACACCAGCCCCCATAACATCCAGTGTTTCACTGGCAAATATATTGTCCAAACAACTACTTTACCGTTACAATACCTGGTTGGATCAAAGATCAACCTAATTAAATTAAAACTACGCATTAAATCAACAAGACATTTCTTGGATGGATACTCGTCCAGAAAATTTATATTAAAATCCCCCGTTAAAATAATTTCATCATTCGGATACATCATAGTAACCATATCAATTACAGCAGTAAGCCCATCAACAAAGAACTTATTATTGCCCTCCGGAGATCCTTAAATAACAATTACTGTCAAACTCAGGTCAATAAGTCTAACAGCGCAAAATTCACAGTCCTCACTACAATAGTGATTTAAATTTTATGTTAGTTTTTAGGAATATACAAACACCTCCACGAATATATATATATATATATATATATATATATATATATATATATATCCGAAATATTATCCGTAACCATAGAATCTAACCAGTGCTCAGATACACAGAGAATATCAACATTATTGTTAAAGAGCACTGACTCAATCCGGATTATTTTGTTGGAAATGGACTTGCACATTCATATGCATCAAAGTAATAGAGCTTTGAGCATTCATAAAAAATTCTCAAATAATTGCAAGACCCTAGATGAATTCTGTTAACGATTATTAAGTGTAAACGACGATAGTTACGGACGTTATCGTGACTTAAATCTCTTTAAATAGCGTCCGATGCAGTTATTTAATCATTAAATAGAGTTTTATTATCATTTAGCTAGTAAAAGAAGTACAACGTTGAAATAGAAATCAAAATGACGCAGAGCTGATTTTATTACTACATTTTTATCGTTTTAATTTTTGTCAAATCTTTATAGAAAATTACCTGTAAAGAGAACGACATAAGTAAATTTAGCAACTTAATACTTGTTGGAATTTATTTTCGTAATTAAAGTTAGGTAGTTATCCGCCTAACGTGATATTTTCTCGCCATAATCGAAACACATATGGTAAGTAATTATAACAGAAATTCCCCATTAAACATGCAAAATTAAACGACAGGAGGCGACGTCTATTAAGTTTGCAGTTACTTGCGTATAATCAACGCACTCCGGATGAAGGAACGGAAGAAGGAGACTCGTCATCTGCCACACACGGCTTTACAGGAGTTTTCTCGGGTAGAGAGACGCCGATAGTATACGTTGCTTATCGCGCTATCGTTTCAATGTTATACCGTACATAAGCGAGTATTAAAATTTAATTGTTACGCCGTCTGGCGGTAGAAAATGAACACGCATATACACCTACACACCTATACACACTCCTCTCAGAAGGCGCCGACAGCAATATAACTTTGAAAACACATGATAATGAACAACAGTTTTGAAGGTTTATTCGAAATGTAAATTGGATTATTACGGGAAACTAGTAAAAGTATTTCTTTGGTCACAATTATTGCCCAGGCTTTGTACTGTTATATTGATTTGCCTCTTAAAAAAAGAACAGGGTAGAAAATCGTTTGTTCACGTTAAAAAACAAGATGTTATTGTCGACGATCGGATGTAAACTATACAATTACATAATTGTATGAAAATTGCATCTAGCCATGCAGGCACGTGTTTCGTCTTGCTACAGACTCGTCAACGCATGATACTGGAATAGAAAAAAATTACTACAACTCCCTCACTGCACATAGTCAAGATATAGAAGAAAGTGAAGCGTCACCTAGTGACTGGTGTCAATATCACGAACGCCAACCCAGCCAGCGTCAGCTCAATGACAAGTGTGAGACTTGGCAAGTGCTCTCAATTTGACGGCCATAGTCGTAACAGTTATGGAACGATACACAGACGAGCATATCGTTTTACAGTTAAACTTGTACTGGCCTACAGATTTCAGTAACAATAGTGTGTGATACTTTATGATAAATAAAACAAAAACACCTTCATTTGAAAAACATATAAAAACAATAATAATAATTTTTATTAGATTGTCCAACGGAAAATCCAAAACAGTTAATAAATAAAACATAATCACTAAAGACCGGATTATACGCAAAACATGATTTTTTTAATTTGCCTTATTTTATTCAGAAAACATTAAATAAACCTAGAAAACTCATAATTTTGTTCCGAAATTGGTGGAGACTGTGGCTTGTAATCTGAAACAGAAATAAGAAAAATGCCCTAACCAAATGATTTAAACGCTATTCGCTAAACGCTTAATCATGTAACTCATTAAAATCACTTTTAGGTAACACCAAGGACAAAATTGAGGTAGAATATAAATCTGGTATATATGAAATAAATTGTAACGATTGCAGCCAAAAATATATCGGCCAAACTAGACGTTCAATTTCAACACGTTACAAGGAACATATTTCCCACTTTAGGTTCAACAGACCCGAAAAATCTAGCGTTGTCCGACATATTTGGGACACAGGTCATTCTGTGCCGGCAAATAACCTTAAGTTGATTAAAACTGTTAATAATTATAGAGAATTAGATAGTTATGAAAGTATTTATATACAGGGTCCGGCAACGAAGCGGGGACGGAAGATTACACGCGTATTTGAAAGTTAGTCAAATATTTAGTCTTCGGATATCCTTCCGTACCATCAAGCGCACGTTTTAAAAATATTTTGCTTTATACAGGGTGTTCCAGATGGAAATGCCAGACTAAAGTTGCATTTTTTTAAATGGAACACCCTGTATATTAATAGATAAAATGATCCGCGCTTGAAAGCTGGTTACATCGATATAATGTTGCATGGGTCTAAAGTTGATAGTTTCTGTGAAAATAATTATTTTACTTGATAAATTGATACATTTCAGTAGGCTATTCTGCATAAGGAAAATCAAAAGATCCGAAACCAATAGAATAGAATATTTTCTACTAGTTTTCACTTTAGTTGCTACGTGAAATAAATTCTGCAACTGCTCGCATTATACAGGGTGTTCACAATTTCGCAAAATCGAAGAAATCTCGTAATTTTTAAATGGAACACCCTGTATATTTTTAGCTCATTGAAAACCCCTTTTACTACGCTTTCTATTGATACCTCATTTGATGCACCTAGGATGGATCATTTGCTAATTATTTCTTTTTAGATTTGAATTAATGAAAAATGCTTGTATTTTTAGTAGCTAATTTGCACTTTTAAACCTTCTGTAAGATCGGATATTCAACAAATTATCCATACATGGTCTATAACAAGAAGAAACCCCATTAAGTACGAGAAAAAGTTGATTTTCACTCAGCGGTGAAAACAAACATTAAATTAATATAAAGTAATATAGCATTTTCAATAGATTCACTGCTAATCAAGTTATCTGGTGTCAGTTTTAAGCTTGTATACTTAATAACCAAGTTATCAAAAATTTTGTTCCATCTTACACAGTATTTCGTTCAATCTTTAAAAGAAATTGCTATAATGACTAATTTTAGTATTCAAGAAATGGTGAATTTGATATTTATTCTTGGGGAGTGTACAAGAAATTGTCTCCTAGCAAGTAGAGTATATACAGAGAGATTTCCAAACCTTGAAAGAAAGCCAAGGCCGGAAGCATTTGAAAGGTTATTAGGGAGATTTACAGAAACTGGTAGTGTAACCTACAAGAAGAGAGAAATAAATAAGCCGGTAATCAATGAAAAAAGCGAATTGGCCGTATTATTAACAATACAGGAAAATCCACATATAAGTATAGACGGTATTTCAAAGGTAACAGCTATTGAAGATAGGAGCGTACGAAGAATTTTAAGAAGTCATAAGTATCATCCGTACCATTCATTCAGGAATTAAATCAGGAATTGCATGGTGATGATTTCATTAAAAGAACAGACTTTTGTGGTTGGTTGTTAAATAAAATGCGAGAAATGCCAAATATTTTAACAAAGATTTTGTTTAGCGATGAGGCTACTTTCAAAAGTAATGGGGCGGTAAATAAACATAACATGCATTATTATGCAACAGAAACCCCGAATTGGATAAGTCATATAGACAATCAGAATAGATGGTCTCTTAACGTCTGGGGAGGTATACTTGGTCCATATATCATTGGGCCGTACTTTTTCGATGGAACCGTTACAGGCGATACGTATTTGGCATTTTTGCAGAACGAACTGCCTAATTTACTTGAGCATGTGGATGCTGACACCCGAGAAATTTTCTAGTTGCAACACGATGGTGCACCTGCTCATTACTGCCTTAACGTTAGGGAGTTTCTAGGGCGATGGAAGGAAGACAAATGGATAGGACGAGGTGGTCCAATCGTTTGGCCTCCACGAAGTCCAGATCTTACTGTCTTGGACTTCTACTTTTGGGGATATGTCATGGCTCTAGTTTATGTGGAAGTTCCTACAACAAGGGAAAATATGATGGAACGCATAAGAGAGGGATTTAGAAATGTTCGTTAAGAAACATTACAGCATGTTCAACAGAATTTCACCAGGCGGCTTCATTTATGTATTGAGAGACATGGAAGTACATTTGAAAGTTTTCTTTGATTTATTTGCATTTACTATTTACATTTACTTTATTTTCATTTACTGTGCTACTACTTTTGTTAATTAAATTTGATGTTGTGGTTAATAATTAGTATTTATTTAAAATAGTGCCAACTTTTAATACTACTCGTACTTGATTCTTTCCTACATGATTTCGATTTATGTTAAGATAATTAGGTATGTATTGTTTCATATTGGGTATTCGTAAAATAGTTGGTTCTACAAAATTCTTTAAAATACAAATTAATTAGTGCAAATTTTTTTTTAATCGGCAGTGAATATATTGAAAATGCTATATTACTTTATATTAATTTAATGTTTGCTTTCACCGCTGAGTGAAAATCAACTGTTTCTCGTACTCAATGGGGTTTCTTCTTGTTGTAGACCATTTATGGATAATTTGTTGAATATCCGATCTTACAGAAAGTTTAAAAGCGCAAATTAGCTACTAAAAATACAAGCATTTTTCATTAATTCAACTCTAAAAAGAAATAATTAGCAAATGATCCATCCTAGGTGCATCAAATGAGGTATCAATAGAAAGCGTAGTAAAAGGGCTTTTCAATGAGCTAAAAATATATAGGGTGTTCCATTTAAAAATTACGAGATTTCTTCGATTTTGTGAAATTGTGAACACCCTGTATAATGCGAGCAGTTGCAGAATTTATTTCACGTAGCAACGAAAGTGCATACTAGTAGAAAATATTATATTCTATTGGTTTCGGATCTTTTGATTTTCCTTATGCAGAATAGCCTACTGAAATGTATCAATTTATCAAGTAAAATAATTATTTACACAGAAACTATCAACTTCAGACCAATACAACATTATATCGATGTAACCAGCTTTCAAGCACGGATCATTATATCTATTAATATATAGGGTGTTCCATTTAAAAAAATGCAACTTTAGTCTGCCATTTCCATCTGGAACACCCTGTATAAAACAAAATATTTTTAGAACGTGCGCTTGATGGTACGGAAGGAAATCCGATAACTAAATATTTGACTAACTTTCAAATACGCGTGTAATCTTCCGTCCCCGCTTCGTTGCCGGACCCTGTATATAGAAATAAGAATAAATTAATGAATTCTGACAATGGACCAATACCTGAGTCCAGTTTGTATGCCTTATTGTGACAGTAGCATTTTTTACGCTTCATGTATTCACGCTTCACGGTTCCCTAAATTTCACGCTAGGTTTAAGTAGTATATATAAGTGTTTATTTCGATTTTAGGAATTTAGTGTTATCCCACTGGCGATTTGGTGAAGAGCATATCTTCTAAGGTTTACCTTAGCCAAAAACGCTAAGTTTAACATTTTTCAGTTTTTAAGGCTATTCTACTGAAGATGGCAACTTAGTTGCCGAAATACGCATTATTACAAATAGAAGGCTCGGCTACTTATAATAATAAAATTATTTGATAGATAATAAAATAATTACGGATGCTGGTGAAGTTCCTTCAAAGGTCCAGGACGTGCGTGGTATTGGTTAATTAAAATAAATATACAACAGCTTAATACATAAAATAAAACACAGCGGCGTCCTTAAATTTTGTATTTATATTTACATAATATGAAATTGAAACTCGTATATTTAAAAGCAATTAAAACAAGTAATATGTACACGTGGAGTGGTGGATAAGTAGATTAAAATTAACACAAAAAATACTCTGAAACGAACGTTAAATGGGGTAGTAAATTAAGGGTTAATCAATTACGATGAATATAAAAGAATCTCTGTATAGAACAATACAGTTACCTTTATGTGGCGATGATGATCACGTGGTCTTCGAAGATATACCTTTGTCAAGTATATGCAGAGCGATGTTTTACCGGGGGAATAAGAAATTAGTTAAATTAATATGGATTCGCTTAAAAGAATAATATATATAGAACAATACAGAATTACCTTAGAAGCGAAAGAGGCTGGACAGTGTGGTGAGTTCCATTGTGTGCTTGAACAGCACGATGAGCGATGTGTGTATTCACGAAAGGTTCGAAAGAGAAGAGGGAACTATTAGTTTGTATCGAAAAGGAAGGGGTCTAGAACGGTTGGTTTATGATCTATCGAAGAGGGGGATCGATAACTTGAATTTAGTTAATTAAAAGCGCGACCTGAAGACTTGGTCTGTCGATGTCAGAATTATTCTTAAAATAACCCTTGTGACATAAGCTTCCTAACGATATCAAACACGACACATAAAAGAAGATGTAAATAATATTAAATTAAAACAATTTAAAAAATTAGAATGTTCCAAAAGAATTCGATATTCTAAATTCTACATTTCGGTCATCGGTTGACGGTCCAGGTAATAAGGGTCGTCGGCGGTCAGTTCAAGATATATAACAAAAGAAAATACTTTCTCTTTGGAAACGAATATACAGAAGAAATGTCTTAAGTTTAATATAGAGATATTCAAAGAAGAAATATTATTTAAAATTACATAAAAATATTTCACATGCCAAGCGTAACAGTATATAGTATTTATTGATATATATATTGTGGTTAGGGCGTTTTTCTTATTTCTGTTTCATAATTTTGTTATTAAAAGGTGTCAATAAAATTATGAGCTTCCGAGGTTTATCAAATGTTTTGAATAAAATAAATCCGTTACAAAAAGCATATTTTGCATACAATCCGGTTTTTAATAATCATAATAACTGACAAAATAAAAAACTGGACAATAATAAAATTAAACTGGAATGTTTCAATAAGTTATCACTAGAGACTGGATTTTATGCAAAATGCATATTTGTTGTTTTTTTGGTATATTCCTTCTATACTGTGTACTTATCCATTTTCCACCCTCAGAATACGTTTTTTACCATTTTTTTTTGTGCATATAATGCATATTTGGACACTTTACCATAACTGCATATGCACGTAATATTTCATAATTATTTTGCATATTTATGCATATATTCGCCATTTTCATAAGAACCATAATAAAATCTGATATTTAAAGATATTTAATTTGTTTGTGTAAACGTGAAGGGATTAGCATTCCTTCAACTCTGCATTAATGACTCATTAAAAGTCCATCTCATTAATAATGAGAAGGACTTTCCCAAAAATAGAATTTAACTGTACTGATAATCGATTTACAGGGCAATTAGAACTTACGTAAGAAATCCTTTTCAGAAATGTAGGTATTAATGCAGGTATATTATACCGTACGACTAATATCAATATAAGAAAAAGAAATAATTTCCTTCATAGTTTGTTCATTCGTAAACGTGTTAAGGTCTGTGCTATTTGGTGAAACAAAAGTGAATTAAAAATTTTTGAAAATGCCAAAGATAGCTAAAGCGAAGTCATCTCTAATAAAAAATTGGATAAGTGATTGCAGTGCATTAAAAATTATTGACGAAGAAAGTGTTTTGTGCACACTCTGCGACAAAAGGGTAAGTTGAATTTTGAAATATTTTGTCAATAATAAGTTCTACAATTATGAGAATTTTTTTTGTGTTCATAAATATAATGAAACAATTTCATAATAAATTATTATTAGATATGTTTAATTTTATGTTCTTTAAAGCTAATATATCTTTGTAATATTTCTTTGTCATAAACACCAAAATAACCAAAATCAATCAAATTTAAGCAACTGGAGAACTTTACAAAACCAGGCAATTTATTTTTCTAGTTTTTGTAGTAATATAGTAATTAATAATAATTATTATAACTGAATGTTAAAAATATATATTTGTTACACAGATTACCTGCCAGAAGAAATTTCAAGTAGTGCAACATTTCATCAGAACAGGGTTTCTGAAAATTTGAATATACCGCGGCAGCAACTTTTGGAGGAAAGTTTTCTCAATAATTCGAAGAATCCACAAGAAGCATTTTCCAAAGATTTGTGTAATCTTTTTGTGGGTTGTAATATTCCTTTACATAAATTGGACAATCCGATATTTCAAGAATTCCTGAAAACTTATTGCAAAGTCGATGATAAACCCATTTATGTACCCAGTTCCTCAACTCTACGCAAGAAATACATCAACGTAATTTATGAAGATGTTACCGATGGTATTAGAAAGGAGTTGAAAAACCAAAATCTTTGGGTCTCTGTTGATGAAACTACCGACACGAAGGGCCGTCAGGTTGCCAATTTGATTATTGGAACCTTAAATGGTTCAACTCAATCTAAAAGACATTTAATTAATGTAGGTAATTTAGACAAAACAAATCATATTACCATAGCCAGGTTTATTAGTGAGTCCTTAGCGAACTTCTTTTTACCCGACAAAGTACCTTTTGAAAAATTTCTGTTAATGGTAACTGACGCCGCTTCGTATATGTTAAAATCAGCTCAAAGTCTGAAAATTTTTTTTCCTAATTTAATCCATTGTACTTGTTTGGCTCATGGTTTAAATAGGGAATTTGGAAGTTAATGGCAAACATTGCGGTAATGTTTGCTGACTCTTCTTCGTGCAGCATGAGATTAAGTTTTCATATGTTGGTCGACTTGGAACTTTCTCTCACTTGTAATCTGCAAAAAATATGACATCATTGGTTGTTTTCTTATAAAATAAATGCTAGTAAAAGATGAAGAAATAATTAAAAACTTAATTAATTAATTAATTAATTAATTAATTAATTAATAAGAGGAAATAAACTTAAAATTTTACTCACAATCTTGCAGTATGCTACGCAAAACACTTTTTCTCTGTCCATACGTAATTCTGAATAAGGTGCAATCCATCTAAACACAGTCGCTATTTTCAGCTTTTTCTTATTATATATCACAACTCACAAGTTTACACTTTGAAAAGCCAACGTAAAATGACGTTTAAAATAAAATTACTTTCGAATATGGGAATAAATTTCTCCCAATAGCAAAGAAACACATATACTCCTAATTTTCTGGTAAAATGTATTTTTGTATTTATTAGAAGTTTTAAGGTATTAGCTTTTCTTGGAATTTTGTCTCGGCCTGGATGTATGGGAAGAGCATTAATGAATTCTTGAGACGCTTATCGGAAAAGTAACGGGAAAAGGTATAATAAAATGCTATTTTTAATTTAAAGAGGGCCGTTTAATTTTTGTTTGTTTGTTACATCCACGACATATTTTTAGTAATGCGTATAATAAATTTGATTTAGTAAATAAATAAAACTCGGATACTTAAAATATTCAAAAATCCATATATCATGCAAATATGCAAATTTATGCAAACTGCATATAATTCGGCCTTTAGTTATAACGTTTTAACGATGGCTAAGAAATTCCAAGTACATGTTAGTGTTGCGGATTTATTCTAAACCATCACATTGTAATTTTATATTAGCTCTGTACCATCTTCCGCATGTTATAATAATTAACTCCATTTATCCTGGCTCATCTGATAGCAAAACATACAAAAGGAAAACAAAAGAGATTCCTGTTCCAACAACGTGATTAAAATACGATACAGTTGACGCTAATGGCTCGGACTTCGTTTTTTAAATTATTAAATCAATCATTTCATCCGCTAATAGATTGCGCGATGTCGAGCCGAATGAGTTTCTGGCATGGGTGGGAGGGTACAGGGACGAGTTCGATGAAAGTAGGAGTTTATATATGCAGACCCTCTTTTCATTGTAACAATTTTCCGATCGTACGAGTTGGTCCCATCAGCGGTGGTGCTGCAACATCGTACGAATTTTGAACGGGACGGCACAGAACGAACGGCAACATCATCAGTTATACATTCAATTCGTTCGTTATAATAGAATTTTCGGCCATCAGTATTTGATCGACAAACATTTCTGTAACGAACGAACGTTGTTCGAACGTCCTCTAACTGCCTGCATAATGTAGTTTTAAAAATTCGGCCGCTGTAGTAGCGCGCGCGGTACTCGGTACCACGGCCGGCTGCTGTTGTTCTAGATGATGAAGAATAATCGATAGACTGTTATTAATTTATTTATAGAACGTGTGGTTGACATATGGATTTCGTTATATGCACAGAAGTGCCATGAATAATTCCTGACTTAATTAAGGGATTATAAAAATCACGTTAAATTAAAAAAGATACGGAACTATAATTACTACACTTCGTATATATCAAGGATGTTTTTAATTCAAATTTTATTTTTATCCAATGATATTTTTCACAGATATTATTACAAATTAGGGGGGCGACACTTATTACAAACGGTGGCTTTCGGTGTGCTAATAATAATAAAATTGTTTGATAATAAAACAATTAATTGGTGATGGTAAAGCTCCTTCAAAGGTCCAGGACGTGTGTGATGATGGTTAATTAAAATAACTATACAAAAACTTAATAAATAAAATAAAACACAGCGGCGTCCTTAAAGTTTGTATTTATATTTAGATAAGAAATTGAAATTCGTATATTTAAAAGTAGTTAAAACAAAAGCAATATATACACAAGGAGCGGAAATTAAGTAACTGAAAATTAACACAAAAATACTCTGAAAACGAACGTTAAATTGAGCAGTAAATTAAGGTTTAATTAATATATATATAAAATAACCTCTGTATAGAACAATACAGAGTTACCTTTGAGTTGCCAGTTGGTCACGTGGTCTTAGAAGCGAACGACGCCGGCGGCATCGTGTCGTGTACCTGGACAGTACGATGAGTAAGTTGTGTGTGTTACTCACGAAGGTTCTAAAGAGAAGCTCGGACTGATAGTTTTGTATCGAAAAGAACACTGGTTTTGAAAACGGTCTGTTTTATGATCTGTCGAAGAGAGGGGTCGATATCTTGAATTATAATTAATAAGAAGCGCGACCTGAAGACGTGGTCTATCGATGTCATAAATATTATTAGAATAACCCTTGTGATATAAGCTTTCTAATAATATGAAACACCACATATAAAGGAAGATGTATAATAAATTAAACAATCTAATGAAATGTAAATAGAATTCCACAGTAACGTTAGGGTTGCTGAGTCAGGCAGAAAAGTAAGGGTCTCGGTCAAGAATATATAACAAAAGAAAAACTTCCTCTTTGTACGAATATGTACAGTTGTACAAATGTAAAAATTTCTTACGTTAAATATATTTTAAAACGAGATATTTTAAAGAAGAAATATAATTTAAAAAATAAATTAAAATATACTATATGCGTAGCGTAGCAATAGATAGAATTTAAAATATTAAAATTTCTAGTTATTTTTTCGCCATTTGACAATTTGTGTTTACAAGAGAAAATGAATCGTATTGGTCATAAATGACTGCCATCCGAAAACTATCTACCTTCGACTGAACGGCAAACTCATTTACTTATGTTCTCGAATGTTCTTTAGAATTACTTATATATCATTCTAAATTAAGTTATTAATTATTTTCACGCACAACTTCTCTTCTAATTACGTCTTAATTAGTAATATGATTTGCTATCCAGCTATTTTTCCTAGGACGCATACGAGTTGCGCCAAAGTATCTGAATTAATCCTAGAAATAAAATTGCAGGGATTATCCGACCCCCAATGAATAAATGGCCTTAAGAAGGTATTTAAATATTTTGCATACGAGTTGCCCCACGGTTTAATCCTCCTGAAATCCGTATACGGGTTGCGGCAAAGATACACATCGAGGGTGGTAAATGTTCAAGGTGAAAGTAAAGTAGACGTAACAGACTTTTAAAATTTAATACAATTTATTTATGGTATCATTACAAAAAATTGGTTTAAAAAAATGCTAATTTCAAAGTTTTCTGTGATATATTGATTTTTCAAGCCAAGTGATTGAATTTTTCTAAACCAAACCTGCCTTAACCCTCTAACGCACACGGCCGCCTGAGGGCAGACTTTACATATATTTCGTGAACAAGCATACAGTGAATCGGTTGCTTTTTATGCATGCCTTCGCCTCAAGGGATATATAACTTTACATCACACTTCGGTTGGAGTACGGCTAGATAGCGTATTTACGTTTCAACGGTCAGCTGTTTGGCGCGTTTTGCCCTGTAGAGTGAGGTTATAGTTGACAAAACGAAGTGTTGTTGGTAAAAGCGTTTGTCTATTTCTGAGCGAAAAGTAAATGTGCAAAAAATTAGTGGTAAGTAGTTTGTAATGTATAATTTACTTATGTTTATTTTATGAGGCACAAAAGTAATTTAGTAATGTAGTTGTAACTCTGTCAAGGCTACCCGTTCAAAGGCGGACGTATGCCAAAAATTCTTGCATCTATTCTTAGTTATTTTCTTGAAGTACTCATAACTTTAGCCTGTTTATTCTTTCAATATAGACATGGAATATTCGCAGAACTTTTATAAACTGACGGATATGACTGACGAGGATGCCTGGGCACTCTTGAACAGCATTCCAACAGATGACAAAAATACTGATGTTGAGGACGAGATTGACTATAATAGTAGTTAATAGTAGTAATAGACAGTATCGCGAATCCGGATTACGATGCTAATAATGACGGCGTCAGGTTTGAAGAGCCAGGCTGCGAAAGAGATGAAGTAGGTACCGAACATTTCACAATTTATAGCCTCCGAGGTACTTAAACATTCCGAAAATGAACCATGTATTCCATCGATGTCAGCTACATTGGATAAATCTGCGGAAACTTTTTGTCGCCACTGAAAACGTTCACGGTTATGATCTGCACAACCAACGGAAGAAGAAGATGATCCTGGCATTCCGACTGCTACTTTTTTTACCGGTAATGTGCAAGCACTGACAAACGATTGTCGTGAGTTCAAATCAATTGCCTGGAGAAAAAAACACTTACAATTACATGAAATTAAATGAAATCGTGTTTAGTGGGGAGAAGGCCTTGCCACCGACATTGAAGGAGTTGGACAGCCCTTACCAGTGCTTTTATTATTTCATGAATAACGAACTTTTTGAATATTTGTCCGAACAAACCAATTTGTACGCGCGACAACAAAATATAAACACTCAGTTTCAAATAACGCCCACCGATCTAAGAAAATTTGTATCAATTCGAATCTTCCTGTCAGTTTATCACTATACCAATGTACGTTCGTACTGAGGACAACATTCTCTAGAAGCAGTTCGTCAGATAATGCCAGTACTCAGATTTGAAGAAACTCGACGTTACCTGCAGTTCAATAATAATTCAGCCATTATTGAAAAGGGTCAGTTGGGATACGATCGCCTTTACAAAGTACGTCCATTGGTCAAACATTTCAACGAAAGGTACCTACTTCCAACAATACCAGGTTTACGATAGGGTCTCAAATCTTATTAATAAATAAGTATATACAATAAGATATCATTACTAATTAAGTATTAGTTGGTGTTATAAATTTAAGTATGTAGTTCCGGATGAATTCATTATTCAGTAATCGAACTTATTGTACATATTTAGAACTTTTGAACTAGCAAAAGATTGTCAGATTAAACATCGTCTATGAAATTTGTTCACTAATAATAAAGCCGTCTAAATTATAAAGTAGGTAATAAATAAATTTGCAAATATCAATTCACAGAATCTAAAGAAAGCTTTATAATTTAAATATAGTAATAAAAGTATGTTATACAGTGGTTTAAACTTGAAAATGCACGTTGAATATTTATGAAATTGGAAATTTTATTGTTTAATTATTTCCTAGATTTACTTGTATCTAACATATATAAATATAGCAATTTTCGTTTTATGACGAAACACTAAATGTGAAACATGGTTAATCTGGCTTGTAGGCTTCCGCAGTCGTTGTCTATAATTATTTCTAAGATTCCGGACTGGAATCACACAGACACTGCTTAGGCGACCTTTCGTCCACTGCTGCAAGGTACATCTCGTTCAGGGCTGCTACTAGAATTGTTCCACTGAAACTCTAAATCTGTCAGTTTGGGACGGGGTTATATAGGATAGCGCCATAAACCTTAACCCCAGATCGTCCAGTTTCATTTCTCAGCACATATCTGCCATTTCTAAAGCCCACTAACCTTATATACTAGACGCACCGTATCAGCAAAATCCTTATAAAACATAACATTAAAACCATCTTTAAGCCCCACTTTCTGCTAAGAATCGTAACCATGTGTATACATGTATATACGTGTATACATTGCCGAGACAAAGCGTTCAGTCAGTACTCATGTTCTTGCGAGCGTTATACTAGGGACAATTGGACATCAAATTTAATTTCAATTTAAACAGATTCTATGCCATAATTCTTATTATTTTAACCGTAGAATACGTAAATCCATAGCAAGCATCCCAGTAATATCAATCGTGATGACAAATACCCTCTACACAGTACTTGGCAAATTTTCTTCACAAAAACTGAACAATAACCATGACGCTCTAGTGACCCGGAACAGCGCTTATGTAACCTGGTTCCAAACTAGACAACAGACTTTAAATTTTAGTACAGCAATAGTAGTAGCACCTCTGAAGATGTACTTTGCAACAGTGGACGAAACGCAATGTCAAGGAAGTGGCCCCAGCCAGGAATTCTACTTAGATTAATTTTGATTCTTTTAAACCAATTATGGATAACATTAACCAGAAATAGGAAGAAATAAGAGTCTTATGGGAGAATATGAAGCTATTACCCAACTCATCAATATTTAACACATTTGTCCATTTTCTTTTGGAACGTAAATTTATGAATTGTAAGTAAATAAGTAAGTATTGATCATATAATACAAATTGGTTTGTGTTACATATTTTGAACAATTTTATTTTACTATTTTGTAAACATGAAGCGATTCTATCCATTAATCTACATTAAAAATGGATGACTGGCGTTGCAAATAATCCACGTTACTGGATATTTCCCGCATGAATTTACGAATATATTCAATTTACTTTATAGGATCACGTTTGGCGAGGAAATAACGATTTTTTTTCTCTTACCGTCGTATTAGTTTGATGGTAGCGTGAGAAATGTTGGCAACAGTGAGCGTCATCCCGCAGTGTGCAAGAAGATACGTGCCCGACATAAATTTTTAGTCACAACCAAATTTATAACGTTTTCGATTCAATGTACGTAGATAGGCGAAACAGTCGAAATTGGGGACAATTTAAAATTCCAAGTTGTAGACCATTGATTACTGTCGCTTCGCCCTATTTACTCTTTATTGCGAAGAACTTGTTCTTCAGCATCGACAGACGGCGGCAGCGTCGTAGAGCTACTAGATAAATTATTCTTGTTTGACTTGCACTTTGTAATAATGTAAAATTCGTCCGTCCAGCAAGGATGCGGTGCACAGGAAAATTCGTAACTAGTTAGTTGTTCTTGCAGACTAGAAAAATCCTCCTCATCAACGTAATTCGTTTCCTGATTAAAACTTTGTAAACTGCAAGCGTCACTAATGCCGAAGTATATTTTGTTACCAATTCTTTTTTTATCTAGAAAGACGTATTTATTTTTAAACGAAATTAGTTAAGAAAAGTTTATTCTAAAATATATTTTTCCCTGACTTATTTACAACTTCCTCACAATCTAATTTGTATATTATTGATAAATTTGTATTTTACTTAAAATATAACAAAAAATATAAAATTTTATATTTTCAGTAAAATATTTCAAATTGAATGAATTGATGAAGACAAAATAAAAGTCGAAACGTTAAAATAAGCATTTTTATTTAATGAATAGTTATCAAGCCGAATTCCAAGAAATAATCAACCATTTATATATATATATATATATATATATATATATATATATATATACAGTGTGGTCATAAAGTTTGGAACCAAGCTTATAACCGCATTATTTTACATTTTTAGGAAAAACGCTCGGACAGGTAAATTTTCTTTTTTAAAACGCCATCTTCCGACATACAATTTTTTTCTATGACGTCATTGGTTTTCGAGTGATGACGTTATCAACACTTTCTTTAAATGGCAACTATATTATTTTTTTCTCGTTTTTGGTAGATCTTTATATCCACCAAATAGTGATATAAAACAATTGGTATGTTGCATCACAATTTTTTTGAAGAAATGATATAAATTTAGAAAAAAATACGAAAATTTTATTTTTGTACAAAATTAAAATTAAAATAAAAAAATACATCTGAACTTAAATTTATTGTAACAGTTAACGTAAATTTTCAAAATGGACCCCACCAACCAACTGACACTGTCCCAGCCGAGTGTAAATGCTTTGCGATCAATAGTAATCTGCGTTATTCGCTCCAGGTCAAAAGAAATTCGCCTTCCCAATCGGCCAATTACTTATTAAAAAATCTTATTTTACATTAAATAGTTTCACAAAAAAGGGCCAAAGAAGTTTAATTTATTTAAAAAATTGACATGATGTGGCAGACCATTTCTTAATTAAAATTATCGCCAAAAAATTGAAGATTTCAAAAACTAATTAAGCTTACAAAATTTACTGAAATATGTAAGTAAGTTTTTTTCACACTTCTGTCTTGTGTGAGGACTTAAATATTCTTCTTGAACAAACCGGATCGTCAAAAGCACATGTACTCATGATACTATGCAAAAAAATTACAAAAACAAAAACACGCACTTTTTTGCAAGATATTTCTTTTTATACAATTTATGTACAAAAATTTTAGTTTGAAATTGTTTCTATGGCGATAACATTGTTGAATTATTTACTTCTATTTTTGACGTTAAATTTTTGAGATATTGCGTAAAAATTGTTCATTTTCGCTAATATAAAAAATGGCACATTTATCTGAGCGAGAAAGAATCGAAATTTTAATTATGGTTGGGTATGGGGACAGACAAAGAACGCATGCAGAAGCATGCGAATTGTTTAACCATGAACACCCTGATAGACTTCCAATTACCAGGTCTACGGTGACAAAACTAGTTGGACAGTTTACCGAAACTGGATGTGGAAGATGTGAAATTAAATGTGCTTCTAGAAGCAGAAGAAAGGCATCATGTTTCCACCAGACAACTTGCGTTAGCCAATCAGGTGGCTCACTCATTTGTCGCCAACTTATTTAAAAAAGAACACTATCGTCCTTACAAAGTTCAACTTGTACAGGAATTACATGCGGATGACGAAGATCGTCGACTGCAGTTCTGTGAAGACGTAATGTTACGTTGTGACCAAAATCCAAATTTCTTGGAAAACATCGTCTTCTCAGATGAAGCTACGTTCTGCCTAAATGGATCTGTTCACCGCCATAATTGCAGATATTGGTCGCAGAACAATCCGCATTGGACTCAAGCGTGTCATACTCAGCGCAGAGGAAAAATTAACGTATGGGTTGGAATGATAGGACGACGCATTTTAGGACCATATTTTTTTGAAGGAAATTTGACTGCTGTGCAATATTTAGAATTTTTAACATTTGAACTGGTTCCAGCGCGCGCTGTTATTTTCCCAAGTCAAGAGGATGGTGATGTACCCCATCCAAATATTTGGTTTCAACAAGATGGGGCGCCTCCCCATTATGGTGTAGAGGTTCGCCACTATCTTCACGAAATATTTCCCAATAAATGGATTGGACGGAGAGGCGCCATAGAATGGCTACCTCGTTCTCCTGACCTGACTCCGTTAGACTTTTTTTGTGGGGTTATTTGAAATCGAAAGTGTATTTTAACAAACCGAACAATTTAGAAGATTTAAAAGAACGAATTCGCGTAGAACTTACACAAATATCCCCAGACATAATTGAGGCGAGTATACGAAGTGTTTACACTCGGCTAGGACAGTGTCAGTAGGTTGGTGGGGGTCCATTTTGAAAATTTACGTTAACAGTTATAATAAATTTAACTTCAGATGTATTTTTTTTAATTTAATTTTAATTTTGTACGAAAAGGTTTTGTTTAAGTATGACAATACGTTAAGCACGTATAAAGCGTTTGTACAATATGAAACAAACATGTAAATAATTTACATATCTGTAACTATGCACATGGACAATACACCTCGTATTTTCAGCATTTACTTCTGCTTAATACATATGTTTCTGCCAATATAGGCGTCCTCAGTTAAGCTAGTGAAGCAATTTATACAAATTAATACAAACCTGTTATAAACAACTGGTTTGTATCTGTATTTAAATTTACTGAAATAGCCCGCAAAGATCAAGCAAGTTCCGTCCTATAAGAAGACAACTATTTAATAATTGACATCTTACGGGCGAAAGATACATTGTCCGGAGGGCTACCTATCGTTCGAACAGCTATGCTGCTACGGGAAACGATAAAATACGTATGTAGATGTAGTCCATTAACAACCTGCCAGATGGCGGTATATACGAAAAGGTTTTGTTTAAGTATGACAATACGTTAAGCACGTATAAAGCGTTTGTACAATATGAAACAAACATGTAAATAATTTACATATCTGTAACTATGCACATGGACAATACACCTCGTATTTTCAGCATTTACTTCTGCTTAATACATATGTTTCTGCCAATATAGGCGTCCTCAGTTAAGCTAGTGAAGCAATTTATACAAATTAATACAAACCTGTTATAAACAACTGGTTTGTATCTGTATTTAAATTTACTGAAATAGCCCGCAAAGATCTAGCAAGTTCCGTCCTATAAGAAGACAACTATTTAATAATTGACATCTTACGGGACAATGTATCTTTCGCCCGTAAGAGAAACATATGTATTAAGCAGAAGTAAATGCTGAAAATACGAGGTGTATTGTCCATGTGCATAGTTACAGATATGTAAATTATTTACATGTTTGTTTCAAATTGTACAAACGCTTTATACGTGCTTAACGTATTGTCATACTTAAACAAAACCTTTTCGTATATACCGCCATCTGGCAGGTTGTTAATGGACTACATCTACATACGTATTTTATCGTTTCCCGTAGCAGCATAGCTGTTCGAACGATAGGTAGCCCTCCGGACAATGTATCTTTCGCCCGTAAGATGTCAATTATTAAATAGTTGTCTTCTTATAGGACGGAACTTGCTTGATCTTTGCGGGCTATTTCAGTAAATTTAAATACAGATACAAACCAGTTGTTTATAACAGGTTTGTATTAATTTGTATAAATTGCTTCACTAGCTTAACTGAGGACGCCTATATTGGCAGAAACATATGTATTAAGCAGAAGTAAATGCTGAAAATACGAGGTGTATTGTCCATGTGCATAGTTACAGATATGTAAATTATTTACATGTTTGTTTCATATTGTACAAACGCTTTATACGTGCTTAACGTATTGTCATACTTAAACAAAACCTTTTCGTATATACCGCCATCTGGCAGGTTGTTAATGGACTACATCTACATACGTATTTTATCGTTTCCCGTAGCAGCATAGCTGTTCGAGCGATAGGTAGCCCTCCGGACAATGTATCTTTCGCCCGTAAGATGTCAATTATTAAATAGTTGTCTTCTTATAGGACGAAACTTGCTTGATCTTTGCGGGCTATTTCAGTAAATTTAAATACAGATACAAACCAGTTGTTTATAACAGGTTTGTATTAATTTGTATAAATTGCTTCACTAGCTTAACTGAGGACGCCTATATTGGCAGAAACATATGTATTAAGCAGAAGTAAATGCTGAAAATACGAGGTGTATTGTCCATGTGCATAGTTACAGATATGTAAATTATTTACATGTTTGTTTCATATTAATTTTGTACAAAAATAAAATTTCGTATTTTTTTCTAAATTTATATCATTTTTTCAAAAAAATTGTGATGCAACATACCAATTGTTTTATATCACTATTTGGTGGATATAAAGATCTACCAAAAACGAGAAAAAAATAATATGGTTGCCATTTAAAGAAAGTGTTGATAACGTCATCACTCGAAAACCAATGACGTCATAGAAAAAAAATTGTATGTCAAAAGATGGCGTTTTAAAAAAGAAAATTTACCTGTCCGAGCGTTTTTCCAAAAAATGTAAAATAATATATAATAATATACAATATATAATATACAATATACAATAGTTTCTAAATCACTTTTTACCTGACTATCTTGAAACATTTTCTGGCTTTTCCTGATACCTTCGGATAATTCGGATCGAATTGTAAAACTACATTTTTTTCAGCATCAAACTGTTCGCAATAGTCAAACGCAGTCTCTAACAATGTTTCCCAACGCGTAGTAATCGGCTGTGGTGGTTCAGGCACTTTGGGTACATTCTGCAAATCTTTTGGAAGCAAGTAAGATAGAAAATGATGGTTCAAATTCTTCCATTGTATATACCATCACATTCACCACATAATTTTTTTGCGGATCGGTTGTTTCGTTCACATATAACCACAATTTTTTATCTTTCAATTCGGCTTTAATTCTTCTTTCAACATAGTCACGAGCAGATGGCATAACGTTTCTTATCGATGTCCGACTTGGTAATGTCTAATCCGAATACTTGCTCCAGAAGGAGACAAATGCTTTTTGGTCTAGGAAAGTGAACGGTAGATTACGTATAATAAAACAAACACCTATATCAAATGTTAATTGATCGCTGTATCGTTTGCCACGGATTGCAGAATAGTATTTTATACTTTTTAGGTGGCGTTCACACTTCCACCCCACTTCCACTTCCACTGCTGGTACAAGTTAAATATTCGTCGCACCTTACACATTTAATTCTATCGCCTTCGCATTCTAAATCCGGCATACTCGCTATTACGTTTTCTAGTTTCTTCGAAATACGCCGTTTCCGAAACGTACCTAAATGCGACATTGTCTAAATATGTATGTACTTACATGGATTTTTTTTAGTAATTTTTATTAGTGGAATACTGACATGGATTTCTTTTAGTGATTTTTATTAGTGGAATAATACTGAGCAAGTGTGCTTTGAAACGGACGCTTGAGTTTCCGTGCCGCGCGTTTTTCCCCTCTACGTCGCTCTCGGCACTGCACTGGAAATTGCCCCTCTTTGCCGAGTCTACCTATTATGCGCTACACTATATAAGAAGTTAGCACTGGCGATTTCTCGTCTAGTATCTAAGAAAACTAAAACATGAACCCGCATAGACAAATAATTGCTTACTTCGAGCCAGTAAACAATAGAGATATTTAATCGTTTCCATGTTTGAAAAATATTTGGAATTACGCATCAAGAAAACCCCAGGAGTGGCGGAAGCAGTTCTATACATATCAGTAATATTACTTGACAAAGGTTAGATCACTGTAAAATAATACTCCTAAATGTTTGACTTACTTGAAGTCATACTTGAAGGTAAAAGTTCACTGTTAATGTTATAATTAAAACCGAAAATTTTCTTTTTTCAAGAAAACCGAACCACAGAGCACTTATATTAAGTTTCAGACTTATCGAATTGTGTGAAATTAATGCAACACATTAGGCGACATTTGCATGTAGAAATGAGATTTAATAGTCATTAATTCTCATTTGCAGTAAGTTCAAAATGTTTACTATATATACACGAAGTATACAGGCTGATCAAATTAAGTGCACACCATTGCTATTTCTGTTATTATTGATTCTAGAAAGTAGGTTAAATTAGCATTAAGTATTAGTATTAGTGTTTTTAACATTGATTTGCATGCAGTTCATGAAAAAAAAATTGAATAACGCATTTTCAAAAAATTTTGAAATTTATAATTTTTTTAAATGGAACAGCCTGTACATTTTTTAAAATTCTGAATGCTAATGTTCTTTGTAATATAAAAGTTTCAATATACTATTGTCCTAAAACGAATAATAAAGTAGTTATAGCAGTTTCTATTTCCTTCTAAATGTTGTCATTGCTCCGCTAACTTTTGACAAAACAGATACATATTTTGTGTTTAATGTTTATTTTAACATATTACAGCTTACAAAATTAAATTAAAAAGAAGAAAGTACATGTATAATTTATAAATAAGGCGAAAAGGTGTCACCTTCCTGCTCAATACAATTTTGTGCCCGCTTCAGCAGTATACTCCGGGTGGCTCTTAAGATTGTCCTTCTATCTAATTGGCGAAAAACT
Source organism: Melolontha melolontha (assembly GCA_935421215.2). NCBI lineage: Eukaryota > Metazoa > Arthropoda > Insecta > Coleoptera > Scarabaeidae > Melolontha > Melolontha melolontha. Next base: position 180,305,656 of record OW285237.1, on the reverse strand, counting down.
TCTCTGACCTTGCCTTGCAATTCGCGCACGTTGTCGTATCGCGTTTTGTACACCTCCTTTTTTAGAAAATAGTCTAAAGGTGAGAGGTCAGGGGAGCGTACTGGCCATTGAATTGAACCATTTGTACCAATCCACTTTTCGGCAAAGATGGTGTCGAGGTAGGTTTGCACTAGGTGATAGTTGTGTGCAGGAGCACCGTCCTGCTGAAAGTATAAATTTTGGCGCATCAGGTAATTGGCGTTATCAAGGAAATCCTCTAGAACGTTACGAATAAATCCCAGATATCTGTTTCCTGTCAACGTACCATTGTAGAACAGTGGACCAACGACTACCGAATCAATTAATCCGCACCAAACGTTAAAACTAAATCGAACTTTTGCAGCATGTGGACGAACTATTAATAAATTTTCTTGAGACCAGTAGTGACTATTTTTGTTATTAAACATGCCTCTATTTGAAAAATTTGTTTCATCACTCCATAAAATTCACTGTGCTCTAATTCAAATTTTCAGCACAAAAACTAACAAACCAATGACAGAAAGCTAATCTCCTGGCGGAATCACCTGGCTGTAATGTTTGAGAGATTCTGAACTTAAAGGGGATATACTTATGCTTTTTCAAAATTCTTTGAACTGATGAATAATTTAATGCCAATTCCTTAGTAGCATCCCTAATGAAAAATTCGCGATGGGCTTCAAAATATGCTAACACTGTAATTTCTACTTCTTCGTTGACGACGATACTTTTCTTTGTTCTTTTCTTTCTAAATAAGCAATCATGCAGTCTAAACTGATTGTAAAGTTTTCGAAAGTAACATCGATCTGGCTGCTGTCGTAAAGGATAGTGTTCAGTATAATATTCGCTAGTCCTTATTGAATTTCTACGACATAAAATGTATGCTTGGAACATATCGCATTTCTCCAAATGAGGAAATACCATATTGAAATATTGTCAAACACTAAGCAACGAAAGTAAAACCAAAATGTTTAGAAAAATAAATACAGAACTAATGAACACAACACAAAATAAAAAAAAAATATTTTTAATAACTAAACAGTATGTTGACATTTACAAAGGGCATACTATTTGTTCTGTTTAAAGTGAAAGAAGCCTACTACTGATTTTACAGAATGAAAGAGTATCTTTGACATCAACTAAATTCCACCGTAGATACTTTATTATTCGTTTTAGGACAATAGTGTATTGAAACTTTTATATTACAAGAACATTAGCATTCAGATTTTAAAAATATACAGGCTGTTCTATTTCAAAAAATTTTAAATTTCAAAATTTTATCGAAAATGCGTTATTAAATTTTTTTTTCATGAACTGCATGCTAATCAATGTTAAAAACACTAATACTTTGCTAATTTAATCTCCTTTCTAGAATCAATAATAACAGAGATAGCAATAGTGCGCACTTAATTTGAATCAGCCTGTATAAGTGAAAAGTTATGTCTGCCTCCATGATACCGTGCGTTGACGAACTCCGATGAAAGTGAAATGCATCCATCCGTTCTTGGAATAGATGTGGCTTTTCACGAATTTTTACAATAAAGACAATCATACAAACGAAGTATATGCTAGGCCCGAAGGACGATAGCTCACTGACGGTCCGCCGATTATAATATCTACTAAATCCCTTCCACTTTTAAGAAACACGCTAGGGTCTACTCTACTAATAAGAATTTATTTATATCCGAGTCTATATGATTTCTTTTTAATTAGAAGCAAACAAAATAGTTGACAGTTTAAAGCTATTTATTATACCTTTATTGTAACTAAAAAGATACTGCATAGAATGGCGCAAAATTGTATAAGCAATGAAAAAAATAGCCAATATATTTCAATTAGCAAACATTTACAATATAAGAAACTCACATAATCTGAAGATACAATACTCATTTCAAATGCGATTATTTCCGGAAACGTACATATTTCCGTCAATCAATCTTATACTATTACCTTAGTATCCAAATTCCACCCTGAAATAGAGATATGTATGTCTGTGATGACGGTTGTCAGTATACATTTGTAGATATGTATCCTATCTGTAACATTTCGCAAATGCTAAGATCCATTAATGAAGAGCGACCGTATAAATTAAAGCAATCTAGTTAGTACTGTCTGATATACATATATACATGCACACGTCAACTATATGTCTTAAGACAATATTAATTAGTAAAGGCAAATATTGGGTTTCACTTAAGCGATCAGCGTTCAAGTAGACGTTCGCACATCCGTGTATATACGCGCCTACGTATGCTTTCTAGTATGAATGTAAATAACTGTGTACATATGTATGTATATTGGCAACTATGTCGTAAGGGCTTATATTAATATTAGATTGATGAAATGTCGGATTTCAGAAGAAAATAATTTTCATCTGCGTAAACACATCTTCGTCGACGACTAATAAACATAATATCTTAGAAAATCTAAATCTTTGGAGCTAATCACGGTTTCGGCAACGCCTATAACATTTTCAGTATAAAATTATTTTCTACTTAATTAAAGATGTTTAGTCATTATCATTGCATTTCCGAACCATTTTTGCAATGTCTTGCATACTGCATTATAGCATAACAACATGACTCCCTGTCTGTTAACATTGTTAGAAACTTTATTCTCAATATCAGTCGGGGACATTTCAAAAGTTGGCAACACTTTCGTCATGTTGAGTATATTACTAACTTCAAACATGTTTTAGAAACATACTGTAAAAATTTCGCCAAAATCTAAGACATAGATAAGGCTTTATAATCGTTTAAAATAACTATTTGCTGTTTTTTTTTGTGTTAATATAGACAAAGACAATGATATGTTAATTAAACAGTATTTTTTACGTGAAAAAGCTATTAAAGTAACTGAAGAAAAGTTACAAAAATATTATGGTGAATCTGCTCTTTCCAATGGAATATATGGTTCATTGCTTTTACAAGCTGCATAGCCACATAATGTTAAGTTAAGTATACTAATTTACGTCAACGTAACAAAGTTCAGTTGTAATGATAGAGCTCTTGCTTGGCATGCGAGAAGAATGAAAATCTTTGTCGGACGCCTGTACCACTTGTCGCGCAGACTTAAAACGATATACTTAATAATACATATTGAAACAGGGTATAGAGAAAGCTGATGGCTACTTAATAATCCCGATCTTTTAAATATTCCTTACAATATATATACTAACTGTGTTATAATAATAATCTTATTATATTTAGTGAATTGGCTAGCTCAGATTTACAAAAAAGGTTTAACTATATCAATACGTTAAGCACGTATTACGCATTTGTTACAAATGAAACAGACATGCAATATACACGTCTGTAACTGTACACATGGACAATACACCTCGTATTTTCCAGCATTTACTTCTGCTTAAGACACGTGTTTCTGCCATATACTATTAGGCGTCATCAGTTAAGCTAGTGAAGTAAGTAAAGCTTAAATCGCCTCATAAGGTATAGAAAATTTTGTCCTTTCAGGTGGCACCATATAATATAGTGACATCTGACCTTATGAGGCGATTAAAGCTTTACTTACTGCACTAGCTTAACTGATGACGCCTAATAGTAGATGGCAGAAACACGTATCTTAAGCAGAAGTAAATGCTGGAAAATACGAGGTGTATTGTCCATGTGTACAGTTACAGACGTGTATATTGCATGTCTGTTTCATTTGTAACAAATGCGTAATACGTGCTTAACGTATTGATAAACTTAAACATTTTTTGTATATTTGCTGCCATCTGGCATCGTGTTAATGGACTTGCACCTATATACTTATTTTCTTCTCTTCTGTATCGGCATAGCCGGTCAAAGGAAGAATTGCCACTTTCGGCATAGTCTCTTTCGTCCGTCAGATATCACTAGATTATATGATGCCACCTGATACGACAAAATTTGCCATACCTTATGAGGCGATTTAAGCTTTACTTACTTCACTAGCTTAACTGATGACGTCTAATAGTAGATGGCAGAAACACGTGTCTTAAGCAGAAGTAAATGCTGGAAAATACGAGATATATTGTCCATGTGTACAGTTACGACGTGTACATTGCATGTCTGTTTCATTTGTAGCTCAGATTTGTTTATAGAGACACGTTCAATGCAGGACTTGCATAGATATTGCTGTTCATTTTGAGAATATGCATAATGCTAACATAAAGTAGATGAACAAATTATAAAGTGATGTTTAAACACAATGGAATGTGATATATATATATATATATATATATATATATATATATATGGGTGTCCTTGAAATAAAAAGACGAAGTAGGAAAAAATGGAAAGATGTAATTATATAGAATATAAATCAAAAATATTTTCGCAGAATTAAAAATTATTAAGGTCTGGTTTTACTTCAAAATATATATATATTTAAAACAATTCTTTTTAGGAATTTCAATGGCTACAAAAATTCAACTTGTCCAGATCTTAGAAAAGAGATGTGTATTTAAAAGCAAAATGTCACAAATAATGTGCAAGGGCAATTCGTAAAGTAAGTTCCGTTTGGTTATTAAAAAGAATACCAATACATGAAGAGGTTTTTATTATATACAACTTAAAGCTACTACATGCAGCTATTTTTCTACATAGTTGCCACTAAGGTTGATATATTCGCCATAGCGATGAACCAACTTTTTAATGCCATCTGTATAAAACTCCGCCGCCTGTAAACTAAGCGATGCTGCAACACTATACTCCAGCTTTTCATCACTCTCAAATCGTTGGCTCCCAAGCCATTTCTTCCTGTTAAGGAAGAGATGGTAGTCGCTAGGCGCCAAATCACGGTTACAGAGAGGATGCTCAAACACTTTAATTTTAGAGTACATCGACGATCGTATACCTAGTATTTCTAGTGCATGACTGTGTACAGCAGTGTTAGCTAATTAGCCATTCTGCATAATTTAATTCTAAATACATCTATATTTCCAAGTATCTAGACGGTGAGTAAAATCATACCCATGTTCAAGAAACGCGACAGAACTAATTGTTAATTATCGGTCAATAAATACAGCCCCAGGGGAACTAGATTGAGACATTTGTTATAGGAATGAACCAGCATTTTAAAGCCCTCTTCATAGAGCTCTGCCATCTTTGAATTAACCCTATGCTTCCTACAGGTCCAATTTGGCTTCTAGCGACTACCATCTATTCCCTAACATAACAAATGGCTTGGGAGCCAACGGTTTGAGGGCGATGAAGAGCTGCAGAACAGTGTGACAGTATGAACACTGTCCTGCAACTCTTAATCGCTCCCAAACCCTTGGCTCCAAAGCCATTTCTTATGTTAGGGAAGATATGGTAGTCGTTAGGAGCCAAATCTGTGCTGTAGAGAGGCTGTTCAAACACATCCCACGTAAAACTGTCCAGAAGACCTACCTAGAGGATGTGTCATGAACTTAACCCACGTCGCATATTCTGAATAGCTCTTCTGAGTTTGATAAAGTCTCCAGGAAGGACGCCTTTCTTGTCCCAAAAGACAGTAACCATGACTTTACTGACAGAAAAAGTTGGACGGCATTTTAAAGGTTTCCTCGTAGGTGAGTTAGGGCGACACCACTGCATTGACTGTCTCTTCGTTGACAGAGGCGACCCAATTCTCATTAATTGTTACGATATGCCTGGGGAAATCTTCAAATTCGACAGCGTGACGTGTCACAAAAGTTGTTGCGGTCCCTCGTTCCATAAAGTCTACAAGAAAGACGCTTTTCTTGTCACAAGACCATGAAAAGTGGCCATGACTTTTCTCGCAGAAAAAGTTTGACGGCATTTTAAAGGTATCCTCGTAGACAAGTTACAGAGACCCCACTGCATTGACTGTCCTTTCGTCCCAACATTGATATAGGCGACGTAAGTCTCACCTCCTATTACAATATGCCTGAGGAAACATCGTAACGTGTCGTCAGTTACGTTGTCGGTTTGTCGTCGTAAGTTAGTGCCGACCCAGTCTCTTTGTTTTATGGTCTTCGGTAAGAAGTTTTGGCATCCTTAGTGAAAAAAAATTGTGATAACCTAAATGTTCAGTAACCTCGTACAAAACTATACGTGAAATTTGAGGAAGAAAGGCACTCAGTTCTGTGACTGTGAATCGCCGATTTTCATGACTTTTTTCTTCGACATTACTCACAAGTTCGATCGCCACAACAGTTGGTCTTCCAATCCGTTCTTCAACACGGACATTAGTTTGTCCTTCTCGAAAGATAGGGTACCTCGTCTAACCATACTGTCACTTATGACATTGTCACCATAAACAGAACAAAGTTCAGAGTGAATATCGGTAGCCTTCATGTTTTTTGCACACAAGGATCGGATAAAAGCACGCAATTCACAGTCGGCGGGATTATTAATTGCGTCAGCATTTTAAACGACCAAAATAGTACGAAAGAATGTTCGAACGCTTCTCTCACTGGCACTGACCGACTCACACTGAATCAGACTACACCACAGTGCTGCGCTCGCGTCTATATCCCCACTCCCCCCTGAAACGGAACCTACTTTACGGATCTCCTTCGTATTATCCACTTCTGTTGGTAGATTTAAGAATATTCTAGGAAAATGACTTTACTCTATTGATATAATTGAAGCCCAATGTGGGGAGAAGCGAACACCTCAACACAAACACGTACACTTATTGACTCTCATGATATGTACCAACTTTAAATCTTTCAAATTAACGCTGTCATTCAATTAAACAAACAGGCACTTTTTTTAAAATCATAAACGCACGTAACATCGCGCTGCAATAACTACGCCTTTAATTTCGAAATAACATTTCCGTTTTTCCGAACGCATTTGCGCGAATGAGCAACGGCAATGTAACAACAAACGCTCGAAGTGCTCTAAAAATCCACTATGTGGCTGTGTGAATGGTGATATAAATTAAATATGGTAATGCATCGCTTGTTAAAGCGATGGATTTTTGCCGATTCCCGCTGCGCCGGGCTCTGTACGGCACGAATCGAGATATCTATCGTGTTAAAATGCAAATTTTAAAACCGTCTCTGTCGATGAACTACGCGACCACGGATTGCCTGTGAGTCCTACAAAAAAAAAATGGAAAAGCACACAGAAAGAAATTAAAAGCGTTGTAACTGTTAAAACCGAGATCGGACATCAAATATGAATATAACAGGATTAACAATTAATGAACGAAGCGGCGGCTTACTACATTGTCATAAAGAGGAAAATGATTTCGATACTTTTTACATATTTTAATATTGTGAATTTATATTAATGACTATGTGTACCAGTCCGATATACAAATATCTAAAATAAAAGTTCGGACATGTAGTTCATATATAATGGCTGTAAAAAATTATTTAATGTCACGTGGACTGCATTTCGGGGAATTTTGGTTTGTTCGATTTGCTATCCTACATTATTTGTGATTTGTATTGTCGAATTAGTTTCATGTTAACATAGATATATTCAGCAATTTTTCGTGTGTATTTTGCTCTGGTCATTATTTATATTTTATGGTAAATTTTGGTTCTTTTAAAAGCTTATTAATTACGATCATACATACACAAGGTGTGGCAACTTAATTCATGGATTGGTACAAAATAACTTGCCTTAAAAACGTTCCCCATTATAGTAGGCTGTTTTTTAAGTAATTAAGCAATCAAAGATTGGTGTACGAGGGTATATCTAAACTAATATTATAAAGAAGAAACATTTGTGCTTTTGTATGTATGTTTGTAATGTTTTCACACAAAAACTACTGGACCGATTTAAAAAATTCTTTCATCATTAGAAAGCTGCATTTTCACTGAGTGACAGAGGCTATATTACATTTTCAAAAAAAGAGGGATCCCCAATAAAAATGCATTAATGTAACCCAAGGTGTGAAAAAATTAGTCACAAAAAATCTGCCATCGCGTACGCTGCGGAAACTATTGTTGATAGAACCAAAAAATGTTGGACAGTATTATATAACGTATTAATATCTACAAAAAAGTCCGCGAAACCATATGTCCAACTACTGTAGTTATGCCACTATAACTACTTTTTTACATTTTAAAAGTTAATAAAAGGGCCGACAATAATCAAACCATATTATCCATACCTCTGTATTATTCTTTATCCCATTAAATGATATTTTATTAAAGACCATTTCAATACCAGTAAAATACTTTTTAAATTATTAAAATCGGACATTTCATTCAAAAGATATAACGAATTTAAAAATGTCAATCTAAAGAAAATAATGTTATAATATAATGTAGTAGTATAGCGATGACCATATTCATTTTGTTTGTAATAAATTAACAAACGAAAAATTATAACTGGAATAAGAATAGTATTGGGAGAAGGAATTTAATAACAAGTTCAATGAGAATGAAAAGTAATAGGAAACAGGCACAGAGAAGCTGTTATAGAAAGAAGTTAAACATAAAGTGATATAAAATCCAAAAATTAAGGATCACAAGAAAGGAAGATTAAATATTTAAGAGAATACACTCACTATTGTATTTATTCAAGGTAGGATCGAAGAAAAGAGAACATATACGATACAAATTTTATTAAAAGAATTTAAATAACACTGAGATATTTGAAAGGTGACGTTTTTGAAGTAATTTCGACAATGTGTCAAAAGCCAAGTGACAGGAACATTATTAAAATAGCGTGTTACATTGTTTATAAGTTATGTTAAATAACTAAATGGACTAAACAAAAAATGTAATCAATTCATCAGTTTTACAATTAAAAAAATATTTTTTTGGTCAAAAACATTTTTTTTCGTTTAACTTCACATAGCCACAGCAACGCAAATTGGAAGATTTGTTTTCCCAGTGAATTTATATTTACTATAATACATTTATCTCTTTTCTCATTAATTTCATTTCAGATTGAGTCACAGCGAAGCGTGGTCGGGATTAGCTAGTCAGATATAAACGAGACTGATTTTTTAATGACTCGTACAAAAGTTTTTTGAATCGGCGAAGTAGGTGGCTATGTAGACAAAGCACTTAGGGTGGGGAGAGCAATGTCTGAAATTCCGTCGAGACCGTTCAGTAGTGCAGTGACCATGAGTGAGCAAGCAGTGCACGTTTCCGTGGAGCAGCGGATAATTATTAAGTTTTTGACCAATGAGGGGGTGAATCCAACAGACATTTTACGCAGATTGCACGCACAGTTCGGGGAGAACACACTTTCACGACCTCGCGTGTTTGCATGGCATAAACAATTTTCTGAAGGCCGGGAGAAAGTTGAAAACCAGAGCCACGTTCGACGCCCACGAACGAGCGTTACCGAAGCCAACATTGAGGCTTGATTTTCTTCATGATCGCCGCACAATTAATGCCCAATATTATTGCGACGTTTTGGATGCCGCAAAATTGCCTTTACGACGAAAAGGAAAGACGCAATCCGTTAAAAATGTCATTCTCCTTCACGACAACGCCATACCACATTCGGCAAACATTACGAGGCAAAAAGTGGAACAATTCGGCTGGGAAATCTTGGAACATCCTGCTTACAGTCCAGACTTGTCACCCTGTGACTACCATTTGTTTGGACCTCTAAAAGAAGCTCTTGGAGGCCAGCGTTTCGACGGCGACCAAGCGGTAGAGACATTTGTGCTCCAGTGGCTGTGTGACCGGTCTAAAGGTTTTTACGATAACGGGATTAAAAAGCTTCCAATCCGTTGGGAAAAATGTATTGCGCGGGCGGGAGATTATGTAGAAAAATAGTACATTTGTATTAACCTTGTTCAATAAAGCATTAATAGTTTAAAAAAATCAGTCTCGTTTATATCTGATATACCCTCGTACATGCGAAACTTTAGAAAACTTTAGAAAACAAATTCAAATTATAAAAGCTTATATTTTTTAAAATTATTTTATTATTATCTTCTTCTTCTCTGTTTTGGGTTGGACGCCACCACGTCCAGGCACTTGAGCACACTGCTCTTTGTACTATCCCCAATAGATCTCTCAATTCCACTCTGTTAGTCTTGTGTCCTCGATAAAAGCCACTATCCTCCTCAGGGGAAGTTTGAGTACACTCGAAGGATCCAATAGATCCCTCCCGAAATATTTCTGTCTGAGTTCCTTCAGTTCCTCACACGTGCATATTACATGAAGGCTAGTTTCCTCCTGTTTTTCACATCTCCTACACCAGGGCTCGCTAACCAAGCCCATGGTGTACAAATGCTTCCTTAAAGGACAATGTCCGGTTATTAACCCGGTAATTATTTTAATTTCTTTTTTGCTACTGGTTTGAGACTGGTCTCATTATTTTATCTCTTCTTATTTTATAGAGTTGAAAATCTTATACAGATTGAATGAAGTAACGGTGGAAATTCCGAAGCGTATTACACACACTAGCACACGCATATTTACACGTACATGTGACTAATGCCCATAGGCGTAATTTAGTTACAATAGTTGGTACAATACATTCGTCAGTATTTAATATGTGCTTAGTATGGCATAATGAAAGTGTCGACATACAGATTTGCTTTAAGGGATTGCAGCCGCTATTATAATAATTGATGTATGTATGCGTTAACATTGAACTGAAACAAAACTCTTTAAAAATTGTAACTAAAATAAAATTATTAATGAAAACTAAATAAAATTCTTATTAAAAAAACGAAACAAAATTATAAATGAAATGTACAAAATTAATTTTAGTTTTTCGCGAGAGTTTGCTCAGACGCACGCATCGAGATGCGACCATCGAATGTTATCACCGTTCTCCACATATCCCACTACAGGAGTGAAAGCTATCCCAACCAGTATTCTTGAAAATTGTTATACATATACGTATATGTGTGTGATTTTGAAGCTAAATATCTACTTTTAACTACGCCAATCTGTATATAAATACGCCCTCGTATATGTAATATCCAGTCTAGACATATACGAGCGCTGTACTTTATATTTTGCATATAGAGCCGGAATAAAACAGTAAATTGCGTTTAAAGGCTTTATTATTTTTCGAAGCATTCTCCACGAAGATTAATGCACCTTTGCACGGTTATTAACCCGGTAATTATTTTAATTTCTTTTTTGCTACTACGAATTAGGTTGGCTGAAAGCTTTCCGTCCAGCCCCCTTAGTAGTGTTTTGGTATGGAGTTGACCTTCCGTTAACCTCCATTTATTTTTATGTTCTTTTTCTAGCCATAACCAGATCTCCCTTTTAGCGGAATCCTTAGTGATTCCACATACAGGTTCTGGTCCTGTGAAGTTCCTATTAGTACCTTCTTTGGCCAGTTTGTCGACTATCTCATTGCCTTCATTTTATTATTATGTTACAACATAAAATATTTTTTATTCAAAGTTTCTATAGAGCTGGCCAAAAATTAGAAAATGTAGATTGGGTTTATTCCACTAATCAGTGCATACAGGATTTCAGGCAACAATATCCTAATCCTAATCTGCCAGTTACTTACGCACAACTGCAAAAACATATTCAAGCTTGTGCTATTAAATTTGGTGAAACATGCGCAATAACTCGTAAACCTAGCGGTGGAGCACCTGGAAAACGAGAAGCAAATTGCATAGAGAATATTCGACGTCGAATGGACAACTCACCCAAAAAATCAATCGCAAAACTATAACAAGTTCACGTGTCAGTGGGAACATGTCATACTATTTTAAGAAAAGATTTAAAGTTTCCATATAAAATTTAAACAGATTCGGAACTCAAACAGGTAGATTTTATTTCGAAAACACAGTATTGTCTATAGTTTTTGAATAATATAAATAATAATGACATGCTGGACAAATATTTCTTTTCGGATGAGGTTTGATTACATCTTTCAGGATATTTAAACAAGGAAATTATGAAAATTTGGTCTGTAGAAAACCCTCATGATTTTGTGGAAACTACGCTACATTCACAAAAAATAGCCGTCTGGCTAGGAGTTTCAAGAAGACGAATTATTCAGCCTATATTTTTTAACCAAACCATAACTACTGAAAGATATCGAAATAAATTATTAGAGCCATCTAATAATGAACTTCATGATGATGAACTTATGAAAGGATATTTCAGCAAGATAATGCACCAGCGCACGAATCTCGAGAAACAATAGCTTTTTGCAAGAATTTTTCGATATGAGAATTACTAAATTTTCTCCAAGATCTTCAGATTTGACAATTTTAGGCTAATAAAATAAAGCAAAACACTTTTTTCCCACAAAAAATAGTTTTAATAAACTAATTGTACATTTCGTGTGCTCTGCACACATAATCAGTAATACTGATTAAACATAATATCTACGAGACAATATATAATATGGAATAAGATACATAGCATTATGTAGGTCGTTGACTATTAAAGTAAAGATAGATTCGTTAAATATTTTCGTAAAAATCATTAGTAGAACCTTAAATAAATGCACCTTATTATTAAGCAAAAGACAAAAGCTTAAGTTAAAAATCAGTAACCCAAAAATACCACATTTATGTTGCCTACCAAGAATCCACAAACAAGGAAATTCTTATCGTCCAATTGTCTCGAACATAAACTCTCCCACTTATGAAATTGCCAAGTGGTTGGTTAAGGAATTCAGTAAATTCAAGTTTAAACATGACCTTTCTATTGTAAATACGTCGGACCTCATTACCAAATTAAATGATGTAAGTGTAGCGTCAAATGATAAACTTATTTCCTTTGATGTAGTGTCCCTGTTTCCAAGTGTTCCGATAGGTACTATTTTAATTATGCTTAAAGACATACTAGAATTCAATTCGATCTCTTCCGATTTAACAAACGATTACATAAAACTAACAACACTTGGTTCAAAACATTTTCTCTTTCAACAATAACTTATGTAAACAAACACATGGCACAGCTATGGGCAATCCTCTATCACCTTTCTTAGCAAACCTATTTTTGATTAACTTTGAAAACAAAGTCAAAGCTAATTGTGGCATTTTTCCTAAGTTTTGGGCAAGGTATGTACATGATGTGTTTGCAGTGATACCCGAATCTTTCAATACGGAGGCTTTCTTAAATATTTTAAATAAACAATATCCTTCAATACCTTTTACCCACGAATTAGAAAAAGATCAAACTTTACCCTTTTTAGATTTAAAAATTTCATTATCAGACAATACTTTTCAATTTGACATCCACAGAAAAGAAACACATACAGACAATTACATCCATAAACACTCGTACACTTTTCACAAATATAAAGAGAGCAATTTTTATTTTTTAATCAACAGATTACTGTCAATCGCTCTATCCTCTACGAATTTTAAGAGAGAATTAGACTAGATACTTAAAGTTGCAGAATTGATTGGTTACGGCAAACAATTAGTATTTAAAATTAAAAACAAACTAGAAGAGAAAAGGCTCAAAACTTAAAAAATCACTCTAACACCAGACACTTTGAACAACAATAAAAATACTGTAAGATATCATTTCATAAAAATTGGCATAACAGCGTAATAAAACTGTTTAAACAATATAATTTAATTGCAGCTTTCTCCAACAATAATAAGTTACAACAGTGTCTAAAAACAAAAATTGTTAACACTGATCCGATGAAAGCGTATGGCATTTACAAAATAAGTTGTAATTCTTGTCCAAAATTATACACCGGGCAAACCAGAAGAAATATTCAAACACGATACAAAGAACATATTGCAGTGGAATGTGCTTTTGATTGCTTATTAATCTTTTTGTTCACACTACAACTTATGCTTCCGGCTGTTCAGTCTCGTAGATTTCCTAGAGCTCACTTCTCTCGGGTCGATCCTTGCGGATATGGGCCAGGTTATATTTAAAGTAAAACGACAAGCATTAATAAAAATCAGATCTAGTTTGTTTACAAGTTTAATAAAAAAATAAAAAAAAAGAAAAAATCCCTTTACTGAATGTACAGGGAGCTAAAGCAGATTAAACAGTAGCTTAGGAGGAAATACTCTTTATGATAATGACACGCACAAAGAGAAAAACCCCCTGTGACTCTCGAGCAAACATAAAATTAATAAATAATTGAGAAATTTGTCAAGTTTGACCTCTACTGTAACCCCTATAAATTAAATGTCAACAACTACAAAGTTATCAAATACGCGTGACAGCCTTACAGTCATGCGCAATAAACATGACAAAATCAAACCCATAAACAAAAAACCAACCTGAATTTAAAACGATCTAGAATATTTTATCTTGAAGAAAAAACTCCACTACAAAAAACATGACAATTTTCTCTAATATTCATATACTGATTTAAATGTCAAAAATAATCGCAAATTATACACTAAAATTACAAACATAAGCAAATCATCATATAAGCAATAATATAATTAAGTGTTTTTACTTACATCGATCTAAGCACTTTTAACACAAAAAAACTACGTGAGAGATACCATACCGTAATTAAAATATCAACTGCGAGATCACAAACTCTCGTAAAAATCGAAATAACTTTAAATGCACAAAATAAATGCACCAACCAATAAAAACCCGACTTTACTCAAAAACAGAGAATAAAATGAATTTCTTATACTCTATGACCACTTGGTTTGCTAGATCTGGTATCTCTAAATAAATTTACCGCGAAAATCTCCTACATCAAATTCAATAGTACTAAATCTGGCCGCACCCACCACTTTAATATAATACATACAGAGCCAGTCAAAAATATAATTACAAACATAATAAATATAAATAAAAATCAAGAATACATTTAAATCCCAAATTATTCAAATATAGTTCAAAACTTAATTCTACCAATTTTTTTCTCTCTCTCTGGTTAGAAAAATTCACGACACAATCCCCAAATTTATCCGAGAACAAAGTCAGAACATTCCTGATCTTTTTCATGGATAAATTTTCGCACTACCACTTGAGACAGTATTGCACTCTGTCTTGGTTCCCCGCACTAACATGTTGCATTGTTGTGCAGCAGGGTCATCGTCCTTATGGTGCAGTAATGATGCAGCGAACAATTATAGCATCTTATATACATTCTGTATAAAATTCTTTTAAATATCAATGTCTTATTTGACTTAAGACATTTTATTTGTTATGTCATTTTAGCTTGACATAATTTATTTATGTCATCTTTAACTAGACATAATTTATTAATGTCATGTTGCTTGACATTCTCGAATGGGCTTCGTTACATACATCGAAGACGAAGGAACACGCCGAAGTAACAGTCATCATCGTCGAATATTCGAGCACTCTCTCGATCTCCTGGACATGAACATCTCCAATGAATTTTCATAGATAAAAGAAAACAGCATTACCATCTCATATACCAAATCATTATAACAATCAAATTCATAACACCATTAATTCCCAATCAATAACAATAATAATAACAATAATATCATACGCTTAATTTCTTCTTTTATAGTATAATTTTAATTTTTTTCTTACAACGCAATTCCCATAATTAACAATTTTTTTATATTCGTAGATAATTATAATTAATTCTAATTTCTTATTCGCAGATAATTATAACTTCTTTCTAATTTCCTCAACAATAATTTTATCATAATACTCATCCTGTATATATCCATTTACTTAATCCTGATCATTACCATGTCAATTAAATCCGAAATTCATATACCATCATTATCAAATATCATATTCATTATCCTTTAAACATGTCAACAATTCTTTTTATAAGTTCATAATTACCATACTTTTATTTCCAATAATATATATATATATATATATATATATATATATATATATATATATATATCTATATCTATTTATCATAATAATTTTTTCATATACCGACGACCTTTTATTTAAATATAACGACGAAGATTTTTTTATATAAATGCACTTTCATTTTCCAAATATTTCATTTCATATATCCTCGACGAAATTTTTTAAATTTTTTCATATTCAAACTATCCTATAACTTTTTATCACGACGAAATTTCTGTAAACACCTTTATTTTCTTACATCTAATTCCTCTTCCTATAATAATAATTTAATTTTAATTATCCTTTACGTTAAGTTTATTTCAATATCATATATCAACTCCTATAACATTTCCAAATTTTATTTATATCCTTTAGTACATCACATTCCAATTAATTATTTCAAAAGCAAAAATCCTTATACCTCGCATATTCATCTTAATAGTTTACAACAAATCTATGTTTTTGTTGGGCCTATTTAAAATATCCGACTGTAAATAATTTCTAGTTTCATTTTTACTTTTACTTTTACCTTAATATAAAATGTGGGTCTAATTATTTTAAATTTAGTACCCTTATATTTCTTAACTTTCAGAGTATTGTATTTTAAAAATTTATTGTTGACATGACTTTGATTTTTATCATTTAAAAAGCAATTGTATTTTAAAATATAATTACAGGAATTATTGCGTTTATTTCCTATATAATTATTCAAATTATAATTATAAATGTCATTTGTAGAAATCAATTTCATTTTAATTCTAGTTTGTTTATCATTAATATCATTAATGACAACTGCCTGTTTATTTAATTCATTGACCAATTTCATATTATTACTTTTATCTATCTGACATTCTAAATTTGAATTTGTTCTACTTATATCTATTTCTCTTTCTTCTTCATTTTTAAAATTACTTTTATTTAATATAATTTCTTTTCTTACCCTGATTTGATTGTTTCTTCTTCCAACTTCTCCATCAAAACCATTTCCGTCGTCCTGTGGCTTAGATTCTTCCCCAGGCACGTCCTCTAGATTTTTCTTTGTAATTGTTGGTTCCTCTTCTTTTGTTATGTTATTTACTCCCTCCTTTTCTTCTTGTTCCATTATTATCGATTCCTTTTCTTCTATTGCTTGTTTTTCCTCGACGTGTGCTATTTTACTTTCACTTGTTATGTTTTCTTTATTTATTTGATTGTTACTGTTTCTTGGTGCCATTTGATCCATTATCTCTTCTATTTTACTATCCATACTTCTCTCCCAAATCCTCTTGTCGTTGTTCCATAACCATTTGTTGTTGTTCTATCCTATTCATCCTCATTTCCATCTCCTTATGGTTTTGTTGTATCATTGTCATCATTTTTTTCAACATGTCCATTATTCCTTGACTGCTTCCTCCGTCGCCTCCTCCTTCATGCATGTAACTAGCATTACCCATTCTTTGTTTCAAATATTCCATTTTTTTAAAATTATATTGTTTACTTATATTTTTATTTGTAACCTTTCTTCGTTCGCTTTTACGTTGCTTTATTTCTGCTAATATACGATATTCTCGCCTTACACGTTGCGTTCGCCACAATTATTTGCTTATAATTTCATTAATAATTCCTTTTCTCATTCGCCGAAACGTTGGGCTGCCAAAATTACAATATCGGCCCTACGTTGGATTGCGCCATAATTATGCAGTGAAATGTGCTTTTGATTGCTTATTAATCTTTTTGTTCACACTACAACTTATGCTTCCGGCTGTTCAGTCTCGTAGATTTCCTAGAGCTCACTTCTCTCGGGTCGATCCTTGCGGATATGGGCCAGGTTATATTTAAAGTAAAACGACAAGCATTAATAAAAATCAGATCTAGTTTGTTTACAAGTTTAATAAAAAATAAAAAAAAATAAAAAATCCCTTTACTGAATGTACAGGGAGCTAAAGCAGATTAAACAGTAGCTTATGAGGAAATACTCTTTATGATAATGACACGCACAAAGAGAAAAAACCCCTGTGACTCTCGAGCAAACATAAAATTAATAAATAATTGAGAAATTTGTCAAGTTTGACCTCTACTGTAACCCCTATAAATCAAATGTCAACAACTACAAAGTTATCAAATACGCGTGACAGCCTTACAGTCATGCGCAATAAACATGACAAAATCAAACCCATAAACAAAAAACCAACCTCAATTTAAAACTATCTAGAATATTTTATCTTGAAGAAAAAACTCCACTACAAAAAACATGACAATTTTCTCTAATATTCATATACTGATTTAAATGTCAAAAATAATTGCAAATTATACACTAAAATTACAAACATAAGCAAATCATCATATAAGCAATAATATAATTAAGTGTTTTTACTTACATCGATCTAAGCACTTTTAACACAAAAAAACTACGTGAGAGATACCATACCGTAATTAAAATATCAACTGCGAGATCACAAACTCTCGTAAAAATCGAAATAACTTTAAATGCACAAAATAAATGCACCAACCAATAAAAACCCGACTTCACTCAAAAACAGAGAATAAAATGAATTTCTTATACTCTATGACCACTTGGTTTGCTAGATCTGGTATCTCTAAATAAATTTACCGCGAAAATCTCCTACATCAAATTCAATAGTACTAAATCTGGCCGCACCCACCACTTTAATATAATACATACAGAGCCAGTCAAAAATATAATTACAAACATAATAAATATAAATAAAAATCAAGCATACATTTAAATCCCAAATTATTCAAATATAGTTCAAAACTTAATTCTACCATTTTTTTTCTCTCTCTCTGGTTAGAAAAATTCACGACAATATGTCAAATTACACAACATAGAAAAGTCAGCATTAGCTCTATGTCATACAGATACAGGTCACGACTTAAATTTAGAAAATGTTAGTTAAAAAAAAGCAGTAATAGAAATTTAGACATGTGGGAAGCCATATATGAAAAAACACAAAAATTATCTTCTAAATAATGATATTTCACCCCTCAATAATAAACTGTTAGCATGTATACCGACATCATTAAATACTTAAGACATCTTGTAAACAAATTCTTCATTCACATTAATATTTTATATTGTAATCCCTAATCCTTTTGCTGTTAGTCCAACCCAATGCCGCCCTTTGTTTCATAGATTTTGGTATTTCCACATGAACTCATTCTCAGAAATTGTATTAGTTTTAAGATTCATTGTAATTTTTCATTAATTTGTTTTCACCCTACCTCTAATTTTTCTGTATATGATGTATTTTCATATTATACATTGTCTCGTAGATATTATGTTTAAGAGTACTACTGATGATGTGTACAGTACACACGAAATGTACATTTAGTTTATTAAAACTATTTTTGTGAAAAAAGTGTTTTGTTTTATTTCGTTATATCAATATTTCACAAGTGCTCAACATATAATACAATTTTAGGCTATTTTATTTTTGCATATATAAGGAATACCATTTTCAAGACCAGACGTCTCACAATCGAAGAGCTTCCTAATGCTATTGTGAATTCTTGTGTTGACATAACCCAAGAAATCCTAATAAATGGCTTTGAAAGCATGAAGCGTAGACCTTAATTTTGTCTTCAAAATAATGGTCAACATTTCCAACATCTGCTTTAATATTATTTTCTTTTAATTTTGACTATTGTAATAAATATTTTTTCAAAAACTAAATTACTAATTATTACACTACACTACATTACAGTATTACATTATATTACAGTATATACAGTATATTACAGTATTACATTATATTACAGTATTACATTACACTACACTACATTATTACATTATTACACATTTATATAACATAACCAAACTATCAAAATTGTATGTTTGTGACAGATTTCGTGCACTGCCACCAACCATGGTCATCTCTAATGAGGAAAGTTTTTGAAAGCACGTTACATGAACACAATTTAAGTTATATAAAAAATGTTAATGTAAATATTTATTCGCAGTAATTTCTATTCGAATTAATACGTTCTAAACATTTTTAAAAACAGTCAATAAATGCATCCTAAGAAATATTGCTCAATGCATTCATTTTTCTGAATATCTTCTACGTCTTGAAATCGTTTCCCTTTGAGGACAGTTTTTGCATTAGGAAAGAGGAAAAAATCCGCCCATGTCAGGTCCGATGAATAAGGTGGTTGAGTAATCTCAACAACTTCTTGTTTCGCTATCACTAACCGACTTACATTGAATCAAAAGAGCCGTGTGTAGTTCGTTATATACCCAAATAGCCAGATATAATTTGATTGGTTCCAGAGCAAAAATAGGCGTGGTTTAAGTGTTCTAACATAGGAAACATGCAAGGACATGTTCAGACATGTCCACTCAATGTTCGACAGAACAATATTTTTAGGAGTATCTTTCTTATATGAAAGTAACATCAAATTTCTTTTGAAAACCACTAAGAAAATACCTAAAAATTCTGACGTGATGAAACAAATGTTAAATCAGATTTAGAATCAGCATGACAGAAGATATAAACTACACGTATTGGTGTATAAGAAACCCAAACGGTGTCGACCAGTGACAATTATTTGTCTCTTTGCGAGTTAAAATTTTGAACTTAAAATAATTCTTAATTATTTCAATCTATTATTTTTAATATTTTTCGTGATACGGAATTTCAAGACAAAATTTCCCAAGATAATTGTGCTATGCTTAGCAGCAGAAAATATTAAACATTATTAATATAGCCCAGCATTAATTCTAAATAATATTAATTACTTCTAGTTTCAAAGTTAAAAACAGTGCAAACCAATGCTCGTCCCATGATACAGGATGAAACCGAAAATTTCGCCGCCACATTAGCTTTTCTATACGGTACCTTAGTGACCGTATTATAAACAGTAAACTATAACAAACATAAAGTTAGACACAACGGTGTGCATGAAGTCAAAATGCCGACCAGGAAAAAAAACAAAAGAAAATAGAGAATCTAGTACAAAAACAAGTGAATATAGTACGCGGTAGTTCACTAGATTTATTACCGAGACTCGAGCTCATATTAAATGCGAGGTTAATTACAACTCAACTTAATTACTAAAATACATCCTGCTTTGTGTATAACAAAAGATACTCAATTTATAGTTTGACTCGCGAAACATTACGCTAAAGTAGTTATAATGTCAGGCACAAAAGCAAAGATTAATCACTATATTACGTCATCCACATAATGTGAAAAGAAAAAATACAATTTATAGAATGGAAAAATAACTTGTTTCAGAGAGTACATATTTCAAATATTCTGGAAGAATATTCGTAAAGGAAAGAAATAAAAACTAAAATAAACTGTTGATACCGTTTATATTTCGGAAATAGGCGATCCTGGTGCTACCATCTGATAACCGATTTCTCTAAAGTTCGACATGTTTGACAGAATACTTACTCAGAACGTTTTGACGTACAGGTTGCTATTTGTGTTTTTACAGTGACCTAAAAAGTTCATCTCGGCCTAAAAATGGAATTAAGTTGTGAACATTTCCGTGCAATTATTTTTGACCACTTTCAACGTGGATTATCACAACGGTGAATCGATGAACTTAATTCGACGTTTAGAGATGAATCACCATCAAAAATCAATAATGAATTAAATCGTGGCCGTGTTCCGCTCAGTGATGGATTTTGTGAAGGTCGTTCCTAACCGGTTGTTGTTCAGAAAAACATTGCTACTATGCGTAAACTGATATTGAAAAATCGTCATGTGATTTATCGTGAGATAGAGATATCCAGTGGGACCAGTGTACATTCAATTTTGCATGAACAGTTGACCGTAAAAAGATTTTTCCCACATAATTTGACAGTCGCTCAAAAAAAGGCTATGTTGATTAGCCGAAAGAAATGTCGAAAAGAAAAGATCGGGGTGCTTCAAAATACGTCTATGACATCGTAACAGGTGACAAATCATGGAGCTGCGCGTATGCGCCCGAAAGTAAACAGCAGTCGACTCTATGGGTCTTTAAAAATGAGCCAAATTTAAGAAAAGTTGTTCGCGCGCGAAGCACTTCGAAGCAAATGGTCGCTTGTTTCTTCGAAAAAACCGGACGCGCGGCAATTGTACCATTAGCACAACGTCGGACGGACAATTCTGAACGGTACACAAGCATTTGCTTGCCCGGAGTATTTGCAAAAATAAGGGAAACTAACCACGGAAGAACCAAGAAGAACCAACATGAGAATGCGAGCTCTTACACATCGGCTCAAACAAGAGTGTTTTTGACAACTTAAAAAGCGGAATTGATGGGTCATCCGTCGTACAACCCTGATTTAGCACCTAATGACTTCTTTCTATTTTCGCAAATCAAAAGTCAATTACAAGGTCAACGTTTTACGACGCCTGAAGAAACGGTTGATGCTTTCAAAATGCACGTTTTGGAGGTAACTCAATCGGAGTAGAAAAAGTGCTTCGAAAATTGGTTCAAGCGCATGGAAAAATGTATTGATCTTAATGGAGAATATTTAGAAAAACAATAAGGTCATGTACGATTAGTTTCTGTTCTCTATTTCCGAAATATAAAAGTCATCCCTCGTATAAGGAGGCCAACTTGTCTACTAGTCACTATGTCTTAACACTGTTAAACAATCATTTGCTATGTAATATCGTCTACATGAAAATAGTTGTCAATGAAGCAATTGACAACAAAGGGAATATTCATTGTTATTGGATTAGATTGACGCTTTCAAGTAGTAATGACAGCCCTATAAGACTTACTTATAATAAAAAGGCATGTATAGGTAAGTATTAATTCGATAACGCATTAGCACTATTTTCTTTTAATTTTGACTATTGTAATAAAAATTGTCTCAAAAACTAAACTACTAATTATTACACATATTTACATGACATAACCAAAACGATCAAAATTATATGTATGTGACAGATTACGTGCACTGCCACCAACCACTAAAAAAAGCATCGCCTCCTCTCATGAGGAAAGTTTTTGAAAGCACGTTGTATCAAAAGATAAGAGAAATTGATACAAACATCGTCCAAAACATGATGGAACAACTTAGATAAAAACTGCGAACCACTGAAGACCATGGCCTTCTGCCATTATTTTAGATGTAGATTTATTTAACTTAGATGTAAGGTAAAACATATATTTCGTTCCAAAAGCTATCAATCCACCAAATGTACCAAGGCTCGACTAATCGAAGATTTTTAAGGAATATTGACCAGAAAAGTATATGATAATGGGTGGGAAGCTTAAAATAAAACACAGCTAAGATGTAGAATATTTCAAAAGATAAAATAAATTAGTATAAACATCGTCCAAACATGATGGAACAAGTTGGACAAAAACTGGGTACCATTAAAAACAAAGGCCGTCTGTCATAATTTTAGATGTAGATTTATTTAACTTAGACCTAAGATAAAACGTTGACAAAGCGTAAATTTAAATGAATTACGTTACCTTCGCTTATTTTAAAGAATTAAATTTTCTTTCTCAAAACTTAGACTTATGACATACAGCTGTGTACTTTGACTTTCAAAAGGGTGCCAATATATTAAATATGAATCGTTAGTTATTTAACATAAATCATCATACACACATATTTTGTATTTTTAGATTCTTAAAATTGATCTCAGGGCTTTTGTTTTACAAAAAGGATTCCTTGTAACTAGGCCTAGCATACAATGTAATAAGGAGAGAAATAATTCGATAGCATGTTAAGTTTGATACATTTATTATTCACATTTTGTCAAAACATACATTAATATTCAATTATATTAAATATCGTCAACTATAATTGACGATATTGCTTTATACTGCTTTACTAATAATTATTAGTAAAGCAGTACGTCAATTTTATATCTAGTCAGATAATATTCACATTTATATAGATATATAAATAAGACTATAAATATGGCTGTGTATTACTTTAGACCAGTGATATTTATTTATACCCAACAAGATGCTAACGCATGAAATAGTTATTTTATTTAAAAATGAATAAATTGTAAAGTTTGTGGACTTAATAGTATTAAGGGTTGATAATATTACAAAAGAAAAGTGTGTTATTTCATATTTCCGTGGCGAGACTTTACCCTGCTACATAAAATGGTCAATAACACAATATATATTTTAATTAGTATCTCATATATTTAACGACAGTTTAAAATTTCGAGTTCTAAATCCAGATATTTTTAAATGTTCATGAGATTTGCTTTCCCTACTTACAAGTTGAAAATAGCTGTATTCTACAAATTAATTGCGTTTTCGCGAAGTAATGTAATTGTAAATATTCTTTCTACACTTTACGATGCTATTTTATTCGAATATTTCATAGAAAAAATTCGCCCTCAAGTAGGGAATAGAACCCACGACCTCTGGCTTGCCGGACAATTGCTCGACCACTGAGTTGTTGGGGTGTGAATTAGAAACTTTTATGGGGATGCTTTGAGTTACATCAAAGGAAACATATGAATATATCTTACCCGTAGTACGGCAGAGGTACAAATTAATTGCGTTTTCGCGAAGTAATGTAATTGTAAATATTCTTCCTACACTTTACGACGCTATTTTATTCGAATTTTTCATAGAAAAAAAATCGCCCTCAAGTAGAAATCGAACCCACGACCTCTGGCTTGCCGGACCATTGCTCGTCCACTGAGCTGTTGAGGCGTGAATTAGAAACTTTTATGGGGATGCTTTGAGTTACATAAAAGAAAACAGATGAATATATCTTGCCCGTAGTACGGCAGATGTACAAATTAATTGCGTTTTCGCGAAGTAATGTAATTGTAAATATTCTTTCTACACTTTAATTTATGTACTTCAAAGACTTGAGTGTCTTTGTTATACGGTATACCTGTCGAATTCATTATTGTACATCTGATCAAATTCCGCGCGATATTGATCCATTCTTAGCTTTCTTACAGAAACAAAATAAAATAAACTAAATGATGGATATATTATTATTATCTATTAATAAATTGAAATTAAATGTAACTATTTTCTTTTGTAACTAAATATATCAAAATTCTAAAGATTTAATTGAACGCAAAATTTTAATTTTTAAAACCACCGCTTTTAAGCGATATTTCGATAAGTGTTCCTTCTTCTTGAGAAAATTCTCTATATATTTCCCCTGTGACATTAATTCTTTTTCAACTACATTTTAAGTGAAAATACTCTTCTAAATAATATCCCATAAAAACTTCCGTTTTACCTTAATTTACGTTTTCTTAATACAATTTCTTTGTACCCCAAGCTATCTGTCTTCTTCTCATTCGTATAGTCCTTCTCCACTGTCCGCTGCTGTGTTTTCCTTTCGACCAGAAACACATCCAACCTGCACCACCGAGCCAAATTTGAAAGCTGCAGTGTTCATAATACATACACAAACATATCAATTTCTAATGAATGAGCAAATATTATGTTGAACTCCATCATATATATTCTAAATCCTCTGAATTGTTTCAATGTATTAATAATACACATTTTTAAACGACTGGAATGTTTATCCTTATAAATAAATATCATAAAATGTTAAATGTAATTTGTGATGTATATCAAATAATAATATATTTGATACTTTTAAAAGCCTTACCTTGACATCCGTTGGGTAATTTCAAGGTTTATTGATTATAATAATAATAAATAAAAGCCTTAACAGATTGCTTAAAATTTCACATGCATCTTAACAGTTACAATAGACAACGTTTATGTAACTAAAGAAATTTACAAAATTCAAGTATTATTCAACTTTTTATGAAATGACCATGAGATTTGTTTTATGACGATGTTCATTGACAATGTGTATTCAAAATTTACCCGTTTTAAATTTTCATTATTGTTTTCAACTTTATTTAATTATTCAATTTATCTCGATTAGAAGAGAACACAGCAATACGTTGTTAATTTTATTTCTACTTTAAGAAATTATAATCCAAAATCTGCATTCCATTAAACTATGGCCACGATTTTAGTTGAATTAATATGGGAGTTATTTGCTATTTTTGTCACTAATTACCAAATAATGTGTTCAAGTATTAGCATCATAAATGTCGCTATTTTCACAAATTGCATTACTGGAAACGATTCAATTATTGTACACTCGCTGAAAATATAATTTTGATTACTGAACGCGTATGGTTTTAACGTGGCATATTTCAGGCAAAGAACGAGAAAGAGCGAGAGAACCAATAGAATAATAGTTCCCAGACCATCACCGTTTAGAATAAATGAAGCGAGCGCAAGAGTTGCAGAAACAGCAGCAGAAGCGGGTGCCGTAACAACGACGACCGACCGTGCGGCATAGCAGGAATCGTGAGCCAGACAGCAGTAGGAGC
Source organism: Melolontha melolontha (assembly GCA_935421215.2). Classification (NCBI taxonomy): domain Eukaryota; kingdom Metazoa; phylum Arthropoda; class Insecta; order Coleoptera; family Scarabaeidae; genus Melolontha; species Melolontha melolontha. The sequence goes on along the minus strand of OW285237.1, from coordinate 180,279,706 downwards.
AACAGCAGCATCAGCACGTGCAGTTGCAGCGGAACTAACGAACGAACGAAGCGCCGTAAAAAGGGGGCCAGCTTCCGGTGGCCCGGAGCGTAGGTCCGCAATGCAGTAAATCCGGGCGCGACACAACCCACCACAGATCCGGAGAGAGGATCCGTGTGACTCCCCGGATGCGGCAATAGATAAGATCAGAGGATGCGAGATATGTTTGTATGTGTGAATACCTCTTCTGCACCTATCTATGCATATGTTAGTGGTTGTATTATTAAATGAAACTTCGAAAAATATTAACTTAGTGTTCCTGAAGACCATCAAGCAAATACAGACGACTTCATTACGTTCAATGTCTACATTCTGACTTAGTTATACATATTTCTATGCACCTACATGCGACCACATGTAAAAATGGTCAATTAGAGGTTTATCATCACATACTTTTTCAATGTTGTCTTTCAGGATGTTTAAATAACATATCGATGTACAGTTTTGTGCAATAAATTGGCGTACACTATATACGATAGTTTAAATCAGGTTTTTGGTTTCCATAATTACAGGATAAATATAAATCTATATAGGCTTTGACACTTCTATTTGTCATATCGCGTCACATCAATTTGTCATACCTGACTGACAGATATAGATCGAAATATGCCCGCGCATTTAGATTTGTTAAGTAAGGCTCACATTATAGGGAAATTTGAAGATTACTGATCAATTAGAGCAGTAGCACAGCAATTTGGCATCAATAAATCTACGGTGCTAAAAATTAAGAAACGGTGGAAGGAGCTAGGCACAGTTTCGAGACACTGAAAAATTGCAGGACAGTGTTGCAGAATGAACAATGTCCTGCAGCTTTTCATCGCTCTCAAACCGTTGGCTTCCTACCCATTTCTTATGTTAGGGACAAGATGATAATTGGTAGGAGCCAAATTAGACCTGTAGGGAGCATGGGTTAATTCACAGGCAGCAGAGTTCTTTAAAAGCTGGTTCATCGCTATAACAAATGTCTCAATCTTGTACATTTGAGGATGTATTTATTGACCTATAATTAACAATTACTTCTGTCGCCTTTCTTGAACATGGGTATGATTTTACTCACCGTCCAGATGCTTGGAAATATAGATGTATTTAGAATTAAATTATGCACAATGGCTAACACTGCTTTACAATCATGCACTAGAAAACTAGGTATACTATCGCCGATGTACTCTAAAATTAAAGTTATAAATCAGGTAGTTCGTAAATCATTTTTATACGTAATAATACTAACAAAACCTTTGAGAGAGAATCATATATTATTTTTCTTAAAATATAAAATAAAAAAGTTTTTCCTATTTTACAGAAAACCTGTGAACACAAGTATATGCAATAGTAAATTTGTATATATTTTTCTAATATACAGGGTGTTACAAAAAATTTAGGGCTGGCTATACATAGACGGTTTCTACAACTAAAAATAAGCAAAAAAGTTTAAATAAATTTATGTCCTAAAATGGTTCGTTACTGAGTTACGGCCACTTGAGGTTTTTTTCTTTTTATTTTAGAAAAGGTTACAGAAAACGGGAGTTTCTTATGTTTCTTATAGTAAATGTTCACAAGCTTCAGCTCGTCGTATCATGGACTGCCTCACGCGCTGAAAAATTCCTGGTGTATTTCGAATTTGGTGGCATCCATATTCCACTTGAAGATCTTCAATATTTTGAATTGGAGTAGAATATACCATGGACTTTAAATGTCCCCATACGTAAAAATCTATTGGATTTAAATCTGGAGACCGTGCAGGCCATGCTACAGGTCCACCGCGACCAAACCATCTTCCAGGGTATACTGCATTTAAAAATTCGCGTGCTGTGTGACTGAAGTGAGCCGTTGCACCGTCGTGCATGAACCACATGCGTCCTCTAACATTTAGTGGAACATCGTCCAGCAAACCTGGTAAGTCGTTTTCTAAAAAATAACGATAATTCTGCCCAGTAAGTCGTGGTGGAAGTACAAAAGGACCAATCACAAATTCGTTAATAATTCCGGCCCACACACTAAATGAAAACTGCGCTTGATGTCTGGACTGAATAATAGCATGAGGGTTTTCTTGTTGCCACTGGTGTAAATTATGAAAATTGACGATACCATCTCTTGTAAAGCCAGCTTCATCACTAAAGAGCACACACGACAGAAAGAGATGATCGGCGGCGCATGTCCGTAACAACCATACACAGTAAGCTTCTCGTGATGGGAAATCATTCTCACTAAGTCCCTGTACTCTTTGCAGGTGGTAAGGAAAAAGCTGATTAGTTCTTAAAATACGCCATACACTCACATGATCAACATCTTCCGCCAATGCCATTCTTCGAGTACTAGCACCTGCATTTTCTTCAACACGATCCAACAAACGTTCTTCCAATTCCAAATTTCTTGTGGTTCGTGGTCTGCCGCGATCTCGGACTACTGGTTTGAATGATCCTGTTTCTCCTAATCTAATATGATGCCTTTCGAAAGTTTTTTCATTTGGTAAACGCCGGTTTGGGAAATATTATGCGTAAAGTCTTCTTGCTTCTGCTCTGTTGCAATGTGCCAAACCATACATTAAATGCATGTCGAACATCTCTTCGAAAGAATAATCTACCATTTTTTACTAGTAATTAGAAAACAGTACTAATCACAAATGACTTAATCAACTTTCACGACTGACAGCAAAAAACACGGACTGCCTACTGAATATGATTAACATAAGTTACTCACTTGTCGGCGACTTGCTCAAACATGCAATACGAACGCTTCGCGTCTGCGCGATAATTTGCGACGAGATACACACGTGTCGGACATGCAATACGAAAAACTTCAAGTGGCCGTAACTCAGTAACGAAACATTACAGGACACAAATTTATTTAAACTTTTTTGCTTATTTTTAGTTGTAGAAACCGTCTATGTATAGCCAGCCCTAGATTTTTGTAACACCCTGTATACTTGTACAATGAAAGAGTAGCTTTTTGATCATTATTTCAGTTCGAAAATGAACCTTTTACATGACGTTTCGACGACATCTCGATCGCCTTCTCAAACAACAATTGAAAGTCTAATGCTCAGCCACTAAGTATTCTATGTTATTACTCCCTAATTGCTTTGATTCGGCGAGGCGTATTTTCGTGATTAGATTCTGGAACGGCTATCACCCCTCGTGATCGTACCGCTACGGCTGTTTTCTGATTAAGTAGCAGTTGATACCTGGCTGGATATAAGTGGGGGTAGTGTGGGGAAATTTATGTAAATATATAAAATATTTGTCTCAATTTTCATAGTACTTTTCATTCCGATTTAGGTATTCCCAAAACATGCATTTTGAACGTACTAATCGCTTGTTCTGGAATCGAAAATTGTTGATCACGTAGTTTACTCTTCACGTACGGAAACAAAAAGATATTTTGGGTGTCAAATCAGGGGTGTACGCCGGATTGACCAACATTTCGGTGACATCATCGGTCAAATATTGCGTTGTTTATATTAATGTGTGGGACCTCGCATTGTCATGGTGAAGAATGATACTAAGTCGCTGGTTGTTTTTTTTTCTTTTTTCTCTGAAGACTTCTCGCAAATAAACGGTTATATACCATTTAGAATTGACCGTTCCACGATGCTCTAGTGGTACTGTAATCACATGTTCATTTTTCCCATAGAAGCAGACGACCGTTTGCTTTGAAGTGCTTCTTGCGCTTGTGATAACTAAACCAGGTCATGTATTCACAATATTCATTTCATCAACACGACCTTGTTAAAGTTACGATCTTACACCACATTGTTATCATGTTGTAACCAGGTCACTAGGCTAAGAGGACACACTCTAATGGTATATAAGAAGACACTGAGAGGTCTCCACAGTCAGAGTCAGAAGTAGAGTCACTGCTAAGCCAGAGTGGGTACAAGCCTAGTGCCTCATATTTATAATGTAGTATTTACTGTTGTTATCGTCATTGAATTATATGTTATTATTTAAACGTTGTCCTGCATATTATTTATCACACTGATAAACGTACTGTATAAATTGAAATGCCCCGGCATTTGGTTTTTTTTTCTTTTTTCTCTGAAGACTTCTCGCAAATAAACGGTTATATACCATTTAGAATTGACCGTTCCACGATGCTCTAGTGGTACTGTAATCACATGTTCATTTTTCCCATAGAAGCAGACGACCGTTTGCTTTGAAGTGCTTCTTGCGCTTGTGATAACTAAACCAGGTCATGTATTCACAATATCCATTTCATCAACACGACCTTGTTAAAGTTACGATCTTACACCACATTGTTATCATGTTGTAACCAGGTCACTAGGCTAAGAGGACACACTCTAATAGTATATAAGAAGACACTGAGAGGTCTCCATAGTCAGAAGTAGAGTCACTGCTAAGCCAGAGTGGGTACAAGCCTAGTGCCTCATATTTATAATGTAGTATTTACTGTTGTTGTCGTCATTGAATTATATGTTATTATTTAAACGTTGTCCTGCATATTATTTATCACACTGATAAACGTACTGTATAAATTGAACTGGCTCGGCATTAATGTTACCTCCGGGACCAGGTGACATTACATGGCGATCCAACCTATAGTTATATGATCAAATATTACTTGGTGATCCTGAAATCCCATCATCTGATATTGCATGGCGCTCTTACCATCCCACTTCTGACATTACACGCTGTCATCTATTGGGTTTGGCTCATCATGGAGCACTCAGACGGTTGACTACTCCTTGCTTTCGGGCTGGTACGCATAAATCCAAGATTGATCACGGGTTGATACGATACACGACTTTTGACGCAAGATTGTGGTGAAGCCTCTGACAGACTCCTTGCCTAGGAGGAAGAAATGGTTGTTTCAGCAGGATTTGACACCTTCTCACAATACTAAAATGACACCCAAACTTGGTTGGAAAACAACGTTTATTAAGGCTTTCGATCTTGTCAAATTTGAAATCTCTAAAGGGAAGTATTCTTGAAGTTGCAATAAAAATATAACTAGGAAAGTATGTAAATCGATAGACAAATAGGATCGGTCATTTGCAACCCTGTGCAGAGGTATGACGCAAACACTGCAAATAAATTATACATCGTTTGAAAGCTTATTTTTTGTACTTTTCGAATATATGTATTTTAGTTTCGTTTGGTTATTATACAGGGTGAGTCGTGAGGAATCGACCAAACTGTAGGAGTATATTCTACAGGTGAAAGTAATGTAAAAAAACTCAAATGTTGCTATCCGATTTTTATTTGTTTTCGAGTTATAGCGTAATTAAAAATAAACAAAATTTCATACATTGAAGTTTTTGTATTTTATTGGTATTATCGTTCTTTATAATATATTTTCAAAAATACCGCCATTTATTTCAAAACATTTTTTACATCGTCTACCAAGGGCGCTGGTTGCGTTGCTGATTGCGTCAGGTTGAAGTTTGATATTGTCAGCAGCATTCATAATCCGTTGAATTAGTGCATCACGAGTGTCCACTTTTTCTTGATACACTTCATTTTTTAACCAGCCACATAAACAAGTGGCGTGAGGTCTGGGGACCTAGGAGGCCAACCAATGTGACTACCACGTCCAATCCAACTCCCTGGAAACCTTTCAGCCAAATGTTGCCTGACTGCACGAGCGTAATGTGCAGGCGCTCCATCGTGCTGGTAGAAGATTTGGATTCTGATGTTTATGGGAACATCCTCTAGCAGTCCGTGCAGTTCATTTTCTAAAAAATGTAAATAGGTGTCTCCCGTGAGGCGATTCTCAAAAATGTAACGACCAATTAAAAAACCATCGATCATACCACACCACACGTTTACCGAAAATTTATGTTGAAAGTTACTTTCGACTGTTGCGTGTGGATTTTCGTCTGACCATACATGCTGGTTATGACAATTACTAATACCGTCACGGGTGAATGTCGCTTCATCCGTAAACAGTATACGCGATACAAAACGAGGATTATCATTTATCCATCGACAAAATTCCATACGTCTACGATTATCATCTCGTTGTAGGTGCTGTACTCTTTGTACATGGTACGGACGTAAGCCATGCTCGTGGAGTGTTTTCATCACCCTTGTTTGTGGAATGCCCAACTGAATACTAATTCTCCGCGAGCTGGTAGTTGCGTCTTCTTCTACTACATCCAGAATATCTTCTACTTCTTGTAATTGTTGCCGACTGCCTCGTTCAGATATTATGTTTACACTAGGAAGCTTTCGGGTCGCGCACAATGTGTTGAATACACTAATAAATACAGTTTTATTATGATGTCTGTGATGTGGAAACCGTTGACGATATTCATTAGCAGCAGCTGTAGCATTCCCATCACAAAATCCATAAACAAACACCATATTAGCATATTCTAAATTAGAATAAGTGTGTGGCATTTTAGTTTGTTACACTATAGTCGTACAAACGTCAAGTCAATGTCACAATACCCGAACACATTGTTATAATTTACTCCGAGGTATAAGGAACATTTTTTATGATGGCAGCGCCCTCACTATATCAACGATGAACTAGAGGTAGTGACATTAGCCGCATTAGGCATACAAACCACTCTACACTATTTCTCGACTGCTTTCAATGTCACTACCGCTAGTTCGGAAAACCACGAACAGGTAGCGCTTCAGCTAGGAAGACTTCCCTATAATGAATTGCTACCGGGGTTTCACTGTTTTTACGAATACATACATAAACATGGTATACTAAATCTACATTTTTAATTACGCTATAACTCGAAAACAAATAAAAATCGGATAACAACATTTTTTACATTACTTTCACCAGTAGAATACACTCCTTGAGTTTGGTCGATTCCTCACGCCATTAAAACACTAACAATATTTATGTCTAGACTGTGTACAATATACTTTTATATAATACCTATGTCTAAATCCTTCAACATATAATATAGCTTCTGGCGTTCACTATAATGAGAATGAAAAGTTGCAGAAAAAATTCCAAGAGACTTTTTTGTTGATGAATAATATCTGGTGGAAAGAAAAATACTAAAATATGAATGTTCGGAGACACGTTAAAATAACGAACACAAATAGCCTTAAGTGATGCGTTTTCGAACAAAAACGGCAAATAAATGAATAGATATGAAATCAGAATGCAAATATTGACAACATGTTGTTTGATGTAAGAAAGTAAACATAAATATTTTGTTGAATGTTGAATTTATTTCTCTATATTCCGGTAAGATTCCTTTATTTACTATAATACCATTGATTTGCTCTTTTCATCATATTTTCAGACTTTTATGTACTACAATAAGATTATAATGCTCCAATGTCTATTACATTAGGTCTAAAGTCTGTGATTTTTAACAAGCAGGCATAGAGTAACGACCGTTAAATTGTTTATAAGAAATGATACTGCTTTTATACTTAATATAATTAAGATTAACACAAAATTTATAATGCGACCGGCAGTTGCTCCCGACGGCGCGCGCGGGCGCAGCGATGGCGTCTGAATATGATCAAAATCAAAACGAAACCGGTAGTCGTATCGCACAATAGCCTGGGAGCTTCTCTATATCGCGCATGCCGTAGTCAGTGGAGACGGGTGTGGGTGACTAAAATAAAATATGGTAGGTTACGTCACTCCGTTTTGCTTACGGTAGCTCAGTTTGAAAACGGAGAAAAGGGATTGCGCGATCCTAGCCGCATGCGCATACATACTGCAAAAATATAAACGCTAAATACAAAACGAAACGACAAAATACTGCAAAGGATAACTGAATAAATGATCAAACATCAGCTTACTAAAGATAGAAAAACCTAAATGAACGAAGGTTAAGAAAAGGCTCGAAAACAGTTAACTCGTATATAACATTTTAATTTTTGTTAAATAATAAAGGAAAAGACATACACACTGTGTGTTATTACACTGTATATATTGCAATATTTAATTTCTGTACAATATAAAAAAATAAAGGCTGATTAAACAACAAGTATTCATTTGAAAAGTCAATCTAGTAGCATGTGATTTACTGAGAACATTTTGAAGTATGTCGTAAATTAAAATTTACTACTTAACCTACGAAGTCGGATATTTTGCAGTTTCATACATACAAATAAATAACAAATAATAGGTATTTATTGAAAACTATAACAAATGTTGAAAATGTAGTCCTTCAAAATCAATGCACTTTAAAATCCTCCGTTCAAATTTTCTGATGATATTCTGCAACATTACTGGATTGTTATTAATTTCCATGCATTTCTGTTCGATTCTCTGTAGCATATCATTCAAATTCAATATAGGTGTTCGAAATATGTTATTTTTTAGATAAGGCCACAAAAAGAAGTCGCAAGGTGTTAAATCGCATGAACGTGTAGACCAGGCAATTTCAGTATTTCGACTAATTATACGCTCACTAAAAAATTCTCTTAAATAATCCAAAGATTCTGCAGTACAGTGACAAGGTGCTCCGTCTTGTTGGAAATATGCATTTTGTAATTCATCATCATGCAACTGATTGACAAATGGTTGTAAAATTTCCGTACGGTACCTTTAAGCAGTTAACGTTCCCTGAAAAAATATTGGTCCAATGATTCGCCTTTGGCTTATCGCTGCCCAAATACCAATTTTCTCTGGATGTAGCGAATCTTCATTAATTACATGTGGATTTTCACTACTCCAAATTCTTGTATTTTGTCAATTTAGGTATCCCGTTTTATAAAACCATGCTTCATCAGTAAAGATGACTCTTTGCGAAAGTTCTCCATTATTGTTCATATTTACAAACCAATTACAAAACTGTAGCCTACGTGGGTAATCAATTTCTAACAATTCTTGTACTGCTGTGACACGGTATAGATAAAGTTGCATATCTTTTTTTAATAACTTGTGAGTTGTACCAACAGAAAGGTTTATTTGTTGACTCAAATGTCGAACAGATGTTTGTGGTTCATTTTCCATTATTTCTTCAACACGATTGACAACTTGAGGTGTACGTTTCTTAACTGCTCCGCTGCCTGATTTTCTTAAGAGACTACCAGTTTCAGAAAAAAGTTTTAAAGTTCTATCAGAAGTATTCTTAAATGGTCTATCATCTATTACAAAATGTGGAAACTCAACTTGAAATTCTACCATGCAATCTTGAACTGAATAAACCCATAAACCATCAATTTTATTACCACTTCGAAAATAAGCCTGGACTAAAAAAAATTTATGTTCTAAAGTGAAAGCCATTTTAAAACTGAGAAGCAATTTATTTAAACCAGAATCGACGCACGATTATTTTATGCACTAACTGATATTTGTGATTGACATTATCAAATTTCATTTGGAATTACGTTTAAGGAACAACACACATACGCTAAGGAACAACACACATACCCGTATTTGGGTCTTATGCTATCAAAATTTCAAAGTAACCTAGATTGACTTTTCAAATGAACACTTGTTATATATGAATGAAAATAAGCTTACAATATAAGAGTATAAAGAAAAATATTTAGATCAATTTCAAAAGTATAATGAATATTACGCTAATAATAAAAAAAAATGAAAAACATCAAAATCCTAGATTACAGTTATAAATGAAATAAATTAGTCTTCCCTATGGTACCAAACGAAAGCCTTATAGAATAAAAGTAATTAAAGTAACAAAATAAAATTTGTATTACGCATATCTCAAATAATTCTTAAATCAATAAATTTTATATTATAATACGTGCACGACTTGCAGATAAGTTTTTTGCCGCCAGATGTACACAGTTACGGAAAGAAATTCTCATGATAAAAATAAATTTAGAATATACTTAAGAGAATAAAAGAAACGGTAAATGTGTAGAAAACATTACGTTAAAAATTAATATAACATCTAAGCATATGAAATTGAAATTAGCTTGAAAATAAATTACAATTAATTGCAACTATATATAATAAAATAAATTAAAAGCGGGTAAGCTGTCTGTCAATTAAAAAACTCATTTATTAAGTATCCCTATATTTCGCAACAACTTTGTTGCTTCTTCCGGAGATACTACAAGATTAATGAGAAATAACATTAAATAAATAAGAGTATAAAGCAGTAGTAAAATACTTACAAAATGTAGAGTTGAAAAAAATAATAAAATTGACGTACAAGGACAATAAAATTGATTAGATTTAAAACTTAAAGTAACTATAGATATAAGCCTTTAAAACCTTTAAAAAACATGTATATGTAAAAGTTAAAACATGAAAAATAAAAAATATAAAACGAAACATAGCAAAAAACTAAAGTCACAAGTATATAAAAAAATAATGCATTTAATAATATACTTGTGACTTTAGTTTTTTGCTATATGTTTCGTTTTATATTTTTTATTTTTCATGTTTTAACTTTTACATATACATGTTTTTTAAAGGTTTTAAAGGCTTGTATCTATAGTTACTTTAAGTTTTAAATCTAATCAATTTTATTGTACTTGTACGTCAATTTTATTATTTTTTCAACTCTACATTTTGTATTTTACTACTGCTTTATACTCTTATTTATTTAGTGTTATTTCTCATTATCTTGTAGTATCTCCGGAAGAAGCAAGAAAGTTGTTTGCGAAATATAGGGTTAAGTATCCCTATATTTCGCAAACAACTTTGTTGCTCTCTCAAAATAACTCTATAACTAAACACTAGCAAATAAAAGAGTGAGTTAGGAAATAAAAATAAATAATTTATTGAAGTAAATAAGGAATCTGTAACTTTGAACAAATTAATATGTCTAGCGACAAGAAAAATAGTTTACAAATAGAACACGTGTGTATAATACTAAAAAAGGTTATGCTTAGTAATGATATATGGTCTAATATTGAATTCAAACAGTTTACACAACAATTCAGGCAAGTACCACAATGTTTAAATTATTAATATGGGATTACTATAATGGGAATGTTTAAGATGTGTATAAAAGTAAAATTCTGGATTTTATTGTATTAAATAATTTGTTTTAAATAAATAATATTAACTTTTAGGACTTTTGCCACCACCGCGGCGTAAAATTTACAGTGTGGCGAGTGATAAGGTGTGATCGTACGCTGAACCTCTCTGGTCTGAACCTACCTGTTGATGATAAGTCCCCAGGAAGGTCTCTGCCGGCTAACTCTCTCTAGACTACGGAGAACGTCGCGGATTCAAGGCCGCGAGGTGGAGGGGTATGTGGACGCCACCGTTATTATCCACCTGCAGAGATAACGCTATAACGGAAGCAGGCGGGACCTGGTAGCTCCAATTACACCAGAGGATCAGCCCCCTATCACTCGTCGATAAACAAGAAACTTGTCTAACTCAATGCTAGTGGGAAGGGATAAAGAACGAAACGCTTTCAACAATACAACTAAATTTATTGCGTACACAATACGGTAAAACAAATTAAAATATCCAAAACGGCAATGCCAACGCTTAAATTCTAGGAACCAGACACGGTCGTTTATACTTGATTCGGAACTAACGTAACATTAAGGGTGAAGCCCGGTTCATACACAGTATGAACACCAATAGAAGGTAGATAATTAAAAAAAAGTATAAGACCAAAACTATATTACTCTCTCCCGTATAAGTAATTCGAGAGGTGGGAGGGGTTAGCCCAAAATTATTCCTCGGGTCGAAGTTATTTAAAATACAAACAAACGAGAACAAGGTAGTCTCAATTACGTAAATGCGCAAGATTCTAAATTTAAAAAAAAGAATCTCAAGTGAATTGGTTTGTTACTTAATAACAAATCCAAGGTTAAGCCTTGATTTCAAATATAATCAAAACAAGAAAAGAAACGATCATAAACATACAATTACCCGGTAGGAAACTTTTGGAGTATCCCCTGTATATCAGGTGTGCAAAAATTCAGTAATATCGAAATAGTTAAAGTAATTAATTTACAAGAGATAAAACTAGAATACCAATTCCGTATACGCAATTTTCATTCTGTACAGTATTTCTATATCAAACATGAAAGGCAGTTTACAGGTAAACTATGATTAAAAGTAATGACAAAACAAAACTTAGGCCCGTTCTGAAGGATTTGGGCTTGATTTCGACTCTAATTTATGCAGAAGACAGACAGTGACGCTGTCGGTCTTCAGGTTTAAATAATAGATTCCAATTACAGAAACCCGGGCAAATTGGTGAACAAATCGGGTTTAAATTATAAACAGACTCGTAAGATTCATTAAAACTAAATTGAAATAAGGGGAAATAAACTCCCTACAAATGATCTGTATATCAAGATAAATTATCACCCCTAATGAGTGTCTTTCTAGAGGTATAAGCTCGACATTAAATTTAATTTATAAGAAAAGCTAATCGATTTCTGTTCTAAATAGTTATAGTATTAAAATTTCAGCAAATAATAGAACAACACCTACTTTGACTGGTTCTACAAACTGTAAACGTTTCTTCCAAATTCTGTTACCGCACACAAATGCATCTCGATGCTCTATTATTTCCCGGTAGTCCTCACGCCGACGCCATTTTGGGATAGAACAATATGGAAGTTCCGTGACCTTCCTCCTATACCAAAAGGGTTCCGCAGAATAAATGTGCCCCTATTTCTCAGGTTACGGACGGCCTACAGGAACTCGAGATCTGCGACGGTAATATTCGAACGGCCTAAATACGTTCCCAAAATAACCAGGTAGAAATGCCGGAGAGACGCCTACCGCCTCAAAGAAGAAAAATCTCCAAAATCTCCGTTATTCAAAGAATTGTACGTTCACAATAACGTACAGAAGAATCCTGTAAGTTCAAAAGGGATATAGCATAAATTTTAAGAGGATTTCCATACCTTTTACCGCAAAGATCAAATTTCTGTTACACAAGTCACAAACACGACTCAGCGCTAAGGGAGATTAAGCCACAATGGCGGTCGTTTCGAAATTGATGAAGATGCCGGAAACACGTCATCGTAATTTAGGAAGTTCAAGAAGAAAAGGAATTTAGTTTTCGAATTTTTGAGAAAGATTTCAATTTGCAAAAAAAAGGTGACATTTAAAACTAGCAACGTGAAACAATTAAATGTCTGGAGACGTAAATTTCTAAAAGGAGTCGGCAAGTGAGATTCCTGTCGCAGAAGGCGAACGTCGAAATGGAGATGGCGCAATAAGCGGTGAAACTATAATTAAATTAGAAATAATTTTTAAAAGAGCAAAATTAACGAAAGAAAAAGCGTTTAGATGATCTATAATTCGTAACAAAAATTCCTATAAAATCAGTTTGACATTCGGTAAGGCATTAAGCGAGTTATCAGTGTAAAACTTGCGATCGTTTCGGTAAAGGGTAAATAAAGATGGCCGCATGCTTTAAAACATAGGCTTTCAGAATGATTTGAAAGAATGTAAAGGATTGACAATATTGTAGTTGAAGGGTCTAACTGTTCGATATAAGGAGTTTGAAAGCAAATTAAATAGCATTAGTAGAAATTTATTTAGAAGATAAAGCTACGAGGGTTTTATGAGTAATAATAAAGAAAACTTGCACTAAAATAGGTCGTTTGCAGAAAAGTGCATTTGTTAGCGTAACAAATTCCCCCCTTTCACAACAGAAATTTACTTGTAAATTTCTCCAGAAGTAGAAGGTAAGTCTCCTAAAGAAAACCAGAAAAGTGAAAACGTGAGCCTTAATTAAAAAAAAAAAACTGAACAAAAGTTCGGCGGAGCGGTGTCCATAAACGACGGTATCTAGTAAAACATTTGATAAGAATCGACGGAACGCAAATAAATCTAAATTCTGAAACTATAGTGACCTAAAGTCACAAAAGCGAAACGCAAGAATCTGATGAAACAATACAGAGAATTGCGGTAAAACCAAATATAAACGTAAGCTGAGTTAAAACACGACACTAGTCGTAAACAAAAGGTAGCACTGAAGAGCGACCTAGGAACATGAATCAGAAATACACCTACAATCCAAAACTATCTAAAACAGATAGAAGCAAAACGAAACGCAGAAGGCGAAATCGACACAAAGTCAAGCATAACTATCTTTCACTAGATAGGAGCGAAACTAAACGAAAAGGCGAAAACGACACTAAGTCAGGCAAAACTATCTTAAAGAAGACAGGAGCAAAATATTACGCAGAAAGCGAAATTGACACAAAGTCTAGCAAAACTAACTTAAACTAGATAAGAACCAGGTAATACGCAGAAAGCGAAACTGACACAAAGTCATCTAACTATCCAAATCTAGAAAGAAGAAAAGTAAAACGCAGAAGGCGATAATGACACAAGGTCAGCAAAACTATCGACGCACAGATTGTTCGACGGCAGAAACTCATTAGTACATCAATAACCAAACCAACACACCATGTCAACAGTTAGCTCGGCCTAAACCACCACAAAGGCCCTTCGACATTCAGCCGGTACGAGGATTACAAATAACGAGAACATAAAACAACAAAACAAACAGTACTAAACGGTCGTCACCCCAGCATCAGAATGTGCAACAGCCGATATCATGCCGAGTGTTCATGCGCCACGAAGAAAACAAGAAAGGGGAAGGAAAAGCTGCATATAGCACCGAAAAAAGCACAGACTAGAAGGGGATCATTACTCCTAGCGGCGAAAGAAAATAGAAAGCTGCGCTATGAACACAAGTCACGAAAATCGTTGCGTCACAACCAAAACTAGGGAACAACTTCCGACAGCTCTAAAGAGACTAACTACCGTGAAGCAGTAGCGGCTCAAAAAAAAAACAGGATTAACTAAAAAGGTTTATTACTACTGTATAGGAAGCAAATGGTTAAGGATAAGTAGGTAAGAATCTAAAAGGTAGGATATGAGTAACTGTGACACTGTGTACTTACGAGTTCCAACAATCTTACAAACGTTACGCCATGCGATAGAAACAACAACATAAAGAATCTTAATCTGGCCAAACAAAAAAAGAGATTACGTTACATCAAATGTTTAAAGTGCAGTGGCGGCCTACCACCACACTGAAACGGTTGAGGACCAATACACAGAAAAAAGTAAACAAACATAGACACGTCCATGACCGATAAAAGAAAAATCGCGATTACAAACGAGGGGTGTCGGTCTCAGCCCTATAAGAAGCTAACGGGAATGGACGACGGAATTTATTGACGTCCATCCCGCTTCTTAAAGCGAAAGAGTCAAAATCGGTAAATATATAGAACACAACAAGATGTATCCAAAAGTCCACATACTATTATCTTAAAGAATCATTCTCAAAGGTCAAGGAGAAAACGGTAAACAGCAAATATGCAGGTAAAATAACAACCCATATGCCAAATATTAACCTAAAGTGAAGACTTCTTTAAGAAAATTAAACAATAGTCAAAATCGGTATTTAAAATTGGAATGTATAAAATCCAAAAGTTAATATCAAACGTCCAGTACGTATAAGAGTTTACAAAACCCTCACTCGAGGAAAACCTACACGGTACAATAAAACTCTATACGACAAGAACAAAACAAACAGGTAAGATCTGTATATAAGTGTGATCTCCAAATCCTCTAGATAGAGATGCAAAACAGCAAATAGAACAACACTATCAACAGTTCTAAACCTTATAACGTCCATACTCCTAATATTTAGTGTATCAATCTACAAGATTGATTACAGAGTCAACTTGAAAGCATAAGCTATCATAGAATTTAAAGACATCATATTAAACCATAATTGTCAGAATCAAGAATCGATAAATGTATCAACAACCAAACGCAGTCCGATCCAAACTTGATATAACAAACTTATCTCAAAATAAGTACAACAAAACCTAGCACAGACAGCTAGAATCAAAACATACCAAAATTAAAGGATCTGCGATACGTACACTTGTCAACACGAACAATCGTTCCAGAACAGACAAATGAATGTCACGGTAAATAAGTCAAGTCCAAAACGGTATACAGTACGATAATTTATTGAGAACTAACTTCAACCTGAAAAAAAAACGAAATGTACAGATGGAATGAACAACAATGCAAGACTCCCTTTTGGACGCCTTTTACGCCAGGGCGGATTACACCCGACTGAGTATTCGTCCAGCCCCCAGACAGGCCACAAAAATGTATTCAAGATAGAATGTACAACCAAGCAGGACTCCTTTTTGGACGCCTTTTACGCCAGGGCGGATTACACCCGACTGAGTATTCGTCCAGCCCCCAGTCAGGCCACAAAAATGTATTCAAGATAGAATGTACAACCAAGCAGGACTCCTTTTTGGACGCCTTTTACGCCAGGGCGGATTACACCCGACTGAGTATTCGTCCAGCCCCCAGTCAGGCCACTAAAAAAAAACTAAACAACTCCAGGTTGCGCTTTTAGGTGTGCGCTATTCCAAGTTCCAGGCAGAAGTTCGCCTTCGCAAGTTTTCAATTCATAGAAATCGGAAGATAGTCGACGATGTATTCTATAAGGACAAACGAAATTCCTACGCCAGACTATTTGATTCGGCAAGAACTCTACTGCTCGATGTCTCATATCATATCGTGTTTTAGATTTCGGTTGGGAATCAATGTTATCGATACGAGGTTCTTCCACAGACTTAACTTCACGAGAGTGATCTACCATACGACTATTAGGTTTGCGTTGCTCGGGTTTCGTATTCAAACAAGTGTGACAGCGATTAACATAGCGAATAACATCAGCTGACATTTTAGGCCAATAATATGTCTGAGATATGCGTCCTAAGGTTTTCGAGATATTCAGATGTCCAACAGTGGATGGTTTATGATATGCTTTTAATAAATCGGAACGACGATCTTTAGGGACCAACTCCCTCCAAGAATCGCTTACGGTACCAAAACTACCACGCCAAGGGCGTACAAACTTAATAAGCTTACCATCAAAAATCTGAAACGCTGAATATCTTTCAGGAGATTCCCTAACATGATGTAAAAGTCGATTATACCATTTGTCAGAAGTATTGGACATGGCCTTCACTGAACAAAATTGAGCTTGAGCGTGAATCGGCTCACGGAATTCGCTTTTTCGATGAGTATTGGAAGTAGGATACGAACACGATCTCCACGACGTTTCCTTCTGTCGTTCCCTAGAAAAATTAGAAGATTGACAACGAGGGCAAGAATTTACGGTATGTCCACGAGCACCACATCTGAAACAATAACGGGATTGACGAGGATTCGGACAATCTCTAACCATATGACCTGGAACATGACAATTCCAACATTTCGGACTATTGCTGGTTAAAGGTACAGATATCGTTGCTGCACTGGATGATGTGTGTGTGTACGCCAAATCAGGCTCTTGCAAAGAAGTTTTATTACGAGGTGGAGGAGCATAAGCTTCTATAGAGATCTTACAAGCTTCTAGTTTTCTGCATAATTCTAAAAGCTGGTCTACGGATTTAA
Source organism: Melolontha melolontha (assembly GCA_935421215.2). Taxonomy (NCBI): domain Eukaryota; kingdom Metazoa; phylum Arthropoda; class Insecta; order Coleoptera; family Scarabaeidae; genus Melolontha; species Melolontha melolontha. Next base: position 180,262,369 of record OW285237.1, on the reverse strand, counting down.
TTTCTGTAAGCCCTAATTGACTCTGATAGAACGGAGCAATGTTTTGCAACAGAACGTCCAACCTAAGTCACTCGGCAACTGGCACAGTCAAACGCCCAAACATACCATTCATTACCGCCACGTACATGCCTATCGTCTCATTCGGCCCTTGAGTTCGCCTCTTTATTTCCTGAAACAATTTGTCGTTATAGTTGGGAGGTTGAAATTGAAGACGAAGTTCTCGTACAAAATCGACCCAAGTCGTTACCTTATGGCGAGTGGAACGCCACCAAACCAAAGCCTTTCCTGAAAACAACTCTGTAGCGGACCTTATTAACTGTTCCTTAGCGAGATTATTAGCTATGCATTTGTCTTCGATAGTTTCGAGAAATGCACTCAAGGATTGACGCGAATTTTCTCCATCAAATTTGGAGAAGTTCCACCTTGACACCGGAACAACCTTACACGACGGAGATGACGCAGAAACAGCTGCCGAACTCACCGCATGTGACGCAGTCGCACGAACAGGTGACAGAATCGGTTCTCCCACAGATTCTTCGGAATCGGAAATTTCGCTATCAGAAGCAGTAGGACCTTGTGCTACACTAGTGGATGCGAACACAAACGACATATCTGCAGGAACGGTACCTGCCAAAGCTGACTTCCTAGCCTTCCGGGCCTTAGACTTAAGAGTTGTCTGAAGGGTTACCAACTCAACAAGAAAACCTGCTACTTCCTCCTCAGCCTCAGGTGTCTCTGGCTTTGCTCGCCTAATACGTGAAAAAGCATGGATGATTTTTGTGTTAATTTTCCGATACCTTAAACTAGTTTCTATTTCAACAAATTGATCTAGAAGATCATTAATCTCGGCAATCTTCTCCCTGACTTCGCGAGTGTCCTCTTCGATAGTGAAAGGATTAGCTGGCTTAGCCATCGGAATACCCCCACTCTCTAACTGTAATAAACTCCTAAGAGTCGCACGCATCGTCTTGACCGGAACATTTTCGTTTGCTCCACGAACCCTTAGTTCGTAAACTAACTCATCTCGCTCTAACCTGTTGATTTCGATCTTACCTTCCATCACAACAAATGTTCAGACACACAAAGCGAAAATCTATTTACAAAAATAACGAAACCTCAAAATTCTAAACGAATTCAATAAATCCAAAACAACCCTAAGCTGAATATAAATCTCAATAAACAAAAGTCCCTCCCACAAGCGTGAGCAAGCAAAGTTTCTATAGATTTTAAAAAAAACAAAATGGCCTCCACACAGGGCGCCAAAAACTTGCCACCACCGCGGCGTAAAATTTACAGTGTGGCGAGTGATAAGGTGTGATCGTACGCTGAACCTCTCTGGTCTGAACCTACCTGTTGATGATAAGTCCCCAGGAAGGTCTCTGCCGGCTAACTCTCTCTAGACTACGGAGAACGTCGCGGATTCAAGGCCGCGAGGTGGAGGGGTATGTGGACGCCACCGTTATTATCCACCTGCAGAGATAACGCTATAACGGAAGCAGGCGGGACCTGGTAGCTCCAATTACACCAGAGGATCAGCCCCCTATCACTCGTCGATAAACAAGAAACTTGTCTAACTCAATGCTAGTGGGAAGGGATAAAGAACGAAACGCTTTCAACAATACAACTAAATTTATTGCGTACACAATACGGTAAAACAAATTAAAATATCCAAAACGGCAATGCCAACGCTTAAATTCTAGGAACCAGACACGGTCGTTTATACTTGATTCGGAACTAACGTAACATTAAGGGTGAAGCCCGGTTCATACACAGTATGAACACCAATAGAAGGTAGATAATTAAAAAAAAGTATAAGACCAAAACTATATTACTCTCTCCCGTATAAGTAATTCGAGAGGTGGGAGGGGTTAGCCCAAAATTATTCCTCGGGTCGAAGTTATTTAAAATACAAACAAACGAGAACAAGGTAGTCTCAATTACGTAAATGCGCAAGATTCTAAATTTAAAAAAAAGAATCTCAAGTGAATTGGTTTGTTACTTAATACTTGATTTCAAATATAATCAAAACAAGAAAAGAAACGATCATAAACATACAATTACCCGGTAGGAAACTTTTGGAGTATCCCCTGTATATCAGGTGTGCAAAAATTCAGTAATATCGAAATAGTTAAAGTAATTAATTTACAAGAGATAAAACTAGAATACCAATTCCGTATACGCAATTTTCATTCTGTACAGTATTTCTATATCAAACATGAAAGGCAGTTTACAGGTAAACTATGATTAAAAGTAATGACAAAACAAAACTTAGGCCCGTTCTGAAGGATTTGGGCTTGATTTCGACTCTAATTTATGCAGAAGACAGACAGTGACGCTGTCGGTCTTCAGGTTTAAATAATAGATTCCAATTACAGAAACCCGGGCAAATTGGTGAACAAATCGGGTTTAAATTATAAACAGACTCGTAAGATTCATTAAAACTAAATTGAAATAAGGGGAAATAAACTCCCTACAAATGATCTGTATATCAAGATAAATTATCACCCCTAATGAGTGTCTTTCTAGAGGTATAAGCTCGACATTAAATTTAATTTATAAGAAAAGCTAATCGATTTCTGTTCTAAATAGTTATAGTATTAAAATTTCAGCAAATAATAGAACAACACCTACTTTGACTGGTTCTACAAACTGTAAACGTTTCTTCCAAATTCTGTTACCGCACACAAATGCATCTCGATGCTCTATTATTTCCCGGTAGTCCTCACGCCGACGCCATTTTGGGATAGAACAATATGGAAGTTCCGTGACCTTCCTCCTATACCAAAAGGGTTCCGCAGAATAAATGTGCCCCTATTTCTCAGGTTACGGACGGCCTACAGGAACTCGAGATCTGCGACGGTAATATTCGAACGGCCTAAATACGTTCCCAAAATAACCAGGTAGAAATGCCGGAGAGACGCCTACCGCCTCAAAGAAGAAAAATCTCCAAAATCTCCGTTATTCAAAGAATTGTACGTTCACAATAACGTACAGAAGAATCCTGTAAGTTCAAAAGGGATATAGCATAAATTTTAAGAGGATTTCCATACCTTTTACCGCAAAGATCAAATTTCTGTTACACAAGTCACAAACACGACTCAGCGCTAAGGGAGATTAAGCCACAATGGCGGTCGTTTCGAAATTGATGAAGATGCCGGAAACACGTCATCGAAATTTAGGAAGTTCAAGAAGAAAAGGAATTTAGTTTTCGAATTTTTGAGAAAGATTTCAATTTGCAAAAAAAAGGTGACATTTAAAACTAGCAACGTGAAACAATTAAATGTCTGGAGACGTAAATTTCTAAAAGGAGTCGGCAAGTGAGATTCCTGTCGCAGAAGGCGAACGTCGAAATGGAGATGGCGCAATAAGCGGTGAAACTATAATTAAATTAGAAATAATTTTTAAAAGAGCAAAATTAACGAAAGAAAAAGCGTTTAGATGATCTATAATTCGTAACAAAAATTCCTATAAAATCAGTTTGACATTCGGTAAGGCATTAAGCGAGTTATCAGTGTAAAACTTGCGATCGTTTCGGTAAAGGGTAAATAAAGATGGCCGCATGCTTTAAAACATAGGCTTTCAGAATGATTTGAAAGAATGTAAAGGATTGACAATATTGTAGTTGAAGGGTCTAACTGTTCGATATAAGGAGTTTGAAAGCAAATTAAATAGCATTAGTAGAAATTTATTTAGAAGATAAAGCTACGAGGGTTTTATGAGTAATAATAAAGAAAACTTGCACTAAAATAGGTCGTTTGCAGAAAAGTGCATTTGTTAGCGTAACACTTTATTGTAGGATAATTTTTGAGGTGAACCTGTTTTCCATCGAATTCTGCAATTATCCAGAATGAAAGTGATGTGATCCGGAAAATACAAAGTACGGGTCCTCCAATCTCTGATGACGGCGTTTGCGGCGTATAACGGCTTCGATTCTGACTCCTCATCCGAACTCCAATATAAAAGATGTTCGGCTCGAATCTTATTAGTTTCCAAGCGATAGATTTCAGGTTTGTTTTTAAAAGATGGGCCAAATATTAATGTTTCAATTCAGCATAAATTTGAATTTATATCACAGGTATTTTAATTTTTATTTATATTTTCTTAGGAGTTGAACTATCTTACGGCCATTCGTTATTAGATTTTTTAGAAAAGACGCCGATAGCGGTTATTTATTTTCAAAGCCTAGTTAATATCGTCAAATAGCCTCGAAGTTTTACTTTTACTACATCCGTAAACAAGAAGAATATAAATAATATAATAATTTTGACATTATAATTAAATTTATAAAATATTTTTCAAACTGTCAGAACATGCTTTCCAATACAAGGTTATGTTGTATTCGTGTGTAGAAAATAGCGTTTTCGGGGGTTAGTTGCATTTTAAAAAGTGGGCGTGTCTAACTAGTATCGATACAAAATATTGATGTAGATAAATTAGATATCTGCTATTTCGCGCTAAAGATTTGAATTATGAAATTGAAAATTATAATATGAAAAGTAAGTTTAGAAATAAAAATAGGTTAATTTAAAGTATACAAATTTATCGTCATATTAATTTATATACATTTCGATACTAATTTTACAAATTAAGTCCGCCAATTTAACCCTTCTTCTGTGTGTTTTTAATTGTTAAATACTGTTTTTTCCATTACAGTTGCTGGAATAAGGGTGCAGTTTTCCCCATTACAATATATATATATATATATATATATATATATATATATATATATATATATCCAAATATAATATAAACTTACAAAACGTTACTAAGAAAATTTAATTTAAACAGATAAAAATTTAAAACTCGAAAGTTAGGGAATATATGATTTTTTTAATCTTCAAAACGGCATTTAAAGAGACAAAACTTATACAAAAAAACACATACGAGTGCACGTATTGTCCACCCGGATGTCGGTAATTGATGTTGATTCGTAGTGGACATAAAGGTGTATGGGCCTTCATTACGACTTCCAAAAGACTTGCAGATGGTCCGTAATTACGTCGAAGAATTACCGTCCAAAAAAACTCAGGCAAAAAGAAGTTTTTTCCCTTTTTGCTTCTAATTCGCAAACGGAATGATATCAGCAAATTCCAATCTGTATACGCTCTGCGTTTTTATCCGCAATATGCGACTTCCAAATTACGCAAAATTACGTAAATCTTAATTCCCTCAAGAGTGTAAAAAAAGTACTTAGAACAACTCAACAGAACTCACTTACGGCTCGCGAACGAACGTCTCTCCCCATGCAGCGACTGCATCGAAGGCGGTGCGGAGATGGGGCGATACCGCGATATATATACACAGATAGTGACAACTTGCAAAAATGAAAATTAAAGCATCTCGTGACGTAAACGAGTATACCGGGCGACAAAACATAAAATAAATATATGAAGAAATTTAAAACATAACTATATAGATATATAGGATGAAATTTAAAGCGAGCCTCTATATAATATAAGGAATGAAATTTAAAGTATTACAAAGTGCGTGCTGTTTGCAAACCAAAAAGATACCCATCTATCGACAGACGCCTTTCAAACTTCAAATACTGTATGTAGTACAGACGGTAAGATATTTATAAGACTGCTACGTAATTTTTTGGAATAAACCGCCCTCGACGCAAGGATCTGCCACGACTAGATTTTGCAAGCATTGACCTGTCTTAAAATTTTTCTCGTTACTTGCTTTTTGGAGAATATTTCAGAAACTATTGAATGGATTTTCAGCAAGTCCGTGGTGCAAGTCCGTGGTGCGGTAAATTATATCACGAGAAATGAAGCGAGCGATCCAACTCAACTTTTCGAAAGAAAATAATATTTTAAGCTATATGTTTTTTTTTCATGATATATAACGTACAAGATGAAGTATGAAGAAGTGAATGCATCTATAATATCCAGGAGATCCGAAGATATTGTCTGGCTGCCAAAGTTCACTCTAGCTTATTTAGCATTACCCAGGGTGCACGTATAAGGTATTGCTACGGACACGAGCTAGTTTACACCCACAATTATATTCTTAATTAATAAAGAATTAATAAAATTAAACATTTCAAATGAAATAAAGGGCTATAACAAAATTGTCACGTTGACAATTATAAAATCTTCCTTTACACCAAAAATTGTAGCTGAAAAAAATTATAACGAGAGAACTAATAAATTAAATTAATAAACTAATATTAAACAAACTTGAAAACAAAAAAAGGGAAATAAAATATAAAAGCATAAATAAATAATGACTATACTAAGGTTTTATGAATATTATCAGAATAAAAAAAATGTCACTTTGACAGCTATGGCTAAAAAGTAGTTTTATCACCAGAACTCGTCGAAAGACTAAATCCACAATTTATCTAGGACACAACCAGCAACTAATCAAAGTACCATTAATAACACACAACATCTAGAGAACTCCGCAGCTAAAATAAACACTAGAAATCACATAATTCACAAACTGTGAGGTAGTACTTGGGGTGCGAACGAATCTACCCTTAGAACGTCAGTTAGCCTTAGCCTTGTTTACTCGGTAGCTGAATACTGCGCCCCAGGCTGATTAAACAGCTGCCACGCAAAGAAGATCGACATCAAACTCAACGAGACCATGATAATAATTGTCGGTTGTTTAAAAAGTACACCCCTCCCTTGGCTCTGGGCTCTAAGCCGTAATGCATCTCCCATAATCTGGAGACAGGAAAGCTTGGTACGAGAATATAATAAAATAATATCGAAACCCCATTCTCCAGTACACAGTTATTTGTCTGATGTCGACCTGTCGACACTGAAGTCCAGATCCCCTCAATTACTGCTAGCAGAACAACTAATAGTAGAAGATTTCAACTCAAATGACAGATGGAGAGAGTATTGGGAAACCTTGAAATCTGCCCAAGCGGCCCATATCATTGATCCTAATGTGCCCTTACCAGGAATGGAGCTGCCTCGCCATGAGTGGAAGACACTCAATAGAATAAAAACGTCCCACGGAATTTGTACTATAAATGGGGACTGACTGAGACACCAACTTGCGAATGCAGAGAACCTCGCCAGACTATTCGCCATATTACAATTGAGTGCCCCCTTACAGCATATGGAAGTGAGATGAATGTCTTCTTTGAAGGTACTGACTCCGCCTTGGACTGGATCAATGGTTTTGGCTTTAAAGTTTAACTTTTAGATGTATATTTTTAATCAATGTTAGCCATACGCTAAATAATAACGTACAAGATTGTGAATATATTAGCAGCGACGCAAAGCAATTAATTTGCTTCTCCTCGTATGCTGACGAAAACTAAGATGAGTCTGAAACACGTGTCCATGCGTAGAAGATAACAATTATTTTTTTGTAATGAATGATTCAAACAATTGTTAAGCTCGGAGCTAGGAACTAGGTTTGTAACCTTATAGATTGTGTTTGTAAGTTATTTAATTTGTTTACGTTTATGAATCCAAATTTAGTTAGATTATCAATTATTTCTCTGCAATAGTTTACAGTAATTTAAATCAGTACTGATGCCAAGAAAAAAAAATATTTTCTGACATTAGTCCACCAATAGTTCATAAACTGACACCTTGTAGATCAAGAACTCTCACTTATTCGTGTATTATGTTCATATTTTCACATCTAGATCAATAAAACATACTTATTTTGGATACTATTTTAATACTTAGATAAATTCAATATTAATTAAGCAGTGGCAGATACTCAAAATTTTTGTAATACCACAATTTCAACTTAAGCCTTATTTTTCTTGTGGATAATAAATTTCTTTTAGTAAAGCTCAACTTTTTCAATAAATATAATAACAAGTTTAGCGCTGTCGTTTAGGATACATGTTTTGAAGTTTCAAGTTATTACATAAAAAGTGCAAGCATATGCATTTCTTAAACTTTTATTTAAGCAACGATGGACTAAATGACTTCGGCCACTTCCGAGGGAAGCACTTAATCCAGATCGTCGTTTTGACGCTATCACGTTCTAGAAAGCACTCGAAAATTATTAAGAAAACGATCGGTCGAGGAAGACGAACACAAAAAGGGTTGACGAAGAAAGGGGAGATATTTTCACCTCCGGACACTGCTAACTAAATTACGACGATACGGAAACGAAGAATTTGTCCTGAAACAACACCGCAAGATTAAAAAAGCCGATATAATTCTCTGGCGTTTACTTGACTGTTACGTTGACAGAACAAATGTCACCGCATTAATCCATTTTATTCTTGCAATTTTTAAATCTCATGAAATATCTAGTAACGTATTGACCCGTTTTCCGTAATGTAGATTAATTCTTGGATATGTCTCGGCCTTTTAAAATTTGCTAACATTTTTATAAGATAATAAATTTAAAATAAACGTAATGAAATAATTTGTTAAGCATTAACCCATGCCAAATGTTAAATTAACATATTGAAATTAACATAAAAAGCGTTCAAATAAATTTTACCTCTAGTAGTCCATGACAATAAAAATGTTTGTCGTAACTTGTACTATTTACATTTGCATCAGTTGTCAATTTGACAGACTATTTATTTTGATGTATACTTAGTTGGAGCTTTTTGAAATTGCTTTGTAATTTAAAATTGATTTAAAATGGTTTTCACTGTCCAACACAAATCATTCATGGTTGAATCTTATTTTTGGAACGGACGTAATATTAACGGACAATGGCACTATTTTCTTGAAGAATGCTTAGAGGAATTTAGAAATATGTTTCCAAACTTCGTCTTTGATTTTGATAGTTTTTGGTACACAGTTAAATATTGCACTAAGGTTTTCAGAGAAACAGAGAGTGTTATACGGAAAGAAGACAGTGGCCGTCCGAAAAAATGTACGGAAGAGCTAGTTGACGATGTAACGCAAATTATGAATGATACACCAGGAACATTCATACGAGTATTCTCTCCACGAGTGGGTGTTTCAATTGGCACTTGTCATACAATTTTGAAAAAAGACTTACATTTATTTCCATATCGCATGGCCTATTATCAAGAAATCAAAGAAATTTACTATCCTAGAAGAACAACATTTTGTCAGTGGTTCTTAAATAATTTTGATAATGACATTCTTGACAAAATTTTTCTCAGATGAATCATGGTTTTATCTGAATGGATATGTTAACTCACACAGTATAAGGATATGGAATACTAAGAAACCGCATGACTGTTATGTTGTTCATCCACAGAAAATTGGTGTATGGTGTGCGATTAGTCGAAGGAAAATCATTGGCCGTATTTTCTTTAAAGGAGAAAGGTATCGACAAGAAATTATTATGACATTTATTGAACAGCTTAATGAAGAAGAAATAAATCAGGGTTCCCTTCAACAATACGGAGCTAGAGTGCACACAGTTTGTGAAACAATTAATATGATACGGAAATTTATCAAAATCGGTTGATAAGTTTAAACATCGAACATGAATTTCCAACAAGATCTTGTGATGTTAACCCCTGTGATTTTTTTCTGTGGCCTTTTTAAAGAACTCAATTTTTTGGGTACAGATACCTGATCTTGCAGACCTTCAGATCAGAATTGCTGAAATAATTAACGATATCGACGATATGCTACTACAAAACGTTTTCTCCTTCATTAGAAGAAGATGTTAGAAATGTCTCGAACAAGGTGGTGGCCACTTTCAACAATTTTTATAAAATGTTACTTGTTTGTTGCAAATAAACCTATCTCATTTAGTTAAATATTTTAATTTTATTATTTTGACATTTATCATGTCATTCAAATAGTTCATAACCAACAAAATTCATATTAAGAACTTAAGTAAAAAGCTAAGATATACGTATAATTTCCATGGGCAACTTCGAGGTAAAATTTAGTTGAACGCTCGTTATAAACAACAGTACGAATTTCTAAAAAAAAGTTGTGGACATCGAAGGTAACAATAATTATAATAATAAATAATAAAAATTAATGTCTAATGGGTGATCCCTAAATACGCAACATAAATCTAATAATTACAATTATTATCGGGATAAAATAAAGCAAATTTTAATGAATTTCACTATTTTTAAATTAACAAAGTAACGATCATTTCACTTACACAGGAGCTTCGTTAGACATATATAATAATAATCACAATATAAAATAGAAAAACATATCTACATTATAATTAAGATAATAATAAGAATCCCTGTACTAGCCATCCGGGCCTTTGGGGTAGTAACATGGTAGGCTTGTTACAACGTGAGGCTTGAGCCGTTCAGTACACTAGGATAATAACGTGGCTAGCCGTTACGCATCGACCGCTATTATTACCTCAAAGTTTTACCTCTAGGTACTCATTGTTTATGAGCCTGAGTCGAACTGGGACCGAAAAAAAACGCCATCGATATTATTGGTTAGACCAGGATTTGAACCTGGTATGATATATTAGATTAAATTAGTCGGCGATTTAAGGTCTGTTTTACTTCAATATGTATATATTTAAAATAATCTTACATGTTTCGGCACATAATACCTTTTTCAAAGAAATTTAAAATATATATTTAAGTTTCTTTAAAAAAAGAATTATGTGCCGAAATATGTAAGATTATTTTAAATATACAATGTGTCCGGCAAAATGTGGGAAATCTCTCGGATTCAGATAGAACATTAAAAAATAAGATGACAAGTTCCCATAATTTTTTTCCTAGCGGCCCTCCCTACGGAGATACGGTCTCCTAAAGGGCGCCACTGGAAATCAATTTTTCTTGAATAACTTTTTAACTACTTATTATAATTTAATGAAAATTTAATATGATAAACAGTCCGTTAAGAAGGAACAGTAAATATTTCATATAAAATCCGAAAAACTCCAATCATTTACCAATCGTTATATATATATATATATATATATGTATATTTCACTGTTAATAAGAGCTAAATTTGGGTCAATGTATTAAATAAAACGATTTATTGCTACATAACGTTTCAAAAGTATATTTGTTTCTTGATCAGACATGATAAATTAATAACAAATTAGCCATATACAATACATACAATATGCAAATGTACTTACACTAGCAATTAAAAATTCCTAAGCGATTTTATAATAGAAAGAAGGAAGATATCAATTAAAATTCATACGAGGGACACCTTTTATATTTTTACGATCGACCACTAGATGGTGCTTTTAATATATGTAATCACTATATTCTTAAAGTTTGATATTCTTCAATGAGAAATCCGCGATAGCTTAGAAATTGCGTAAGTAGTTTGTTGACAGTGACTGTTTAAAGGCAGTGAGTTTGTAAAATAATGGAGATTACTCGTTAGATAATTTTTTACGATTATAAAAAACGTCTAACTCCACAAGAATGCATTATATCGCTTCGGTCAACTTTTTGTAATGAAGCACCATCAGAGAAGACAGTTTACAATTGGTTTGCAGAATTTCGTCATAGTCGTGCCTCAGTGAGTGATGAATCACGTAAAGGTCGACCAAAAACTGTTGTGATTCCAAAAAAACATCAATGCTGTGCGTAAAATGATAGAACACGATCGACATGTGACTTACAGTGAGGTAGACGCATCTATTGGCATATCGCAGATTGCAATTCATTCGATCTTACATGAAAATTTATTTGCAAAAAAAATATGTTCCAGATGGATTCCACATAACTTGACTAAAGCACATAAAGAAAAAAGTTTGACGTGGGAACCGCAAAATCCGTATACAACCGTCACAGGTGACGAAACATGGATATATGCGTATGAGCCGGAAACCAAGCAGCAATCTACTGTATGGGTGTTCCAAGGCGAACCGAATCCCACAAAAGTTGTTCGTGCAAGGAAGGAGTATTTCCAAGAAAATGATCGCTTGTTTCTTCGGCTGTACAGGACACATCGCAACAATTCCTTTAGGGGATTGAAAAACTGTTAACGCTGAATCGTATACAGTAATTTGTTTGCCAAAAGTTATAGACAAAATCAGGAAGAACAACCGAAAACGTCGCATTATTCTTCATCAACAAAAAATTCGTGGACAGCGATTTTCAACACCTCAAGAAGCAGTCGAAGCCTTCGGAAACCATGTTTCTGACATGCAATCTTCAGAGTGGAAAAGATGTTTTGAGAACTGGTTCGTACGCATACAAAAGTGTACAGACCATAAAGGCGAATATTTTGAAAAATAAGAAAATAGTTTGTTCCCAAAAATTTTGTTTTCTTCCCAGACTTTGTAAAAATATAAAAGGTGACCGTCGTATCTAGTTATATTTTAGATAAGACAAAACTTATTGTGGAGAGCATAAAAGATGATAACTAGGAAATTTAAAACAATAACAAAAATATAATGGCTTGAAGTCAGCGCGCTTTGACTAGGACGTTTTATAACTAAAGGCGAAATTTGGTTTATGCGAAAGAAACCGGTGAATGCGATAAAGGCGGAGATAGAAACCAGATGCCCTAAAAAAATTATATATGTAATAATGAAATGAGTTAAAATATACGAGGATCGGAAACAAAATCAGGCCATAAATAACATACAGTTCAAGTTAATTTGATTATATAAAAATCAAATTTGATTATATCAAAATTAAATTTCCTTTCTGTCCTAGCTGAAGGCATATTGTGTCGCTGCACCGAATCTCTGCCTTATTCCAATATACTCCAAAAATTTTGAATGAGAGAAATTTTAAGAATCGCCAGTGTATTCTATCTAAAAGTAATTTATTGGAGGCATAGAAGAGATACCAAACGATAGCCGCATAATCCATTTTGGTGACGACAAAATTAAATACAACACCTTAAGCAATTCGATGTTATTAAAACTGGTAGAAACACGCATAATGATGTCCAAAGCTTTGCAAGAGGATGTACACACAGTTTGTAATTGTGGCCTAAAAGACAATTCTGAATCAAATAGTACACCCAAGTTTTTAATGCTAGTTCTCGTTTCCAAATAAGTATTATTAATTATATACTGCAACAGAATAGGAAAATTGGAGCGCTTTGTAACGCACAGAACAACACTTCCAATTTAAAACTATTACACCAATTTGAGATTATATTTATATTATCTTGCAGAAGAGAAGTATCGTTGGTGTTATTTATTTCAGATTATATCTTTAAATCATTCGCATATCCGAAAATTGGAAAAGAAGTGGCCCCAAGTTGGAACTCTAAGGCACACCGAATATTGCAATGAATTCAAATGAGCGAAAGTCGTTATAAGATACATAGCAAATCCGACTGTTTAAATACGGACATTTAAAAAGGCCGAGAAAACTCTTTCATTTGGCCCCTAAGCTTTCGTTATTTATTTACAGTTTCTTCAAAGACAATACTACAAAAATATGAATTACAAATAATTGACGAAGTTTAGAAAAGGTGTAAACCTCTTACCATATTAATATTCATATTCTAAATCAGTATTTCGACAACTAAGTTGTTATTCTCAGTAGGTAATAACAGTAATATGGCAACTTAGTTATCGAAATGCGCATGTAAGTTACAAATATTAATGTGGTAAGAGGTTTATAACTTCTTTTTAACTTATCTACAGCTTTAGTCTTCAAAGATAGACTTTTAAATTGACCAAGTATTTAAATAACATGCATCTCTCTTAAGAATTCCGTCAAAACGTTTTCATATAGTCTTTATCAGTATTATATTTATTAATCTAAAGCCTTGATTATAGCGGACCCCGACGTCCTTCAAAATCGATCTAATAGAAGTGATTTTAACATCTAAAAGCAAAATGAGTATAGGCCTAATAGAAAAATTATCCTACGTTCTCGATAAAAGCCCTCGAGTGCTCTAGGCCAATATTCTTTCTATGTAAATATCCCAGCCAGTCCCTTCCTACCCATTTGCCCCAAAATCTGGTAGTATGGAGGGGAACGGCAGACTTTCTATCGTAATTTTCTAACTTTATTCGTGCTATTCGACTGAATTATAATTACGACGGTGCTCGGCAGGGCAGAAGAGAAATTCAGAGGAGTGGCCCAGGCCAAAGCGATACACGCCATACTTCCTGGCGTGCACGTGAGCCATCCTGGTGGGTCATTAAGCCGTTGCGCTGCCGCCGTCACATTCACCTGACACACTAACCCACACTGAAATCCGTTTGCATGTTGTGAGAGGCGATGCAAAAAGCTGAGGGAATCACGGACAACATCGAGGGAGAGAAAAAAAACAAAGAGGGAGAATTGGGGATTCAAATATAAATACAAGGGTACAAACTAAGTAATTGGCGGCCGCGTTATATACACGAGGGTCGTCTGAATACAAATAATTATTTTTTTATTCGAAATGCGAAAAAATGTAATGAATGCTGGGAATTCGCTGATATTTTCTCCACGTAGAATGAAGTAGAAGCTATGAGAAAATCTATTGTGGATTTTAATTTTCAAATTAAAAGTGTCAGTGGTTGTGCTTGGAAGTCAAGATACTATCTATAGTTCATAAAGTATAAGTTTTCAGTTCAAGGTCAAATTCGAAGCTTATGATTCAAATCAGTACTGCAGAGTCAAATGAAGTCAGTATTCAATCGCGGAAACAACCGTTTGTCATCATAAAATATAAACGTCATGTTTCAATATTGTCAAAATTTTAGTATGTTACTTGCAATATAACCAAAGAAAGCATATACATAACCTACATGTCAAAATAATAATGAGTTAAGTAGGAACATTAATAGTTCAAAGGTATTGTTTCTTTTCTAGTTCTGTATAAATATATTCTATCCAAGAAAACTATGCCGAAATTATTACTTTAATATTTGAACAAATTATTTTAAATATTATTTATAATTATAAACTCACGAAAATATTCGATCAAAAATTTATTTAAAAAGAAATATTTCAAGTCAGATATCAATAGTGAAATGAGGTATTGAAAAGATCTTTAGTGTTAAAATGTTTGCATTATTAAGAACGACATACCTACCAAAATCATTTTCTTGCACTATATCTGGGTTAAGAAGATTGGGAATGTATTAATTTGATGAATAATTTAGATTTCTACTTCTTATATATTGTTTATATTTTAAATAAATTTAAATATATTGGAAAAGAATGTAAAAGTTATGTTCGTAACTCTTTGAAAAAGAATTAAAACCTTTTGAAAGTTGTAAATATATGTTGTCAAATTACATTTATAAAATTATACATAAAAGAAACATTTATATAGTCTACATTTAATATTTTATTGTTTCTTAAGAAAATAATGGTATAATAATACAATCCAAATCCATATTATCCTTTATTAGATGAAGATAATATTTAACAAACACATGAGGATTTTCTGATAACTACATTTGATAATTTTGCAGGTTAGTACACTACCAATAAGAAAAAAACAAACTTCATTCATATAAAACTTTGCCACGAGATCTTTATCATGTAATGTTTCGTTGAACCAGTGGCAGTAATTTCTTCGCTGCTTTATATTATGTGCATGCAAATGATACACATTGATGGTTTTTATGGCAGTATTAATGTAGCCATATTAAACTTCTACAAAATATAAATACAAAAATATTTTGTCAAAATAAGATAGTTACCTGCTTATTAATGTTTAGTGAACTTTTATAGAAGTAAACTTTCCTGTTTCATCCAAATAAAACCTCAAAAATATTACTTGTATTATTTGCAATAGGTATGTTATTTTTAATGTGAATGGAGTATATATTACAAAAATGAATGAAAACTAGTCAGTTTTTGATTCTGACTCAAAACTTTAGTCATTTACATTATTATTGGAGCAATCTCTGCCCTATCAAGAAATTGCTCCCGCTATGCTATTTTTTAATTAAATTTTCCGTATGCCTAGCACAATTATACCAAGTAATTTCATCACACTGTTGCAAAGCTTCATTCCACATTTCTTTAACTCTTTCATCTGAATAACCATTTCTTCCAATATTTGAATTATAATAGTTTTTAACCTTAGTCCAAATCATTTCAATTGCGTTCAAGTCACAATGGTACAGAGGTAATCTTAAAACTTCATGTCCACTCTCACATTATTTCACCTATAATAAATATCTTCTCTTCTTTATGATATTTTACTAATTGAATTAATTCATTCTTAGTCATTGCAGGTGAATAGCTTCTATCTTTTTTTCTCAACCATTCCATAATTTCTGTTTTTTTTGAGGAGGTATTTGGTTGTTTATTTTGACTAGCGCTATGATAAAGAGCATTATCTATTATTATAAGTGATGGTACCTCAAGATTTGGTATAAGCTGATCATTTACCCATTGCTTAAAGGAGTCACCATTCATTTCTCCATGGTAATCACCAGTGATTGTTTTTGATGGAAAAATCAGACTAACTCCTTTAATGAAGCCATTTTCTGTGCCAATATGTATAATAATAAACCATTTATTATCATAGCCTTTTGGTTTCCTAACACTTTTTATATTATCATTTTGCCAGGATTTCATTCTATTCTCTTTCGAAAAGATTCAAATTTCATCAAGGAACATAACCTGACATAAAGTTTAATTTAAGTTATTCATATATTCCCTTAAAAATACATTTCTCATTCAGACTATATTTAATTTCTCTGTGAGCGCTCTCCTGTTACACTCTTTCTTATATTTAAAACCAATATCTTTAAGCAATATTGCTAAAGTAGTTGTACATGTATGAACAAATTCTTTCATAGCCAAAACATTGCTTAAATTTTTTAAGGTAAGATGTTTTTCTGAAAAATTTTAACATGTAATAAATATTTACAATATATTAAAAACATACTTTCTTTATACATGTCATAAACAGTATTTCGAACTTCCATTTTAGTTGCTTCTGCTAAGTCCTTAGTTTTTACCTTCTTACAAGACCTTTTTTTGCTAGGAGACGATAAGACTGGATTCTGAATGTTACGATGTTTAATAGTGTAGACCGTTCTACTAGAAATATTAAGGGCTTCTGCTACCCTCTAAAATAAAACTTATTTCATAATACCACCTTATCTAACTGATTATGTGAATTACCTCATGAACGCGGTCGATGGACATAAATGGTCCATCATTCTCCTTTACCTGTTAATAGGCTGTAAGATTTAATACAAGCTGTTTCGCTTGAGAACCAAGAGGTTTACTTGGCATCTAAGAAATATTCTGTAAAATAAATAGGTTAGAAATGTCAAAGTAATAATCAAACAATTTCGTACTTATTGCCACTAATTGATATTACTATTTATTATCAGTATTGTTCTCAAAAAAACCAGATTTTGTAATTTTTGATAAACTAAATATTCAAATTGGAAGAATGCTTAACCTAGAAGTCAGAATACCGGAAACAAAGTCAATAAACAACAATATTGACATAATTTGACAAGTCGAATATCATAAGACTATCTCCTAGACAACCTATCCTTTTTATTTAATATAATATTTCAAAGACGTACGTCTTAACTCAAAATGACAAACGTCTGTAGTATTACAGCGCGTGTTCATGTGTGTTAGAAAGAGATAAAGTACAATTTGCGGTTCACACTTGGGCAGTACGAACTGAAAACTTATACTTTATGAACTGTACATGTCAATGTTATTATTTGAAATATATTTTATATAGAAAGCAATTGGTTCTGCCTTTCATGTTATATTGCATTTTACCATAATTAATCGTCAGATAATTCTTGTCGCACTAAACACAACCATTACCATTACATCCAATAAAATAAATAAATTACTGTAGCAGCTATAAGTATTACCATCGCACATTATTCGGAGAAGATTTTAACAAATAGCAAAAATGCCAAAGAACGCATGCCTACGGTGCATTATCATATACAGGGTGCGGAAAAAGTACTGTATATCGCTTGTAACTTTTGAGTGAGTAATTTAATAAAATAATTTCTTATACAAAAGATGGTTCATATTATAATTGGCATCAATTGGTAGCTTCATTGTTTTTTGAGTTCACTATTTTAATCCTAGTCGAATTATTTTTTTTTCTTAAATAGCGTAATGTACGGTATCCGTCAGAATAAACAGTACCGAAACTTAGGATACTATGGAGTTGCTTACGTAATATGCATTTGCCATTATTGACTTAATTCTCATTAGTTGACATACCCAAGTTATGCCGCAGTTGAATTTAAATTAAAAATGCTTCCAGCGACGGCAGAAAAAGTGTTCTTGGTAGAACATTATTTTCGCTCATACGGAAATACTGGCAATGAAGGGCCAAGCTTACAGCAAGTGTCAGTAATATATCAACAGTTTAATAAAGTTGCCCCCCAGTAAAAGTGTGATATTAACTGCTGTTGAGAAATTTTGTTGCACTGGTAGTGTATTGTGTCAACGTAAATGTTCTTCAGGTTGTCGAAAAACAGTGTGTGTTTTTGTCCAAGTTGTGCATTCACCACACCACAAAGAAGCCCTGTAAGAACTGCATGTAAACACAACAGCAGTGAAACATCTACACGTTGGTTGTTCAAATCAACGGTTATCCAAACCGTATTCAAGTTGGACAGTGACTAAACGCTGCGAACAAACGTGCAAGGGATATTTAGTGTGGTCGCATATTGAGTTTAATTTACGAGGATTCCAAATTCTTGAAAAACATATGGTTTTCAGACGAGAGTCACGTTCATCTTAACGACTATATTAATCGACAAACAACTCGATTCCTTGGATTTTAACGTCTTGATGTTATTGTAGAGAAACCATTTCACAGTGTCCGATTTACCATTTCGTGTGCGGTTTCTGGTCATGGGATAATTGGTCCATATTTCGTCGAAGACGATAATCAAAATTTACTTACTGTCAACCAGGACTGTTACAGAGAGAACATTATTGTACCTTTTGTGAGAGACTTTGCCGTGCACGAAATCTATTGGTGCGCATACAATGATTTCAACAAGATGGTGTAACGAGTCATACAGTTGCGGGAACCCTAAACTTACTCCTTCAGCATTTTGATGATAGAATAATTTCCCGGAGAACAGGCTTCGAATATCCTTCTCATTCTCCGGATCTGACGCCACCTGATGCATACATTAGGATTATGATGAAAGACAAAATATTTCGCTCAGAAAATCCGCCGGAGAATATTGCAGAACTACGAGAAAGAATACAAACACTTTTCCGGCAGTTACATCAACCACTTTTTATAAATATGTTTAGTGACTTACAAAATCGATATGAAGCTTGTTCGCGTCCGTAATGGTGAACATTTGCAAGATTTAAATAAAAAAAAAATTGAAAAGTTTACATAATTTTTATTTTCGGTACTCTTTCTTCTGGCGGATACTGTATTTTCTTACACATTTAAAAGATATTTTTCTCGTGAATATAATTGTATGCAATTTATAGGGGGTTGTATAAGAAAGTTTTCAAGAAAGTTGTCAAAAACCTTTATGATTCCTAGTGACAGCTCAGTTGTCTTGATTTAATAAATTATTCTGTTTTTAAATGTCAACATGGCATAATATGAAAAAACTTGACAATCACGCGTCATTCGGTAAATCTTGACATTTATTCGGTTGTGAAACGTTAATTTATGTAAAAAATGGAAAAATTATCACAAAAAGAACGATTTGAAATTTTGATTATGGTTAGTTACGGTAATAGGAAACGTACGCAAGCTGATGTACGTAATTTATTTAATAATAAGTATCCTGAGCGGATTTCGATTAACCAAGCAACTGTAAGTCGTATTGCAAAACGGTTTAATGAGATGGGTACCGTTAAACGCGCTCCAAAAACCGGCCGACCAACATCAGTAAATGACAGAAATAAGGCTCTGAACGTATTATTAGATGTTGCGGAGAATCCCAAAGTTTTAACCCCAATTCTAGTTTCAAATAACACAGGCCTGCATTTTTCAACACTTTGAAAGTTGATTTAAAAATTTTAACTGTTTTCTAGTAATTGGGTAGCGCTGATTTCAAATCTGCTGTTATTTTTTTTGTATGACGTAAGGTTATTTTTGAAACCAGTAAAATCAAAAAATATAGAAAAAACACGATTTATTTCAATTATAAGCTAGTTTTGTATTATATTAAAAAAAATACAAAAATATACACATAGAAACTATTAGAAATAGTTATTTATTCTTTATGCTTCTTAAAAAAAACGTTTTTGTTTTTCAGAAAAGCTTCGTTTGGTTGTTTTTCTGTCATATTCAGCTAAAGGAAGATCTCTTCTCAATATCCAACAGTAATCGGCCATCATTTTTGTGTCCCAGCGCCCTTGGTATCTTTTTTCCATCTCTTTAATATCCTGGTGAAATCTTTCTCCTTGCTCTTCACTCACGTCCCAAAGGTTTTCTGGGAAATAGTCCAAATGGGAATGTAAAAAGAGAATTTTTATGCTCATATTGCAACCAAGAATCCTGAATTTTTCCAGCATATTTTCAACGATGTCAACATAGTTTGTGTCTTTATAATTCCCTAGAAATTTATGTACAACTTCGTTAAAAGCATGCCATGCATGTTTTTCCTTATCTTCCATCACATTTTCAAATTCTTGATCTTTCACCAAGCTCCTAATCTGCGGGCCTACAAAGATTCCCTACTTTAATTTTGCCTCTGACAGAGTCGGAAATGTTTTACACAAATATTTAAGACAATTTCCTTCTTTGTTTAATGCCTTAACAAATTGTTTCATAAGTCCAAGTTTTATGTGAAGCGGTGGAAGTAACACTTTTTGAGGGTCAATAAGACTTTCGCGAATTACATTTTTGGTTCCAGGTGTTAAAGTCACCCTTTGTGGCCAGTCTCTTTTTATCCAATGCTGTTCTCGATTTCTGCTATCCCACTCGCAAAGGAAACATGGAAATTTAGTATATCCAGACTGCTGACCCAAGAGAAGGCCTAAGATTTTTAAATCTCCACACACTTCCCAGTTGTGATTTTCATATTGTATTCTTAAAAGTAATTCCTGTTAATTTTCATAGTTTTCCTTTAAATGAACAGAATGGCCGACCGGAACACAAGCATAAACTTTGCCATTATGTAAAAGAACAGCTTTAAGACTCCTTTTTGAAGAGTCGATGAAAAGTCTCCAGTCAGAAGGTGTGTACTCAGGAGCTCCAAGGAAAGTAAGTAGATCAGCAATTGCTTGGCAGTACACGAGTGGTCCGTTTTGTGCAAAATATTTTACAAATTCAGCCTCACGATTTCTATACCAAGAGAAGGTAGTTTCTGGGGCAAGCAAATTTTTTTGTTTCAACCTAGACCCCAGTACTTCAGAAAGATCTTTTGAAAGTCACAAATCTCTTACTGAATCATTCAGTTCGGCTTGTGAAAATAGCTGAGGTTGGCTTTGACCTGAGGTTGATGGTTCAAAATCACTATCCATCTGTACGGAGCCGGAAGTTGAAGAAGTTTCAATATCTTCTTGCAGTACTTTGGGGGGTATAGGTATAGGTACATGATCACTGTGAGGAACTGGTCTGATAGCTGATTTAATATTGTTTGGGTACAAAATATGTTTCAAAGTTTTTCTATTATGCCCCTTAATATCACAAAGACAAAAGTAGCAAACTTCATGATGATTTTGTGGTTCTCTCCAAACCATCGGTATTCCAAAAGGAAGGCTTTTTCTATTCCCTTTGGTCCAATGTCTAAAAACCTTCTTCACATACCTTACAAACAACGTGCGGTGCCCAATCTTTATCTTGATCTCCTAATTTGATTTTGAAATAAGCATAATATGCATTTTTCATAAATTCACCAATTGGTCTCTTAAACTTTTTCAAGACGAAATATCCACAAATATAACAGAAATCATCAGGTTTGTTTTCGCAACACCGGCGAGACATATTTTTAAGCAATGTTTATTTATTAAATACCACGCACAACACTAAAGACAAATGAATTTTACTTGTTTACTGATCGACACTCAGAGCTATAATGAAGTAAATGACATTAAAATGTACATTTTGTTTGGAGTGATAAACTTGAAATCCTTCTTCGCAGTACTAATAAAGTGAAAGCATAATAAATAGGATTTAGCAGGTAAAAATTCCCGGAAATCTTGGCCAAAACTAATACATGTAATAAAAGATTTACATCAGGTAATGAGAGCCTATTTAACAAATTTCTTTAAAACCACAACAGAAAATCATTTTTGGGTTAATACCTAGAATTTGAAGTAGTACATTCATTTTAAAATGTATTTAAAAAAAATGTATGTATGTTTTTTTTATATTTTTTTCTTTTTCTATTGTGTAAAAAAAAATCTGTGGGTGGTAGAGACCAACTGTATTTTAATTACTTATTGCTATATAAAAACTGAGCTTAACAAACAAAAATCACGTCATCACAAATTTTATGCAGGCCTGTGTAATATTATGCGCCCCACCTAATTTTGGAGCAATAATAAGAGAGTACTTAAATGAGGTATTTCTTGACAGGCGGAAGAGGTCCTACCGAATAGCCTGCTAGGTCTTCAGATCTAAATCCTTTGGATTTTTTTATGTGGGATCATTTAAGGACTGAAGTCTACCAAACTTGATCCAATAATCTCGAGGATTTACAGCTTAGAATTCAAATTGAAGCCAATAGGCTTTCACTATTTGCATTCCAAAATGTTTTGCAGGGGGTTAGAGACCGACTAGGTCATTGTTGGCAGTAAATGGTGCCCATTTTGACTACTTAAACAATTAATTTTCGCAAGTTCCTTTTTTTCCTAGTTTTTAAATTAACTCATCGTTTTTGTTTGTACATTATAACAACACTACATTTTAACAATTATTTTTTATGTTCGTTTCATTAAAGTTTCATAATTTGACAATAATGAAGGGTTTTGACCACTTTCTTGAAAATTTTCTTATACAACCCCCAATAAATTACATACCATTACATTCACAAAAAAATGTCTTTAAATATGCAAAAAAAAAATTATGACGCTATTTAAGAAAAAAAAGTTAGTTGGCCTTGCATTAAAATGTGAACTCAAAAAAAAAACGAATGCTATCAAGTGATGCCAAATATTATATGAACCTTTTTTTGAATAAGTAATTTTTCAAATTAAATTGCTCATTCAAAAGTTGCAAGCGATATACAGTACTTTTTCCCCAACCTGTATGTATACATAATGGCTATAACATCCAGTAGCTTCTTCAAACGTCTCTAGAACTATTTAAGACGTAAATAAAGGCCTTTTTCACTTCATTACATGTTCTTACTGTTGTTGTCCCTTTAATTTATAACTGTTGTCTTTTTCTGTAGATTCCTGTTCATTATAGATTTTATCTTACCTACTGTAATTAAATAGATATGGATCTTACTTGTCCTCTTTCTTTTATTTTTGGATTTCCATTGCATTACTGATATTATAGTTGCTTAGGCTCTAGTTAGGTATCTCAACCACTGTATCTTCTGCTTCTTTATTTTTCCTAGTAAGTTCTTTGTTATTGTCTGCACCAAGTTCTTCGTTCAGTTCAATATTTACCGTCAAGCAACCTATTTTGCTATTAACGTTTCTGTAAGCGTTCCACTGATGAGACATATTTCACATAAGGCTTTCGAATTGATTAACTTATAGATTGTCTAAATCTGTCTTTAATATCTTCTTTTTCTTCTGATTCTTTAGGAGTGGAACCAGGCTTGTAACATCGTAATTTCATTCAATTAGTCTTTTGACACCAATAAAAAAGAAATAGCTATCCTCCTCAGGGGAAATTTTAGTACCCTTAGATCTGCTGGAAATATTTCTTCAGTTCCTCACAAGTACATAAAGACTGTCTCAGAATGTTTTTCTTTTTTGTTTTGACCGTTACGTACCAAACATAAATAGCGGGGGTAGGAATGTGGTGACAAACGCTTGGCGATCTTGTTTAGTTTAGTAGCGATGAATCATTTCACGGGACCGCAGCGCGCATTTTGTGTCCGAGCGTTTTATAAAAATAACGATTCTTACATTGTTGTTCGACGTCTTTACCGGACACATTTTAATTTAAGGACCATGAGAAATGTGCCAAATGCGAATTTAATCAAGCATTGGGTGCGTAAGTTTGAAGAGACTGGAAACACATTGCCGAATAAATCAATTTGGCGAAAAAAGACATCAAGGACGAACATGATTGTCGACCGCGTTTGCCAGTCTGTTATGGACGATCCACAAGTCACTACGATCACGCGCAGTTTATCTAAATTGAAACAAAACCACCGTTCATATTATTCGCAAAGATCTACATTTCCACCCCTACAAAATTATTGTTGTGCAGGAGATGAAACCCGATGATCCTGCTAACTGAGTCGAATTCTGCAGGACAATGACAAATCGCTTTAGGAGGCTTCAATAACATATGTTCTCTAACGAATTCAATTTTCACATCAACGGACGACACGTGAACAAAGAAAATTGTAGATATTGAGCTTCCGATAATCCACTGGAACTCCATCATTTAGGCTGCTATATCAAGTCAAGGAATTATCGAGTCATACTTTCCTGAGGATAACCGCGGTCGCGCTCAGATTGTTAATTTAGATATGATCTGGACCTGCTTGGTAGCAAAACTACAAAACCAGATTGGCTACAATCGCAACGCATTCTTCCAGCAAGATGGAGCCACTTTCCACGTCAGAAATGACACGTTAGCTGCTCTTCACGATTTATTCCCTGAAAGAGTAATTAGACGCCGCGGACACATCAACTGGTCACCAAGAAGTCCAGATTTATCGCCTACTGATATTTTTCTATGGGGCTACTTAAAAAGTAAAGCTTACAACCCGTTACCACCCAATTTATATGTTTTAAAGCAAAGAATCACAGATCAAAACAACGCAGTTCCAAGAGCAATGCTCCAGCGAGTGATTGAAAATTTTGGTTCCAGACTAAATAATTGTGAAAAAACAGATGGCGAGTATTTACAAATGCTCCTTTTCATAAATAAAAATTTAAAAACTGCTCTTTAATTTATCATTAGTTGAAACGAGTTTAAACTAATTGTGGTGTTTTATTTTTAAGTATCATAAACGAAAAACATTCTGGACACCTTTATTACTAGAACTAGTTTTCACATTTTCTATACCAGGGCTCTGTAACCAAGCCCATGCTGCATAGATGCTTCCTTAAATAACAGTATTTGGTTATCAAGTCGGTGATAGTTTTAATTTCTTTTCTGTTTCTTCTAATTAGGACCATAGAATCCAGCTTTCCTAGTAGTGACTTAGTATATTGATCTTCCACTAGTCTCCATTTCTTTTCATGTTCTCTTTCTAGCCATAACAGATCTGCCTTCAGCAGAATCCTTAAAGATTCCACGTACAAGTTCTGGTCCTATTAAATTTTCCTTTGAATACTCCTTATCCAGTTCGTCGGCCATCACTACCTTTAAGCTCCTCATATCCTGACACCAATAAACGTGACACAATGTTGTGTTGCGAGTCTTTTGGGGACGTGTTTGCAGTATTTAACCAGTTTCGTCCTGGTAATTGGGTTCATAAAATGGTAATAGTCACCTAGCTATCAAGGGTGTAGTCTAGTTCGCCTCCTCGCGGTGCACCCTGGGTAACGTTAAATGAACTAAATTTATGTCAGCCAGTCCATAAAATCTGTATTCTGGGTTTGGCTTTATACTTGGGAAAGAAAAAGAAAAGAATGATTAACGAGATTAAAGATAGTTCTCTTAAGAACCAAATGACCAGAATTTTGACACTGTGTATTTGTTTGTATTTAACAAATAAGTGTTTGTTATCTTTTCCTTGTAGGCCATACGCTAAATAAATAAGCTAGCTATCAGTCATTATGTTTATGTTGTTTCCTACTTATTCAGCTTGTTTCTCGAATTTCCCCGGCGTAGGCGGCAACTGCAAACAATTCAGCCTGGAAATCAGTCCTGTATTTCCCCAGCCTTAGTGATCTCTTCCTCTTAGGGCATATTCCACAGATACCGGTATTTGTGTCATGCCTAGATTGTAAAGATTCGCGAATCAGGTGCCGGCGCCCAATCACACGAGCAAGTCTTTGCCTGTTCCCTGGTCGGTATAGATATATTCAGCTTAATTGCAAACATAATCTCAGAGTCCATATTGTCCGCCTGTATTTGTATCCGGGTTCCTCCAGTACAGTTTCCGTGATTCCTTTATGGCCTCCAACTACATTGTTGGAACACAATAACCCAATGGCCTTTAGCCTCAAGATCGCAGTGATGACCTCTGCTTTCACAAGTAGCTCCAGCGGAGGAAGACCCATTATATCATTTAGCATCACATATAAGAAGAATTAGCATATCTGCGTCTTAGTCAAAGTATGCATTTCAGTTGCAAAATAACTGTTACACATTATTCGCAGAGGAATTCATCGCTCGTTCTTTTAAAGCGTACCGGAAATAGAATGTACATACGCTATTTCCTTGTTTCCAATACCAAGAATCACAAGCATTGCTTATCTAAGGCCACTTCATTGAACAATTTACATACATTTACTATCCATTATCTTCCCATAGGGAACGCACAATATATTTAGTGTGTTATACATACAGCAGCACCTGAAGATAGGGTACTGCAGGAAAATAATTTTTTTTTATATAAAGTCGTGTTACAAGAGGGGCAAGCTTGAGTCTTATACACATTAATTCGTACAGATTTCGAACTAACCGCAAGCACTCTCTATTATATATATTGAATCGTTAAGTATCCATATTTAACATTAAGTATTTCAGCCATTAAAAAGTAATATTTAATATTAGACTATATTAGGGTTTTATCATTGCTTGTAAGATAATGATAACACATCTAAATTCTAAGTTATCTCAAAAGTAGCAATTTATAAGTTAACTCAACATAATTTTTCACACCATATATGTACGTACCACTAGGGCTGCTTTCGATGAATCGCGTGTTTTGTGTTGTGTAATGCTTACCTGAAACAAAACAAGAAGATTAGTTACCTAATTATTTCTAATAATAGCATTATAGTATCGCTAAATTAATACAGAATATTGAAACATAATCTACAATATTGATAGAATGACTTATTTCCAAGTATCTATACAAATAATATAGATCAAACACAAGTAATCCCATGAAGAGGCGAGGTTATTAAATTATACAGAATAAGTAAGTAATCCGTCATTGATATCTACTTTAGAATGATATCGATTCACCAACGTACTAATATCTATGCATTATGAATTGGATTTACTGTAATCCTCTCGTATTAAGTAATCGCAATATTTTATGCAACAATCAATCAATACATACATACAAGCATACTTATACCGGGTGCATCATTAGTGTGCATTCTAATATACAACACTGCAGACACCAATATCAGTTTAAACAATGAAACAGCATATATCACGACTCCATATGTTCCACAATTATCAGAAAAAATTAAATACACTTTAAAAAAATACGGTATAGCTACAACATATAAACTTAGTGAAACTAATAAACATATATTTCAAAACTAAAACCTAAAATAGAAAAATATCGAGAAACACATGTCATCTATAAAATACCATGTCGCGATTGCGATAGTTACTACATAGGCCAAACTAAACAATATTTATACAAAAGAATACAAGCCTACAAATACTTTAAAACTGACAAAACTGCTTATTTACACACAAACAACAACGCGGTCACCATTTCGATTTTGAAAACATACAGATAATTGATAAAGACCAACACACAACGAAAAGGGAAGTTAAAGAAATGATTAGTATTAAACAAGAAAAAAATTCAATTAACAACAGAAGTGATATAAAAAATTTAAGCAATATATACCATAACCTAATTATGTAACGATCTGCAATTTACCATCATAATATATGTTGCTGTTATATAAATATATATCTTATGTTATTTAAATATTTGTACATTTGCTTATCATGCTGACAGTTCCGTGTTTAGATCCCTGACTGGCTGTCCGAGTAGGTTTTCATGGTTTTCCTTCTCGTTTAAGGCGAATGCCGACAGCTTAACATCTTAAGCCGCTCCACGGGCGCATACATAATAATAACTCATGCCTTGCCATTCCCCGTTTTCGTTGTCTAACTATTTTTAGAATACTAAGCCATGATTTATTATTATTAAACTGGAATGTATCTTTGAATAATTTTATCCATGAAAACTACAAAAGTCAAGAAATAATTATTTATATATATATATATATATATATATATATTTATGAACCCGGTATATATACGAGGTCTGGCTATTATATAACGAGACTGCGTGCGCTGAAGACGTCCTAGAGGGGTAGGGGGGAAAACGAATGCAGCGTTGGATAGCTGGAAGTGTCTACTACTCCAGTGTCGCTGTAGTAGTATTTTTTCTATAGAGGTTAGAAACGAACGTGTTTTTTCCTCATGCCGACAACAATGTGTGACGAAAAACACGAGCAACGGATCAATGTGAAATTTTTCGTTAAATTAAAAAAAATTCCGACTGAGTGCTATAAGTTGTTGAAAGAGGCCTATGGTGAGAATTCTCTTGCGCGTGTTTTCGAATGGTATAAACGGTTTTCTGAAGGCCGAGGGAGCACCGAAGATGACCAACGTCCAGGCCGACCTGTCTTTGTTTCAACTCCGCAAACAGTGACCAAAATCAATGAAATTGTGCATGGAGATCGTTGTATGAGCATTCGGATGATTGCTTACTATCTGAAAGTTTTGGCAACACTGCGAGAGCGAGTTCGTAAGAAACGGCCGGAGTTGTGAAAAAACAAGTGGATCTTGCACCAAGACCACGCACCTGCCCATAACGCGCTGTCTGTGAAGCGTTATTTAGCCGCTAGAGGCACTCCAATGTTCGAACACGCGCCGTACTCGCCTGATTTAGCACCCTGTGACTTTTTCTAATTCGTTCAAGTCGATGGAAAAGGTAAAGCGAAAATCGGCGGAGCTCCTAAATGCTCCTACAAAAGAAGACTTCCAGCATTGCTTTGACCAATGGAAAAAACGAATGGAACGGTGTGTGGCGAGGGGAGGGGAGTACATTGAAGGAGAGCATTCGATTGTAGAATAATTTTAAAAATAAAACTCTTTTTCATAAGCAGTATAGTTATATAATAGCCAGACCTCGTATAATGTGTAAAACATATTTTTTACAAAATAAGATTAAAGGTAATAGGTATTTATTCATAGTTTGCTTCTATTTACAATTAAGATTATACAGGCTGATTCATTTTCGGCCCTCACCATGGGGATCTCGCTTATTATTGGAGATAGAGTATAGGTTTAAATTTGGAAAAGTTGTTAAATTTTGTGTTTGTTATAAATCCGTAAGGAAAATAGACCTGTGACAAATGACCTTCGTTAAAAAAAAAAACGTGAAAACCCCATTTTCTTCTTTTACCTGTAGCACCGACATTTGGCCTTGTAGAGAAAATATAAAAACACATCCTTGTGGCCATTTCTAAACCTCTATCCAGTGGTGTACTCTAAATTTTTATACGACGTTTCGTTTCTTTCTGGCCATCATCAACTATCTAATTTCTTATAGGCGCCATATTGGATTTAGACATCTTCAGAAAGAGTTTTTTTTTCTGATTTCAACCATGTACAACATGCTGACTAAAGTTTTTGACATTAGGTTTTATTTGAAAGAATAAATTATAAGATTAAATAAGGTAGCCATGGAATTTCAATCTGTCAAACATTTCATTTATTGTTCATTAATAATACAAAAATGTCATACTCTAACGAAGAGAAACGAGATATGATAAGTATTTTTTATTCTTCGAACCGAAATTCAACAGTAGCGAGTACAAGATATCTACAATTATATCCAGAACGACAACAGCCTCATCGTACCATTTTTCTAGATCACGACAGAAATTTGGTCGAGAATGGATCGTTTACTAAGCCGCGTAATGGTCAAGACAACAGGAATTTAAATGAAAATTGACAAGATATTTTACAATTGGTAAATTATTTTACGTACATACGTATCTGACTATCTTGACGACAATATCCCATTAAATCAATTACAATATTTATGGTGGCAACAAGATGGCGCACCAGCACACAATGCAGCTGTTGCTAGAAATTTCTTAAATCAAGAGTTTGCAAACCGTTGGTTTGGAAATAGGGGAGTTGTTGAATGGCCTGCGAGATCACCTGATTTATGTCCGCTAGATTTTTTTTATGGGGATATGTTAAAAATAATATTTATAAAGTAGATGCGCCACAAAACATTGAAGAATTACGAGACAGACTTCAGAATGCCTTCGATGCAGTTCCTAGAAGAACTATACAAACGGCAGTACAAAATGCCCAATTGTGCATTACCGAAGATGGCTAGATAATTGAACATTTACTGTAATTGTTTATTGTTTACTTTTCTATGTATTTTTATTAATGTTTTTGTTATCTTGTACTCGCTACTGTTGAATTTCGTTTCGAAGAATAAAAAATACTTATCATATCTCGTTTCTCTTCGTTAGTGTATGGCATTTTTGTATTATTAATGAACAATAAATGAAATGTTTGACAGATTGAAATTCCAAAGGCTACCTAATTTAATCTTATAATTTATTCTTTCAAATAAAACCTAATGTCAAAAACTATAGTCAGCATGTGGTACATGGTTGAAACCAGAAAAAAAAACTCTTTCTGAAGATGTCTAAATCCAATATGGCGCCTATAAGAAATTAGATAGCTGATGATGGCCAGAAAGAAACGAAACGTCGTATAAAAATTGAGAGTACACACTGGATAGAGGTTTAGAAATTGCCACAAGGATGTGTTTTTATTTTTTCTCTACAAGGCCAAATGTCGGTGCTACAGGTAAAAGAAGAAAATGGGGTTTTGGCGTTTTTTTTTAAATAACGAAGGTCATTTGTCACAGGTCTATTTTCTTTACGGATTTATAACAAACACAAAATTTAACAACTTTGCCAAATTTAAACCGATACTCTATCTCCAATAATAAGAGAGATCCCCATGGTGAGGGCCGAAAATGAATCAGCCTGTATATGTAAGAATACTATATAAAACTCGCTTCTTATATGTGTATGTACATCTACAATGGATTCATTTAATATTTCTGCGTTTATATATTTTAACACATTAAGAACTCATATTTATTTAAATTTGTGTTTAATTAATATAAATATTTATAAATGATTGCACGAATATTACAAAAGGCAGTTGATGAAGTGTTTCTTTGCAGTGTGTACTGCCAAAATGTGAACCCCAAGTTGTACTTTATCTCTTTCTAATGAAATACTACAGACGTTTATAATTTTAAGGCAATCTAATGCCTTAAATTTGATCATGTGACTGCAAAGAAATACTATGCATCTCTGCACATCTACGGCCTAGGGTACCTAAATTTCATTTGCATTCTCGTTAGCTTATCGCACTTTTACGAAAGGGAACAGGTACATACTTCTTTTTAGTCAAATTAAAGTAAATTGAAACTATAACAATAATTTTATTTGATGCCCACTAGATATTTATTTATGTTTCATTTGAAAATAGTTCCGATTAATATAGTCATAAAATTAAATAAAAATAAACCCGTCCTTCTGAATATACAAATGTACAATTCGTATAGACGAATTTCATTTCACACATTTCTATTTAACAATAAGGCACATTTCTATAGAGAAATGTGCCTTATTGTTAGTTCGACCATGACCGAGAAGTTCAGAAAAAACACCGACCAAAACGTATCTAAATTAAATCTAAATCTAAATTGAACACGTTGAATTAATAACGACAAAAAGCAGAGGCATTACCACCACGCCATCAGAACTTCTGCACACCGACACATAAAAGTAACGTATAATAACGTTAGTTTCGGGTAACAAAACAAAACGATTTGGTGCTGGTATTTTGCATTCCGAAAATAAATAAACAGCGCAAACATAAATCACGATTTTATTCGTCCGCAGAACGGCGAGTGCTGTCCTGCCACTGATATTATATGTGAATTATGTATATACCCCGAAAACCGTCAAAAACACCACCGATAAAATAGTTGGTGTTTGGCGTGTAGTGTGAGATTTTCGAATGGTGTTGTGGGTGGCGCGTGAAAAAAGTAGTTCATATGAAATTGTGTGTTCGAATGATGATACGAGTGATATTGACACGACAAAATCGAAAATAATAAATTGGTCACATGTGCAGTTGTTCCAGTGCGAGAGAAATTGTTTATGTGTTTATGTTCTGTCAGTAATGGAAAGATTTATTTTACTTGAAATACAATAATGATTCAGCTAATCTTCATTGAAAGATCTGTTGATATAAATGGGAGTATTCTATACAATCTCGTCATAAATAATGTGAGAATTTGAATGGCCTCTAAAAAAAGAATAACTAAAATACATGTAAGTGTCCGACATCTTCTTCGGCACAGAGTTGCGAACGACCGGGTTAATTCATTTATCAATTTACTCAATTTTTAGTGATATTATTCCAAGAATACGTCGTTTTAAAGACTTCGAATTTTAATGACGTTTCTTACAAGCCATATCTTCAAGAACATCCCATAATAGATAACCAAGAGGGTCCAGATCAGAGCTATCAGATGGTCAATCGTAAGCCTTAATAAACTCAGGAATATTGTTGTCTAGCCATGTTTGAATAGTTTTCGCTTTGTGAGACTGAATCCTTTTGAAATACCCATTAGTAGATAAGCTATGGGGGTTCGAGCGTAAAATCTCATGTATTTTCTTATTGAAGTTCATTTTGCATTTTTGGGGGTGAGACGTCTATGCGCATGTGCCAACCCCAACTACTAAAATATATTCCCTTATGGTGGGAAAGATAAAAAGGGGGGTGAAATTTTGAAACAGACAGACCTATCCGTTTCAAAGACAAACCTGTCTGTTTCAAAGACAAACCTGTCTGTTTCAAAGACAGACCTGTCTGTTTTAAAGACAGACCTGTTTGTTTCAAAGATAGATCTGTCTGTTTCAAAATTTCACCCCCTTCTTGCCATCCTCACCATACGAACCTCCATAAGAAAATACATGGGATTTTGTACTCGAACCCCCACAGCTTATCTACTTCCATTTCTTATCCCTAAACATTGAATTTGTCAGAGGCTTCACCACACTTTCTATCTAACATAGTTTCTTGGTACATCTCGGGTCGATATTTTAACCCAAATTTCGCAAAATGAATAGAAGAAATACCTTCGTTAGAAATATCCAATCTAAGCATTACTGGCAGACAGTGATCATACTGAATCGGTGCCATGATCTTTCGGATTTCTAGGATACACCCATCATCCTGACAAGAAAATTTTTCCTCAATGGTGAAGGTTTTCTCATCGGAGAGTAAGATTTTTGCTGTAACGACTTATCTTTTATTTGCTCTTTCAGTTCTTATGTCATAAACTGTGTTAAGAGGTGCTCCTTCTGTAAACGTTCTAGTCAAAATCTTTACCAATGAAGCGAGAGACTATTCTGTGTGCGATTTTCATTGTACAGGACATTATTTTTGCCTCTGTAGATTCGAGTGATTCTTGCACGAACAGCGGCCACAGCGTTTAACGTACGTGTAGAACGTAGATAACCGGCGCGAGGGCGATCAATAACATCGCAGAACAAAAACCAGCAATTATGCGATATGCGAAATGTTCGTTTATATTAAAATCCGAAAGAAAAGCTAAAGTATATAGCACACTCTAGCTATATTAAAAATTGAAATTGTAGAATAATCGACAATCAAAAGTTACTGATATACCAGGCACATATTAAAAATGCCTATGTGATAACTAAAGTAGGACACCTATTTCCGCACATTCAATGTAATACTTATTTAACGCAACACGTCCTTCTTAATTATTGCAGATTTCGACATTTAGTTTATGTATGTAACCAGGTTACATTAACTAGGTTAGTAGTAATTAGCTCGCTCATATGGTATAAAATTCTATTTAAATCGTTCATTTGTAATATTTCTAATATTCAGGATTAGTTCATGCATGCAGTCTGCCCATAAAGTCTCAATCCATTTTATGGAAAATGTAGTGTTATATCTTTACTGTTGCAGGTATTTAAAATGTTAACTTTATAAGAGAGAACAGCCATAGTGAGTGCTCGATTGTGAGGGTTAACTTATGAAGAATGTCGCGAATAGTTTACAAAGAAGTTTAGAAAACCAGGGCCCACACGAGGCAGCATTCGACGACTCGTCAATAAATTTCAACATACAGAAAGCATTAATTATGATCTGCAAATGTAGTTCAGAATATTCAGGACGCTATTTAAGAAATACTTTCGTCATCAACTCGACAGCTAAGTCGAGAAGTTGATGTTCCAATTTTACGTTTCACGTTAAAGAAACGAGCATATCATTTGCAGATACTGCATCATCTGGACGTCGAAGACTATGCAGCTCGTCGAAAAATGTGTTATTGGAGGCAGCAAACTGAGAAAATTTAATGCAGCAAATTTTATTCAACGATGAAGTGAAGTTTCACATTTGCGGCAATGTAAATAAACGTAACTCTTGGATATGCTCAGACAAACCACCCAAAGCAGCATATGTATGGCAGAGAGATTCGCCAAAGGTCTGGTTAGGCATCACGCAAATTAAAACATATGGACCTTTTATGTTTTCCGAACAGACGGTTAGTAGCAACAATTGCCTATGTTGCAACAGTTTTTGGAGACGTAATTATTGAGACGTAACAATTGAGGATGGCACTATTGACAGTGTGATATATAAGCAAGATGGCACCGCCTGATTTTGTACGAATCGTTCGTGATTACTTACATGACGTCTTTGAAAGGAGATGGATTGGCAGGGGATCGCAATGGTGGTGGGCACCGCGTTCACCAGACCTAACTCCCCTTGATTTCTTCGCGTGGGAGTTTATCAAATCTCGGGTGTATAAAACACCGGTTCGAGGCTTCAGGACTTACGAAACTGCATTAGAGCAGTGGTAGAACAAGTTACGCCAGATATGCTGTAGATCGTGTTTCAGTCCACTATAGAGCGTTGGGAAGTGCTTCGAAATGAAAAGCGGTCATGTCGAATCACGTTAGTTATAATACTGCTTATTTGTTAACATCGTTCTTATCCCATTAATAAAGCTTCGTTTGCTACTATCGGCCGTTAAAAGGATCGAGACTTTATGGGCATTCTGTATATTAGGTATATTAATTATGTGATAATATGTTTTCATGCATCATATTTTTTCACTTGCCTTCGTGAAACAAAGAAATAACAAAAACAAAAGTAAACAACGCCGACCTTGACCAAAAAACATTTAGTTACTCTAAATTTCTGTATTACTTGCTGAAATACACTCCTATCCGACTTGAATAATTACCGTTGATAATTCTTGTACTTTTTGAATTAGTATTTAACATGCAACATAGAACGCGAAACGTTTAGTTATATTAATAAATGTATTTCTTGTAATTACGTGCCTATATTAAATACCTATATTCTTTAGTATATATATTTACAATCTGCTAGAAAATATTTAGTTTAAATAAATTATTACTGATATCTCAAGTTAATTGGGGCAAATAGGAGTGTAGGATTTGGGATACAAAAACAAAAAATAATAAAAAAATGGAGGATGGTGATAGAAATTGTTGTAACAACCGTGGAACTTTAAAGCCTGCAACACTGTCTTAAATATGTATATTCATTATTCTTACTGACTGTGATATCGCTTTCGCTCCTCTAACAACAAAAAAAATTGCACCTGGAAGTACTTGACACATTTGTGTGACTAGTCTAAGTGGAGAAAAAGAAAGGGCTAAGAATGGATCCTTGTGGGACACCACTCACAGCCAATGGAGATTATATTTCGCCGTGTAACCTCACGTATTGATATTTGTCGGAGAAATACGAATGTACCAGACTCAAAGTATCACTGCTGAAACCGAGATGGTATAAAATAACCAATAAAATATCGTGTCGAATGCCTTACTATAATCCAGCATAACCAATAGAGTTAACGAGTTATTGTCTCTAGATTTGAGAATGTCATGTGTGACTTTCAAAACTGTAGCATAATTAAACATTCGTGAACAGCCACATCTATCCTTGGAACGTGTGGATGAATTTCGCTGAAATTGGACCTCGTCAGCACACGGTATCCTGGAGACAGACATGGCTTTTCACTTCTATACTTCGTCTATATATAGTGAACATTTTGGCCTAACTAAAAATGAAAATTAATGACTATTCAATCTATTTCCAATTTCAAATTGCTGTAATTAACGGAGCACATTAGGTGACATCTGCATGTGGAAATCAGATTTAATGGTCATCAATTCTCTTTTTGCAATAAGTTCAATAAACTGTAGTAGTAGAACTGTGGTTACTTCGGAAACCAGATTGGCAGCGAGGGAGCAAACCTAAAGCTTACAATGTTTCAGAATAATTGAAACATACATGAGTAGGTAAACCCCACCAGTTTTGTATAATACAAAGGTATTTTTAATAATATAAAATATTATTAAATTCTTCACACCAGATTTTTAATAATATTTTATATTGTTAAAAATACCTTTGTATCTTACAATGTTTATGAATTTGGCTATTAATTTTTTTTCCCTAAAGCTTTGCTCAAAACAGACAACAAAATAATAGGCCGAAAGTCGTCCACATTAGCTGCTAACAAAAATATGAACATAAATATGTTCATATTTTTAGGTATAGGGATTACATGTGATTCTTTACACGTTACAGAACTCTCTGTTCTGAAACAATTTATCAAGTGGGTTATGGGTTAATAATATACGAGGTGGCGCAAAATGACCTTTATGGTTTGAATTCTTCATAACTTTTTTATTTCATGTTTTTTTTGAATTTTTTGTTTCAAGAATGTTGTAAACAAAACTTTTAGATTTTAATATGGAAATATATACAGAACGATCAACAAAAGTCACCAGATTTTATTTTCAAAACAAACGGTCAATTCTATTAGTGCATAGTGCATATCGGCAATATTTTAATATGACGATGGCACCCACAGTGCCAACAATATATCGTTTGGTTGCAAATTTCGGCAATGTCCAGATCCGTTTATGTTTATGACATAAACAACCTGTCGCCAATGTACCTGCCCATTATAAAAAAACACATGTCCGAGAACAGTTCAAACTATCCCTCCCGCATGGTCGTGACACTACCAACATTCCACCCGTCAAAAACGATTATAAACTGACGTTTCAAACATGGTCACCAAGAATTTTAGTTATATTTTGAAACAAAACTAGACAATAAGTATAACGCAGTTAGTCATAGTTGATACGTAACCATACAGAATAATATAATGTAAGTACATTTAATTTACCATTACTGTCTCAATTCTGACATTTAAATAAATATTACAGTTGTGTAAAAGGCTCTAGAAACGTAAACATAAATTAAATATTGTTTTAATTACCCGGCCGCCATTCCCAAGAAATACTTATATATATATATATATATATATATATATATATATATATATAGTAGATTCAATTAGTTGGCGATTTAAGGTCTGGCTTTACTTAAAACAATCCTACATGTTTCGGTAAATGATGCCTTTCTCAAAGAATGAGAGATTTTATATTTTATATTCTTTGAGAAAGGCATCATTTGCCGAACCATGTAGGATTGTTTTAAATATATACGTGTTCAAGTAAAACCAGACCTTAAATCGCCAACAAATTGAATCTACCATAACATACAAAGTCACGAAACAATTATCTTTATATATACAGGCTGATTCATTTTCGGCCCTCACCATGGGGATCTCGCTTATTATTGGAGATAGAGTATAGGTTTAAATTTGGCAAAGTTGTTAAATTTTGTGTTTGCTATAAATCCGTAAAGAAAATAGACCTGTGACAAATGACCTTCGTTATTAAAAAAAAAACGCGAAAACCCCATTTTCTTCTTTTACCTGTAGCACCGACATTTGGCCTTGTAGAAAAAAAATAAAAACACATCCTTGTGGCCATTTCTAAACCTCTATCGAGTGGTGTACTCTAAATTTTTATACGACGTTTCGTTTCTTTCTGGCCATCATCAACTATCTAATTTCTTATAGGCGCCATATTGGATTTAGACATCTTCAGAACGAGTTTTTTTTTCTTATTTCAACCATGTACCACATGCTGACTAAAGTTTTTGACATTAGGTTTTATTTGAAAGAATAAATTATAAGATTAAATAAGGTAGCCATGGAATTTAAATCTGTCAAACATTTCATTTATTGTTCA
This sequence comes from Melolontha melolontha, assembly GCA_935421215.2. Lineage (NCBI taxonomy): Eukaryota > Metazoa > Arthropoda > Insecta > Coleoptera > Scarabaeidae > Melolontha > Melolontha melolontha. The sequence goes on along the minus strand of OW285237.1, from coordinate 180,224,340 downwards.
TTAATAATACAAAAATGAAACGAGATATGATAAGTATTTTTTATTCTTCGAACCGAAATTCAACAGTAGCGAGTACAAGATATCTACAATTATATCCAGAACGACAACAGCCTCATCGTACCATTTTTCTAGATCTCGACAGAAATTTTGTCGAGAATGGATCGTTTACTAAGCCGCGTAATGGTCAAGACAACAGGAATTTAAATGAAAATCGACAAGATATTTTACAAATGGTAAATTAAAAGCGTGTTTTCAAATTTCATGTTAATCTTGTATTTTTATAGATAAATAATAATCCATCAATTTCTACACGCGAAGTAGCGTCAGAATTAAATTTGTGCCAGTCCAGAGTTTGGAGAACTTTACATAAAAGTAGGTTTAAACCATACAGGATCCATGTTAGTCACTCTTTACCCTGGAGATAATTTGAGAAGGCTAAAATATTGTAATTGGTTAATGGGAAGGATAGAAAATGACGAAAATTTTTTAAGCAAAATCATCTGGTCAGATGAACCAAAATTTACAAATTCTGGAATGTTCAACAGAAATACGGAGCACTATTGGGCAGTACAAAATCCCCGACAAAACAGGGCTAGAAGAACACAACATCGTTTTGGAATAAACGTTTGGATGGGTATTTTGGCAAATCGTCTCTTAGGACCACTTATGTATGAAGAACATTTAAATGGAGAAAGATATTTAAACATTTTACGTACATACGTATCTGACTATCTTGACGACAATATCCCATTAAATCAATTACAATATTTATGGTGGCAACAAGATGGCGCACCAGCACACAACGCAGCTGTTGTTAGAAATTTCTTAAATCAAGAGTTTGCAAACCGTTGGATTGGAAATAGGAGAGTTGTTGAAAGGCCTGCGAGATCACCTGATTTAAGTCCGCTAGATTTTTTTTTATGGGGATATGTTAAAAATAATATTTATAAAGTAGATGCGCCACAAACCATTGAAGAATTACGAGACAGACTTCAGAATGCCTTCGATGCAGTTCCTAGGAGAACTATGCAAAGGGCAGTACAAAATGCCAGAAGGCGTGCCCAATTGTGCATTACCGAAGATGGCCAGATAATTGAACATTTACCGTAATTGTTTATTGTTTACTTTTCTATGTATTTTTATTAATGTTTTTGTTATCTTGTACTCGCTACTGTTGAATTTCGTTTCGAAGAATAAAAAATACTTATCATATCTCGTTTCTCTTCGTTAGTGTATGACATTTTTGTATTACTAATGAACAATAAATGAAATGTTTGACAGATTGAAATTCCAAAGGCTACCTTATTTAATCTTATAATTTATTCTTTCAAATAAAACCTAATGTCAAAAACTATAGTCAGCATGTGGTAGATGGTTGAAATCAGAAAAAAAAGACTCTTTCTGAAGATGTCTAAATCCAATATGGCGCCTATAAGAAATTAGATAGTTGATGATGGCCAGAAAGAAACGAAACGTCGTATAAAAATTTAGAGTACACCACTGGATAGAGGTTTAGAAATGGCCACAAGGATGTGTTTTTATATTTTCTCTACAAGGCCAAATGTCGGTGCTACAGGTAAAAGAAGAAAATGTGGTTTTCGCGTTTTTTTTTTCAAAATCGTATGCTTCCTCAGGGGGTCACTTTAAGAGCAGATAGAAAGAAATTAACTACTTATTAACTAAAGAAAGTCGTTAATACTTACAAATGTGAACTGTTTTTTGTATGGAGAAATTACCCGTCTCAATATTCATAATGTTTGCAATATTTTAAAGTAATCCGACTAATAACAACGGCGTACACATAGTTTGCTCCAAAAGTACAGTTTAAAAGCCAGGACAAACACATTCAAAAGAGAGGCACACGTGTAGTTGTGACGAACAAAAGCAGTCCTCGCACAAACGCATGTTATCTCTCACAAAGTTAATACATATAATGTTAGAGGATGACAGTGTAAAAGATCCGGTAATGTTTTTTTTTGAATTCCAGGTGTGTAACATCGAATTGGATAAGTCACTATTCATGATCAAGGTCACTAGTTTTATACACTGGTGTGCGAAAATCAAGGTGCCTATTCTTTAAAATGTGTCGCCTCACAACAATTTTACAATTAAGAAAGAAGAAACGTGTTATACAATTAATAAATGACACAAAAGATTGAAAAGGACCGATGTGTTAAACGACAATAGATAAGTTGGTATTTTGTGGGGTTTGTTGTTTAGAATTTATGTTCATTGAGATGGTTAGCAAGTAAGCATATATTGCACTTAGGTTGTTCGTATCAGATCTGAAATTCATCGAATTAGTGTTGTTAACAACGCTCGCTAATTCGATGAATTTCAGATCTGATACGCATGTATTATAAGATGACAATGTTAATGATTCAGATTGTCACTTTATAATGCATTTCTAATTAGCTTGAACAAAGGTCTATCGTGGCTTAATTGGTTAAAGCGACGGTCCGGCAAACCGTAGGCTTGGGTTCAAGTCCAAACGTAGACAAAAATTTTTCAATTAAATTTCGTATGACTTGCGTTGTAGTAATTTGTAGACAGCAATGTTTACATTGACATTTACTTCACATTTACTTACTAATTTGATAATATTTATAAATATTTCATATAAAAAAAGCCGAAAAACTCCAAGAATTTATCGATTGATATATTAAATGAACGGTTAAGAAATATATATATTTATTCCCTACTTCATTATTAATCGACATGAACTTTAGCAGAAATACATTGCATAATATTTATGCAATTATGTTTTCACGTAAGTCTGAATTCAATCTTTCCTAATTGTCTATCGAAGTTATTTCAATTACGACAGAAAAGAGGAAATAAAGAATAAAACAAAGTAGGAAGAAAAAAACATAGGAATCTTGCTCTAGATTACATCAAAGACAACGAGCTTTATTACAAAAATAAACGGATCCCAGTTAAAGTTAAATACAGATTACCATTTATATATTGTTTGACGGTGAATGAAGAGAACTCTGACATTAAGTTATACAAAATCGATGTCGGTCCCCTTAATTGTTGACAGTTTGCGTGTTTAACGGCAAGCTTATTAGCGTGAATACATCAAATCTAATACAGCTATGAATATTTAAGCGAATCTAGAATCGTGTGCGTTTGTACTTATCGATCTAGCGCACTGATAACAATTTTAAATGACCGACATTCATCTAAATTTGTTAGTTGAGTTATTCCATCAAATGTGATGAGTTACTGGTTGAATTGTTCTCTTCTTTGCTATATTTCATAAAACTTACTCCTTAAAAATTAATTCCTTCGCTTTCTTGGAGTAGACTGGTACTAACTCGAGGTTATTATATCAACTGCTGTTGCTGTGAGAGAAGCTTATATCTACAATCATGATCATGATAGACAGAAGAGGTGATATTCCTGAAAATAGAATCTAAGACAACTTTCACTGGAACAAGACACGCAAAGCAGATTACGCTAATACCTTTATTGCTTATATCATTGCTTTTATTATTGGAACTAGATATTCGTTTCATTCTCTCTACGGGTACTTTAATTCGGCGCAAAGTTTACAGTGATCGGAGGAAAAATGGCGATGGAATTTGGAAAATTCTAAAACTACGAAATGCCAATTTTCGACATTTCGATGGCTTCGTCGTATAGATTCCGATATGCTTATCACGAATGATCTCAGATATTCCCAAACAACCTGGACACGTTAAAATCATTCCATACAAAGTCGATTTCCGATGTCTCAATGACATATAAATCGTAAATACTTATGGATTTCGATACGCTGATTAAGAATAGCTAAACTACTGTGCCCTATCTTTTAGATCTCGGTATAATAGCAAAAAAGGGCCAACATTTTAATCTAGAAAACGCCAATACTCAGCACGAAAAATCATTCCGAGTCACTTTCAGCGCCCTGAAAATATCAGGGTGATTTTTTCTTCCTTTCCTACAAAACTTTCTTTCAAAATGTTTAGAATATACGACGAATGTCTTTTATGTTTTACATACTGGCACAAATAGGGCGCCACAAATCAAATGTCAGTACTAAAAATTAGCCTCCACGCTTAGTTAGCCTTAATCCAAAGTTTCAGTGTGATAAGTGTAGTGCTGTAGTAACAACGAACTGTCAAAGTTGACAAGTTAGCCGAAAAATGGAATTAAACCGTGAAAATTTTTGCGCAATAATTTTTATCATTTTCGAAGTCAATAATCTCAACAAGAATACCTCACCGAGTTGGTATCTGTTATCTGTAATGAAGCACCAGAACATTCAACAATTTCTCGCTGATATGGAGAATTCAAACGTGGACGGATTAGTCTTAGAGACGATCCGAGAGCAGGTACATCAAAAACGGCGGTCACTCAGGAAAATGTCGATGCTGTGCGCAATTTCATCAACGAAGATCCACATGTGACATACCGCGAAATTGAAGCATTATTAGGGATTTCAAAAACCTCAATTCAAAAAATTTTGCATAAAGAATTGTGTGTAAAAAAATTACTTTCCCGTTTTAGATACCGTATCTGTCGACCGAAGAACACAAAACAATTAGGGTGAATTGGTATCTAAAAACTCTATACAGCTTCAACGCAGGCAACTCTAAAAACGTGTACAACATCGTGAGGGGCGATGAATCTTGGATGTACTCATACGAGCCAGAAAATAAACACCAGTCGTCTCTTTTGATATTCAATGGCGAAGAAAACTCGCCAAAAGTCATCCATTCTCGAAGTGTCTCCATAAAGATGGTAGCGACATTTGTCTCGAAAGCAGGTCATGTAGCAACAATTTTTCTACAAGATCAAAGAACTGTTACTGCCTATTGGTATACAACCATTTGTTTGTCGCAAGTCATCGCTGAGCTCCGAGAAACTAACCCATAACAACGAATCATCTTCCACAACGATAATGCAAGTCCGCCCACACTCGCGGGACAATTAAATTTTTAACGCAACAATCAACCTAAATCCCAACGATTTCTTTACTTTTCCGAAAATCGAGGACGGATTTTGACTTTGACCACGCACAAAGGTTACAGTTGTCAAAAAGAGCAATAGACGCTTTCAAAACGGCAATTTTGGCTGTACCAACAAACAAGTAGAATAACTGCTTCCAGAGTTGGTTCGAGTACATGCATTAATATTCGTCGAGAATACTTCGAAAAACAATAAAGTCTTTAAAAGCTATCTTCTGTTTTATTCCAGCTCTATATGCAAAATACAAAAGACAACACTCATATACTTTCTAAAACAAGTTATTTTTCCCTTCTATAAATTGTATTTTTCCTTTGACATTATGTGGATGACATACGAGGGATGCCTTTTATATTTCGGGAATAGAGAACAGAAACTAAAATTAATCATCGTACATGGCTTTATTGTTTTTTTAAATATTTTCCATTAAGATCAATAAACTTTTGCATGCGCTTGAACCAATTTTCGAAGAACTTTCTCCATTCCAACAGAGGGATCTCCAAAATATGGATTTTGAAAACATTAACCGCTTCTTTAGATGGTCTAGTCATTAATTTTTGATTTGCAGGAATAGAAAGAAGACATTGGGTGCCAAATCAGGGCTGGACAGCGGATGACCCATCAATTCTACTTTTTCAGTTGTCAAAAACTCTCTTATTTGAGCCGATGTGTGAGAGCTCGCATTGTCCAAGTGGAGAGTGATCTGTCTTCGGCGGTTAATTTCTCTTATTTTTCGAATATTTCTGTCAGGTATATGCTTGTGTATCATTCAGAATTGACCATCCGACGTTGCACTAATGATACCGTTGCCACATGTCCGTTTTTTTTTCGAAGAAACAAGTGACTATTTGCATCAAAGTGCTTCGTGCGCGAACAATTTTTGTTAGATTTGGTTCATCTTGAAAGACCCATACGATTGCTCTTTACTTTTGGGCTTATACGCATAGATTTATGATTCATCACCTATTACGATGTCATAGACGTGTTTTGAAGCATCCAGGTCGTATTCTTTACAATTTCTTTCGACTAATCGACAGGAGCCTTTTTTTGAGCGATTGTCAAATTATGTGGGATTCATCCCGATCAAATTTTTTTGACTGCCAAATCTTCATGCAAGGTTGAATGTATGTTGACCCCACTAATACCTCTATCTCATGATAAGTCACATGACGATAGTTCTTTTCTAATTTTCGTAGTGAGAACTTGCAAATTAAAATGGAAGGTCGTATAATTGAGAGTTCATGCGGATAGGAACTTTTAATAGTTGAATCAGTTTCCTTTAAAAAAGCTAAAGTGTTGAAAACTGGAGAAACGTTTTGGCAATGCATTAAACAATCCAAAGGTTTTCGTGGATGTCGAAACGTTAGTTAGACGATGTGATTTGCGGCATTGTCATGAAAAAGACATTAAAAAGTAAAACCGTTAATCTCCACCAATTTGGATCATTATCCTTTGACGTTTATAGTTAGATGGTATTTGCCTTTTAATTTACAAGATAAATTGTCAACTGTTAACACAGGTCTACAAAATTAAACTTTTTGACAGATGTTTTTATTTTGAAAACTGATTTTATATAATTTTGGTAGGCTGATTTCAAAAATTCTATGGATTTATTTGTATCACGTAAGGATTTTTTGCAAATATTAAATGAAAAAAAACGATATTTCTAAAAAAAATTTATTTGCTAATTGAGTAAAAAGGTGGAATACAAGTTAAAGTTAAGTTAAGTGGAAAAAAATACTTTACTCAGTCTTTTTTAAGTGAAATCTTTGTCTTTTTGCCAGAAAGCTGCGTTGTCCGGACATTCGGTTGTATGTTTTTAAGGGCATATCCCGTTTTAACATCCAGCAGTAGTCCGCCATCATCGTTATGCTCCATCTGCCTTGATATCGCCGTGCCATTTCCCTAATGTCTTGGTGAAACCTCTCTCCCAGTTTTTCGCTAACTGCTCCAAGATTTTCAGGAAAATAGTTCAAGTGTGAAAACAGGAAATGCACTTTCACACTCATATTACAACCTAGACGATGAAAGTGTTGTAACATATTTTGAACAATATTTTCGTAGTTTTCGTCCTTAGAGTTCCCAAGAAACTTATCAATTACTTCTTTAAATGAAACCCAGGCGTTTTTCTCGACATTGCTCATTGTGTTTTGAAAATCCTTGTCTTTGCATAATGTTCTTATCTGCGGCCCAACAAAAATAACTTCTTTTAACTTGGCATCGGATAAGGCTGGAAATGTCTCGCACAAATATTTAAAACACTGTCAATGTTTGTCTAGGGCTTTAACAAACTGCTTCATCAAGCCAAGTTTGATATGGAGAGGAGGCAGTAAAACTTTTTTGGGGTCAACCAAGCTATCTCTTAATACATTTTTGCTACCAGGTGTAAGGCTTGTTCTAGAGGGCCATTCTATTTGAGTCCAATGTCTATCCCTTGCTCGACTATCCCACTCACAAATAAAGAATGGAAATTTTGTATAACCTCCTTGTTGTCCTAGTAGCATGCACAGCACTTTAAGGTCACCACAAAGCATCCACTGATGTTCTTGGTAGTTTATTTTCTTTAAAAGAAGTTCAAAATTTTCATACGTTTCCATTAAATGTACCGAATGGGCAACGGGAACCGAGGCCAGCTCGTTACCATTGTGCAATAAAACGCCTTTTAAACTACGCTTACTTGAGTCAATAAACAGGAGCCATTCTTCTTTTACATACGGCACATTTCCTAATTTTGAAATTAGGTCAGGAATATTGTTGCAATACACTAGGTCCGTCTTGAGTAAAATATTGACATAACTCTATTTCGCGATCCCGGTAAAAACTTGATGTGACGCCAGGTGCCAGTAAATGTTTCTCACGAAGTCGGGAGGCTAACAATTCGGATGCATCCTTTGGAAGGTGCAAATCTCTAATTAAATCATTTAGTTCGCTCTGGTTAAACACTTCGGGCTCTCTGAAATCTGGTGTGAAATCTGAGTCATCTGGGTCGCAATTAGATTCCTCTGATTCTGACAATATGACGTTTTCTAGTGCTTTTGGGGCGGTAGGTATCGGTACATCTGGTCCATAAGGAATTGGTCGAATAGCAGAGTCAAGATTGGGATACACAATTTCTTTCTTATTTTTTCTGTTGAATCCTTGAACATTACACGAACAAAAATAACAATCATCACTGTGATTTCTAGGCTCTCGCCATACCATAGGAACACCAAAGCTTAAACATTTCTTCCTACCTTTTTGCCAGTTTCTTAATGCTTCAACGCAAACGGAACAAACAGTATGAGGAGCCCAGGACTTGTCTTGGTCGCCAATTTTTACACCAAAATAAGCGTGGTATACATTTTTCACAAACGAAGTTATAGTTTGCCTCTGCTTTACTACGACATAACTACCACAGATATAAAAAAAGTTATTCGGATTGTTCACACAATGTCTTCTTTCCATATTTATACGTTCTAGAACACTTAAAATACGCAACAACGAAGACAACAAGCGCGCGGACACAGTAGCACGACGACTAACACAACCAAACTGCACATAAACAGGTTTCAACGTTGTATTGACGCTTCTGCGCCGACTCTGTTGCTTTGCTGAGAAATCTAATATTAACCAGTGTTGCCAAATCACACTTAATTTCATAAAAATCAATTCATTTAAAAATCATGCCTAACATGGAACAAACATATTCTTGTCATAGGTATGTATATTAATAAATTAACATTTTTAAGATATAGAGCGCTATAAAAAAAATTTACGTAATAGAGCAAAAAGATGGCGTTTTTTGGAATAAGGGCCCCCAAACATATACAAATTAGCAAACAGCTTTCAAACATCAAAATCACTGTAGACCTGTGTTATTAAAGGAAGGAAAAGGCTAATTATTACAAACACCGCAAGGCCAAATCCGGAAAACGATTGCATTAATCTTGCATTTTGATTCTAATCAGTTTGCTTAGAAATCCAAGCTTTGTGGTAAATTGAATGAAAGGGCAAGCACATTAACATTACTACTTGACGTGCTACATATAAATTAACTCTTTTGACACTGTCCAGTAGTTTAGTACGTATGCAATAAGCGCTATAAAGCGAAATGCAAATTGAGCAGTCTCTGGCCTTACTGGAATAATTGGATGTAAAGAACAGAACAGAATATAAAATGTGATTACTAAATTATACTGAAAGTTGAAATTCGCAAAATATAAAAACATTTTAAACTCAATTCTTATTTGTAAATTTTGGAAGTAAGAAATAAATTCGTTTCAAAACTCCTTTTTAATTACTCCATTCCTTGTTGAAATTCATAATTTCGCAACGTACACACAAGAACTTCATCGAAATATGCAGGGAAGCGTTGTAAACTAGATTAAAAGAGTTAGTACACGAACAGCGGTTCATAAATAAAAAAAAATGCCGCCCACGAGAGAGGAAAAGAACCTGCTATTCCGATTAATTATTAAAGTTAATCCAACAGGTTGTTTGGCGGATGTTAAATGTATATTTTATTAGTTTTACTTCGAGACTACTTTTGTTGAAAACCAATTAAGGTGTGTTGTGTACACTATCACTCATAAATTTAAAACCGCCACCAAAATATAATTTAACTGTAAATAAAGTAAATTTGAAATTAATTTAGAATTTAGAATTTCTGTGCAACCTTGGTTGCACAGAAATTAAAATCTGTCGGCACTGCAACAATAAGTAGTAATTTTTAGGATACACGGCATATTCAAAATGTACAAAGCCTTGTGCCTTTTTAAACGCAAAAATAGCGCTATCTATATTTCGACGACGAAACTACTTTGTAAATTCTCTCCTCTAATTACTATACAAATTTCGTAGCGATAACTGAATATATCGGGTATTCATTTAAAAATGTCATCAAGTAGCATATGAAATTTGTAAAATAATTTAAGGTATGTCTTATATCTTTCAATGATAAAAATGAGAAACATTCAAAACTCAATATAAATATCCATTATTCAGTTTATTTAGCTAAAAATTACATTAATTTCTGACAATGTTGACCATGCATGTATGCGTTTCAACATTCTGCAATGGAAATTTCCGACAAGAACGCTGGGTTATCATTAGTTGCACAAATTTTTTGCCATAAAAAGGCAATAAAATGAAGGAATTAATTAAATAAACACACTTGAAACGCTTAAGCAGGTTATTTTGCTTGTAAAAACGAAATTACTCCGACAAATGTAAAGTGTACAATTACAAGGGCCAAGTTACGACTTCGCCTATCGGCCCTATCTTAATCTATCAAAAAATCACAGAGAAATTGATGACTGTTACGATATTTTGGTGGATGCTATATACCCGTAGCGATTACGCTATCCTATCGGGCATGCGTAACTTGCTTTGCAGAGGGAGTTTGGGGGACTACCGTTAAGAACCTCTGCTAGATTACTGATAGTTTTGTTTGTTTGCCACTGTGTAGGTATTTGTATAGAGTAAATTTACACCGAAATAGGTGGTTTATTTGGCGGCATATAGTGTTTGTTGAACCTCAATTTATATAATTGGATTGGCGTTATTGTCTATGCCGCAGATTAATTATGCCCTCGAACAGCTTCAGGTGTGTCTTTCCCGCTAATTTTCTTTGTAACATTTCTGTACCTCAATTTCTACTACATAAAATGCCATCTATAGGGTTCTTGTTTCGAACACCTGCTACCGGCTTTTATAACTATTTGATGATGAGATTTGCCGTTAAACTTTAAAATCAGCGGAACTGTAGAATATTTTGTAGGAGTAATTAACCGAAAGTTTCATCGAGGACCACCTGTGAAGCGGAAACAACTCCATTTGATGTGGTTTATCTTCGAACTTTATCTACAACCCGACCTTGCGAGTGAAAAAGGTCAAGTTGAAGTTTTACAGTTTTAGTTGTTTAAAAATATAATGTTCATGTTTTATTTGTGAGCTGCTAATGACAATTATATGTAAATTAATTAATAAGATTTCCAACGCTTAACTCTAGCTAAGGTTTATTTCTTGAATATATCAGTATAAGAATAGAGTGTATATTGTAATTTTATAGCTTCTTCTGATGAAGTCATTAATAAATTGACGAAAAATAGAGAAAGAACTTGTTAGTTTCAATGTAAACAGACAGATAACCTAAATATTAATTTTAATTTATATATATATATATATATATATATATATATATATATATATATATATATATATATATGAAGGTGTAGTTTCTCGGGTTCTTGGCCGCGTGTGAGTTTTGTCCTGAAAAGGACTATTTACTCTACGTTTCAACGAGATCGCACTCGTCATCTTCAGGAGCTAGTCGGTCTGTCGCTGGTTAGAGCTGGAGATCGTCTGCTCTAACCAGCGACAGACCGACTGTGTACAATACAAAACTTCGAAGAATAGACGCCAGTTGTCCTTTGTTTATTTCAAAGCCTTATTTTCAGCAAATAATCTTGATTTTTACCTTGAAATAAATTATTATTTAAATTGAATTTTGAATATAATAATCGTTTAACTGGGTTTATAAAATTATTTTAAGAATTTACAGGAATTGTCGCATGTACCCTTGACAGTAGGTTATGTGTGCTGGGCGTATTACATATTGATAGATTCGCGGGCTTTTCTGTTGAAATAATAGGCGTGTCTAAACTAATGTCTATACAATTTTGAATATTAATAAATTAAATGCCTTTTTCTTCGCGTTACTGAATTTAATGAATTAAATAAATAATGAAAAACGAAAAGTTAATATTAAATTAAATATAAGTATGTGTAAAGTACCAGAAATTGTCTGGATATAAATTTATTAACAGTTTGACATTAATTTTCATATGTTGCGTCCATATACCTTTACCATGATTTACACCTTTCTCATTCCTAGGTAACCTCGGCATACACGTAATTAGAGCGTCAACAATAGATATATATATATAGATATATATATATATATATATATATATATATATATATACAGTGTGTATAAGCCAAATGGAATAAATTCATTATTTCGGTTACTGTACATATTTATAAAAAATCCCGAAACATGTCATATTTAATTTATAAATTAACATTCTTCAACGTGAAAATGCGATCCCTACCTTCAACCCCCGTCGAATGACAGGTATAACCCCAATTTTTTTAAATGGGAAGTATAGGCTTGTGATATATCGTTGTAAAGGTCTCTTTATTCTCTATTCAAAAATGTTATAATTTTCATGTTTGTTGCAACAATTAAGATAGAATAAAATAAAATCATGTTGTTATCGAAATTCGCTACAATATACTCAAAAAATAAAATTATATGCAAAATGTAAAGAAAAATTTAAAACGCCAGAAAAAAATATGAATGTCAATGAAGTAGATGCTCATTTGCGTTTATAAAGATTTAATACATACATCAAAGGCATCATTGCATTACTTACTTCCCGTTTAGGTCTTCATAATAATAAAGTGAGTAAAAACCATACCAATGTGCTTTTTAGATGGTATCCATTAAAAATACTTTAAAAAGTTTCCGTGGCAACATTAGTTTGTTTAAAACGCCTTAGTAAATTGTTTTGTATTTAAAAGTTGTCATTTAAATTGACAGTTTGATAATTTTAGTTTGAATTTCGTAAAATACAATTCTGGGAAATGGTTAGATTAACGGAAATGCATAAAATAACAGTCATACAAATGATTGGTTACGGAGATAGAACCCGAACACAACAAGAAGTAACCCGCCTATTTCATGAGAAATTTCCTGATTTACCGCCTATAGCTCAAGGAACAATAAGTAAGGTAAGATAGAGAAGCAGTTTCGAGAGTTTGGTCATGTAAGACAGATAAAAAAACCAGCTGCTAATGCACTGAGTGATGAAATCAAAGTAGATGTGATGCTTGAGTTTATGGAAAATCCACATACATCGAGTAGACATGCATCCACTACATTAAATGTTAGCCATACATCGATAGTAAACATATTAAAAGAAAATAAAATGCATCCCTATAAAATGATATCTACTCAGGAGCTTATGGAAGACGATTTTGATAGAAGAACTTATTTTTGTGAGCGAATGATGGACATGCTGGATAACAATATTATCAATTTAGAAGACGTTATGTTTTCTGATGAGTGCACTTTTTCTCTTAGCGGTCATGCTAATCGGCAAAATTGCCGCTACTGGTCTACGGAAAATCCTCACTGGATGAGGGAAGAACACACACAATACCCAGTAAAAGTTAATGTTTGAGCAGGTATTGTTGGAAACCATATCATTGGTCCCTTTTTTATTGAGGGCAATTTGAATGACGATCGTTATTTGGCACTACTTCAAAATGATGTCATTCCAACTTTGGCAAATTTATATCCTGATCCAGGAAACCCTCAAGTTCCAATGAATACGATATGGTTTCAGCAGGATGGAGCACCACCACATTACCAACGCAATGTCCGGCAGTACCTCGATGCAATATTTCCCAATCGGTGGATAGGAAGGCGAGGATCGATAGAATGGCCAGCGCGATCACCTGATCTGACCTTACTTGATTTTTTTTTATGGGGATATTTGAAGAGCATTGTGTACAAAACTAAGCCTTTGGATTTAAATGACTTAAGAGAACGAATAACGCTTGCGATTAGGTCGATCATGCCTGATATGTTAAATAATGTTAGAAGACAGTTTTATTTAAGATTAGGATGTTGCCAAGACGTTCATGGTGAACATTTTGAACATCTACTTCATTGACATTCATATTTTTTTTGGCGTTTTAAATTTTTCTTTACATTTTGCATTAAATTTTATTTTTTGAGTATATTGTAGCGAATTTCGATAACAACATGATTTTATTTTATTCTATCTTAATTGTTGCAACAAACATGAAAATTATAACATTTTTGAATAGAGAATAAATAGACCTTTACAACGATATATCACAAGCCTATACTTCCCATTTAAAAAAATGGGGGTTGTACCTGTCATTCGAAGGGGGTTGAAGGTAGGGATCGCATTTTCACGTTGAAGAATGTTAATTTATAAATTAAATATGACATGTTTCGGGATTTTTTATAAATATGTACAGTAACCGAAATAATTAATTTATTCCATTTGGCTTATACACACTGTATATATATATATATATAGATAATAATTTCGTGACCTTTGTATGTTATGGTAAATTCAATTTGTTCGCAATTTAAGGTCTGGTTTTACTTCAAAATGTATATATTTAAAACAATCCTACATGTTTCGGCAAAAGATGCCTTTTTCAAGGAATATAAAATATAAATGAATTAATCTTACATTTATATTTTATATTCCTTGAAAAGGCATCATTTACCGAAACATTTAGAATTGTTTTAAATATATACATTTTGAAGTAAAACCAGACCTTAAATCGCCAACAAATTGAATTTACCATATATATATATATATATATATATATATATATATATATATATATATATATATATATATATGGTAAACTTAATAAGTCGGCGATTAAAGGTCTGGTTTATTACTTCAAAGTATATATATTTAAGACCCTACATGTTTCGGCAATGATGCCTTTGTCAAGGATATAAAAAATATAAATGACAGAATATATACTTTGAAGTAATAAACCACACCTTTAATCGCCGACTTATTAAGTTTACCATATCATACCAAGGTCACGAAAATATTATATATATATATATATATATATATATATATATATATATATATATGTTTATATATGATGTGGATAATATAACTAAATATTTAAAAAAATTCACAACAATACGAGTATATCGATTTTAAGAATTAAGGCCCACTAAGCTATTCCGGGACATAACATTTACGCCAGTATACACCAAATCCTGGCAGTATATTCAAAGAGTAGGTAAAAATAATCTTATTTACATTTAATTATAAATGTAAATATCGTTTGTTTACCGTTCATCAAGTCACCAAAAATCAATCCGACTTTAAAAACTTTATATTTGGATAAATTTAAAATTTTCCAATTTTAAATTAAATTCGGTCCGCTCAATTAATCTTATGCGCGGAGAAACTAGGATGTGGATTTATAATTTTATAAAATTTAATTTATACGAGGGTGAGAAAGTATTTAATATAAAACTTTCATACAAAGTCGCTGAATTTTAATCGAAAAAGGTAGGAAAATATTAAACATTTGAAGTTAGCTCAAAATTACCCACGTTTTAGTTCTTGTTTTTAATTAGGAAAGTCATTTTATATTTACGTGTACGTTAATTCTGGGCAGTCGTATTTAATAATTTAAAATGTAAATTTTCAAGTAAATTTTACTGCACTTACTATTTCACTTGTATAATATCGAATAAATGATTTTTTTCATGAAATATTTGGTACGTCAAATGCACACCATACAAATACCTCTATCATTTAGTTCCAATACGAAAGATAGCAACTTTTTAGCATCGACCACTTTGCCTATAATATATTAGTACTGAATCTAACATATAATTGATTCATATAAACTAACATAACATCTTCTGTTACCACTATCACTAATTTTTTTCTGACAGTTTTTAAAGTCGCTATTTTCACGTTAGTATCTTGAAGATAATTTTTCTGGCAATCCATAATAATTGATTCGGATATATTTATTTTCCCCAGAATAAATAATCAGCAGTGAAATAAACAACATACGTTTAATAGGACACCTGACATTTCGCATATTGATCAAATGTCGGAAGTGATTTGTTATCTGAAAATTGATAATAGAAAAGTGGAAGTTAAAGAAGTATTCCTTGGATTTTTTCTAAAGCATTAGTTAAAAGACTCTCAGCAACACGTTGGCGTACCCATTATGCTGCAGTAAAAGTGTTGGCTGAAAATTTCGATGGAATTGTGGCTGCAATTACGGAATTATTTGATCAACAAGAAAAAAAGATACCAGAGGTGCTGCACAGAAACTTATGCCTGCTGTGTGTAATTTCACATTTGTTTGCTATCTTTTCTTTTTAAATGATGTACCAAAGGAAATAAATTGTACTTAGATTGCATTGCAAAGTAAAGGCTTGAGTGTTGATCAATCAGCTATCAAAATAGAGGCACTTCGTCTTTATATTGAGGAAAAACGGAGTCACATTGTAGAAGAGGCAATAGATCTTACTGTAAAAAATCAAAGACTTACGACATTCCAATGAAAAGACGAACTCGTCCTAAAAAACAAATGGCCGGTGAGTTGGCCACCGATGCAGGTGTGACACTGAGAGCTGAACTTCAAAAGAATATATTGGAATGTCTTGACCGATTCAGTATTGAACTTCGAACTAGATCAAACTCCGTTCAAGATGTGACTTCATTGTTTGAGGTTGTGTAGACAAATACTTTGCTTTTGGCAAACAATGAAGAGTTAAAATTAGCAGTATCAAAATTTACTTGTTTTTATGATGAGTTCCACCAGTAAAAACACTTTTACCATGCTAGTAATGTTACATACTACTAATCAGTCGGTATATGTATACATTAACTATACTAAATGGTAGAATTCCGTTTAATAATATTTCTGCATCAATCTTGACTGAAATGCTCATTGAAGTTTTAAAAGGTCTCAAGACAATCCAACTGCCCATCCACTGTATGAGACACAGTTGCGAAAACAAGTTCAAAAACTCTTTCTACACCATTTACCCGCCAGATAATTAAAGTTGGAAGACAGCGAGAAAGCGATGAAAACCCAGATTATAACTGAAGGAAAGGGGAAATAGAGAAACACACGGGCACATGCACACAAAAACAGACAGAAGAACCTAAAGGGAAATTCTTTAACTATTTCAGTTTTACAGGGCGAAAGACTCGAACGCGATAACTGCTCCCGGATTTATTAGATAGAGTCAGGTAACAAGAAAATTGGTCCTGGAAAGTTTTCTTTGAGATTTATTCCCTCCGAAAATGTATTCACATGAGCAATCCTCGAGAATGTCTCGGCCGTTTCGAAGAAATACGCTGGATAAGGGGGGAATCGGTCGGGCGTTGGGATGAACGGGGACCCGCGCGCATAATCCTTACACATAGGGCCCGGATAAAAATGCTTCCTCATCACCGATGCGGTAAAGTTATAAGTAAAATTCCTGATGCCCACGAAGCCTAGTAAAACAAATTTAAAGCTGACAGGAGGCAATGAAACGAAAGCAACCGCCTTATATTCTTTTCCTTCTTCTTTCGCCGGTCTTATACACTCGTTTCCTTTGGTATTATACTTATATGTATATTTTATCATAAATGTATGGCAATTTTTACGTTATAAATATCCTAAGAACAATTAGCAGTAACTTTGAAGTAAGTGGTTATAAAAAAAGCAGTAAAGAAAATGCGTTTTCGTTAAAATATTAATGGCTTGAGATATTTTTTTATTACACGTGTCTCCAATTGTTTATTTTTTTTCCTCTTTATTACCAATAATTACTACAGGAACATTATCTTTCGTCTAGGAACGAAATTCAAACCCATGAGCTCTTGTTTTTCAGACGAGTGTGTACCAACGAAGTCTATTCTATTCTCTATGCTCAAATCATTTTAAATACTCCAAGTTAGGGAATGAATATTAATAACTAGAGCTGGCTAATAGCGCCACCAGGTAGTGGTGTAGGTTCGACTATGAGTCGTAGGGCGCCAGTGATGATACAACCGTCAGTATTACTTCGACACTGTACCAGATCTGTTGTATACCGCGTATAATTCTGAGTAAACGCAACGATCCGAATGTATGAATATTTCTTCCGCTTCGAATACAATTCCCCTGAATGCTGTAGGCGCGTCAACATCGATGTCATACATATAGCAAGAGCCAATAAAGTTGGCGCGAGGAGGGGGTTTAGCAATAGACTGTTTTGTGATTGGCTTAACATCGATGTCATACATATAGCAAGCGCCAATTAAGTAGGCGCGAGGAGGGGGTTTTGCAACAGACTGTTTTGTGATTGGCTTAACGCGTTCAGGGGATTTTTATTCGGAGCGGGAGAAATATTCGTACATTCAGGCCGTTGCGTTTGCTCAGAATCAGGCGGTATACATGTATGTAGTTGTAAGTACTATTTTGTAGTTCCACGATTGTTTTAAAAATGTCGCAGTTACATATGTCGCGAAAGCAATCAATGTCGGAAACGGTTGTTCCAGAGATTATTTTAAGCATGCAAATATAATATCACTAAAAGTTTAACGGTTGTTTTAGGCATTAAAAAACATTTATTCCGCAAGTCATACTAACTTAAAGAAATGTGGAAACATATCTAATAATTGAATACACTCCCTAAACACATGGACATGGTGAGGCGATTCATTAAACTTTACTTTACTAGCCAAATTGACGAAGTCTTATAGTTGTGACAAAAACACGTATCTGTGGCAGAAGTAAATGTTGGAAAATACGAGGTGTATGTCCATGTGTACAGATACAGACGTGTATACTACATGTCCGTTTCATTTGTAACAAATGCATAATACATGCTTAACGTATTGATATACCCAAATTTCTTGGGTAGGGTAATCTAGTTGTAAATCGAGGTATTTTCGTGTTTATTTATTTCTTCCTGTAAAGATAATTACTAAAAATTCAATTGTTTCTAATGATAAAATAAAATAAAACCTTACGGTTCTATTGTCTAGAGAAAAAAAAGTTTAGGTTAGGTATAATTCAGATTGGCAAGTCATATTGACGCAATGGCTTTTCAGCATCGTAAGTCACGTTATTTGTCAAATATTTTATATTATTAAAAATACCTTTGTAATATACAAAACTGGTGGGGTTTACCTACTCATGTATGTTTCAATTATTCTGATACATGATAAAGTTGTTAGAGCCGTAACACTATCAGATATTGGTTTAAATTAACAAGACATAGCGTAATTCATTGGTGTAAGTCAGCTTTCCATATCTCGTGCACTTAAAAGATATAGGGAAAGAGGAGTATACGATAGAAGACCAGAACAAGGGCGCTGAAGGCGTATCTCAGAGAGAGATGATAGTTTTTTTGCGTTTAAGTGCACTGCGAATATGACACTTAACTTAAAAAATGTTACAAAGTGACCTTTTCCACGCCCGAAACGTAGTGGTTACTTAGCAGACTGTGAAGAATATTTTTCGAGAACATGATATACGCCCCTATGTGCCAGTTAAAGGTCCGCTTCTGACTAGAGAACACAAAAGAGCACATTGGAATTTACTCATGAACATTCCGAATGGGAGGCAAATGACTGGCACAGAGTGCTCTTCTCAGATGAATCTAGATTTTATCGCTACACTTCGGACCGGCGAATTCCAGTTTGTAGACGATGAACGCTATTTCTAGTGTAACTTCATTCCAAATGTAAATTACGATGGTGGTTAGGTAATGGTGTGGAGAGGTATTGCTTTTGGGGGTCGTACTGAGTTAGTGCCACTAGCTGGAGCCCGATTGACGGCACATAGATGCATAACAGACGTTCTAGATCCATATGTTGTACTTTTTGCACCGTTTGTAGGGCCAGATTTTCTCTTTATGTATGATAATGCCCGCCCACACCTTGCTCATATAGTGAGATATTTGCAAGATGTGGAAGCACCCACTTTAAACTGGCCAGCACGAAGTACTGATCTCAATCCAATAGAACATGTTGGATCACGTTGGACGTCAATTAAAAACACGAGGAATTCAGTTTCGCCTTCCGACACTCCAAGAGTGAGATAATATGGATCAGAATTACATAGATGACCTAATTAACAGTATGTCGTCTTGGATCGAAATTTTTATCCTACTAGCAGACTCAACAAGCATTATTAGAAATAAAAAAGAAATATTAATAATATCGAAATACTATACAAAATCAGGTGTGAAGAACACAACACAAATTCATATTTATGTGACAAATGCTTTCCAAACATACAGGCATTTGTTTCATCTTACTATAGATTAGTCAGTGCACAATGCTGGGAAAGACAAAATTAGCAACAAAAACACAACAAAACTTCCTTACTACAAACAATAAAGTAACGAAAGAGGCAGCATGAAAGAACTTAAAGATACCAGTTTATATTTTTCAGTAGTCGGGCGAAGTATGACTTCCAAGTGTGCTTTATATCTTTCAAATTGCTAATAATCTGCCCTGATTCGTTCCTATACAGGCTTCTATGCGGTTTATATATTTGTCCGACGAGGGTATATAAAAATATAATATAACTTCTTTCACAACTGGAATTTTATAACACAAAGAATAGAACATGGTACTTCCATATTTAATGCACTTATCCTCAATTACTCCGCCTGGGGCGGCTTGTGGGTGGATTGAGTAGCTCACAGCCGCCACTGCCGGTCCCAAGTCCGGATAAAGGAGGAGGGTTCTTAGGTAAGGTTAGCAACCTGCCTAGGAGAAAAACAATTACATGCTCAAAGCACCGGTAGCATAGCCTCGGAACATGGACGGATTTCAAGGAGCACGATCCACGCGCGAATAAGGAACAAACTCTATATGAAGAAACAGCAAATGAGAATTGCATGCTGGAACATAAAGACTCTGTATTCAGAATATCATAAACTAATTCCCGAACTCAATGAACATAAGATAGACATATGTGCACTCTCTGAAACGAAAAAGAAAGATAGAGGAGCAACAAGACTTAGAAACTACATCTTACTGTACTCAGGAATAGCAAAAGACCAAAGAGCCACATCAGGGGTTAGTTTGGCAGTAAACAAGAAATATGAAAAGAATATAGAAAGCACAGAGTATGTTAACGACAGAATTCTAAGAGTAAAAATGTTGTTCAATCATCCCCTGCACATTATATCAGTATATGCACCTGACATTGGCAAACCCGAAGAAATGTCAATAGATTTCTACGAAATCCTACAATCAGAACTGGACAAAATCCCAAAAAACGAAAAGATAATCGTATTAGGAGACCTAAATGCTAGAATAGGAAATGAAGCAGTAGATGGAGTAAAACAAAAATACAACGAAGAAGTAACTAACAGAAATAGCGAAATGTTGACAGAATTTTGTGCACCGAATGAATTACGAATAAACAACACATACTTCCCTCATAAAGACCAACACAAATACACCTTTTACGACAATAGACAAAATAAATCCATAATCGATTACATCATCACAAACAGAATGTTCATGGCCCAACAAATAGTAGATATAAGAGTCCTGTCCTCAGCCAACATTGGAACAGACAAATTAGTGCTAGGAAAACTACGAATAGTAATGTCACTGAGGAAACAAAAGCCAATAACAAGAGCTGAAAAATTCAACATAGAATTGCTCAACCAGGAAAATACGAAACAACTATACGCAGACCGATGCAAACAATACATTACTCTTAACCCAATAATACAACCCGACACTCCCTAAACAGCATGGGATAAACTGAAACAAAACATCTATAAAGCCGCCGAAGAAACCCTAGGCACACGCACGGTATCGCAGAACAGTAGACCGAACAATAAACCTTGGTTTACAACGGAAGTCAAGGATATCACAAGGGAAAAGAAGAAAAATTATTTGCAATACAGGGAATCTCCAACTCAAGAAAACCGAAATAAGTATATTGAAACTAGGAACAAGGTCAATAATAGGGTTAGAGAGATCAAGGAAGAATACTGACAGGAATTCAGTAACGAAATGGAAGCAGACATGTATGGAGCACAAAAACGAATTTGGAAACTACTAAGAGGCATGAAACGGGAAACGAATGAAACAATACAACTCAGAACAATTACCGAAGAAACTTGGGAGAAATATTTCAGAAATCTTTACACAGATATAGAGAACCCTATAGAAACACAAGAAGAAGGCATACAAAACGACCCACCAGAAGAGTGCACGCAAATCACCGAAGAGCAAGTAAGAGAGACAACGAGGAAACTTAAGAACAGGAAAACTCCAAACCAAGACAAAATACCAAATGAGCTAATAAAAAATGGAGGAACTGCCACCATAAAAGAATACACAAAACTGTTTAATATCATACTACAACATAGAAAAATACCTGAAGAATGGAAGAAAGCGTAATAATACCCATCTTCAAAAAAGGAGACAAAACCGATCCAGTAAACTACCGTGGGATAACATTGGTGAGCACCTCGCTAAAACTCCTAACTAAGATCATTGCGGACAAAATAACCCCAACAATGCCAATAAGCGAAGAACAACAAGGATTTCGAAGAAGTCGATTCACCACTGACGCTCTATTCATACTCAGACAACTGATAGAAAAATCATTAGAGTACAACACCCCTGCCTATCTTTGCTTTGCAGATCTAACTAAGGCCTTCGACAGAGTACAACTAAAAGACGTCATCACGATCCTGGAAAACAATAATACGAAGAAAGAATATGTAGAACTCATTAAGGACCTAAACACGAACACAAGAACGCAAATACGCACAAACCTCACCCTAACGCAACACCTACGAACCACAACAGGCATCCGTCAAGGCGATAGTCTCAGTCCTTTATTATTCAACGCAATCATGGATGAGCTGGTCAAAGCTGTAAAGAACACCGGATTAGGATATCGGATGGGCATACACAACATAAATATAATATGCTATGCTGATGACGCAGTACTTATTGCGGAATCAGAGGACGACCTACAAAGAATGTTACATGCTTTCAACAAACAGGCAGGAAAACACAACATGGAAATTTCCATAGACAAGACCAAATGCATGACCATAGCAAAAGAACCTGTACGCTGCAAATTGGTAATAGAAAATAAGACCGTCGACCAAACCATGTCAATCGAATACCTTGGGTGCAAAATTACAAGCGCAGGGTTTTTGGGTGATGAGGTGAGGAAACAAGTAAACAAAGCAGCAGCAATATCGGGACATCTTAGGTATCCAATCTGGAGAAACAAACACTTAAGTACGGAATGCAAATCAAGGATATACATATGGACATATGGTGCGGAGACGAGAGCGGAAACGACGATAACAAAGAGGATACTAAGAACAACCGAAATGAAGACTCTAAGAACGATAACAGGATACACATTACATGATAGGCAAAGAAATACAGATATAAGGGAGAAGTGTCAAACGGATGACGTAGTCAGATGGATACGGAAAAGAAGAAGAGAATGGAACCACCATGTCACCCGAATGACTCCTGACAGAATGGCCAGAATAGCACGAAACAACATACCTCACGGAAGAAGACCCATAGGACGACCACCAAAACGCTGGCGAGACAGCTGGCAATCAAATTCACAAGAACTGCCGCCACAAAGAAACCGGAACTAAACAGGCGATACGCCTATCGAAATAAGAAGAAGATCCTCAATTAGGTTTTTATTTAACTTTTGACGTTTATTATAAATTGATTACTGAATTGTCAGTGTTTGACGCACTCATCGAAAAAATGAGAGTGGAGCAAAGATATGTGATAAAATTTTGTGTGCGGTTGGGTAAAACCCCAAATGAAACATTTGAAATGATTAAAACTACATATGCAGATGACATTTGTGAATCAGTGTGAGATGAATTTCGACGCGGGCGGCCCACCAACTGCATGGATTGTGTTATATACCCCTACGGGTACTAGTCTTGCGCCTACTTACGTAATACTATGGCTTATCAACTTATCCAATTTACCTCAATATATGATTGCCCCGGAGATCTTTCGGCTAAAGACCAGCTCAGTTTAGAGGCGAGTGGAGCCCCTTCCACTCGCCTCTAAACGCCTATAATAACTCCCCAGTTATTATATTTAAACAAACATGGCAAATGTCCGCATGTTTGAGATATTTTCATCTACTTTAATCCGAGTATTCACACGACAAAATAACGATATTACAATGCCTCGTTACTTTCTATAAATTACTTAGAATTGAAAACCCGCTATTGCGAACAGAATCCTTGTTTTAGCAAATTCTAACCATTAAGATGATTCTTTACCATACCCATGGGACAACCACTTAGACTTTACAACAACAGCACAATAAATGAGATCGAAGCTTACTCCATGTCCAGTTTTATATGAAGCTGGAACTACTAATTTGTCGGCAGTGGAAAAGGCAACCCTTTACATTCATCTTCGAAGCACTTTGCTTTTCTCTGTTTTCTTTTAAATTCTAAGATCTCCTTTCCAGTATCGATCATCACTGTTCTTAGGTTTTCATAATGGTTCACTTTGCGCTCTAGCATCCAGTATATTGGTAGCTACCACGTCCCATACAGTTTCAAAATTTAGGTTATTATTTATCGAGTTTCTTCAAATCAATACGAAAATTTTTAAACAATTTAGTAACTATTCAATCTGCCATTTTCTATCTGTATTCGAGATATTAAAAGGTAGTTAATGTAAATAAAATAAATACATAAATATCAAGAAAATATTCAAAATAATAAGATGTGCCTACCACACTAAAAGCAAAGATCGGTACATTAAAGCATAATCCTTGGGTTAACTTAGATTTTCGAACAAAATGGATATTAATAACTGGAAGATAATAAACTAGATATAACAGCCATTTAAAGGCTAAAATCATTTCGGGGCTGGGTGCTGGCGAAGGCACTCCGAGCGACAGCAATTTATGTCATTAAGTTAATAGTTAATATTGTAGGGTCGCTTAATTCGTAAAACAAAATCTCGTAATTACTAAAGTTCTATCTCTATGTGTGTCTTTCTGGTCGTTATTATACACGTATACGTTCATGCCAAATCGCAGTTATTGTAAAATGCGATGGTGTTATTAAAGTAATTAGGATCCGGTTGAAAATCAACGGAATTATCTCACTTATGGTCCAGAAACCTTCGTCCTTTACTAGAAAATTAGAGCTATAGGGATAAAATTACAACTAGTTCATTAAGAAGGAATATTATACCGGTGTGATGAGCCTTGAATATATTGGAGAATATATTCAAGGCATATAAGGTAATCTGAGATTCATAGGTTTTTGTACCGTTCTATAAATATACGCTAGTAAACTAAAACTGATCATTGTAATTTACCTTTCCTCGAGTGTATCTTTAATATACCTGATTAATTTTGGACTTCGCATAATAGTTATTAAATACAGAATATGCCATTTAATGACTCTTAACGAGAGTGTTTCTTCATAACGTAAAAAGTGTACAAGAAATAGAGTAAATTGCTCCTAATAAACATGTATTCACGGATGAGCAATTTTTTAGGTAAACACGATTTCTCATCTACTGTTGCTCCAAGTTTAATTAAGATTTACTAAACTTCTTAAACTACAATTGGCATAATTTAAAACCTGATATATATATATATATATATATATATATATAGTAAATTCAATCAGTTGGCGATTTAAGGTCTGGCTTTATTTTAAAGTATATATATATTTAAAACAACCCTACACGTTTCGGCAATGATGCCTTTATCAAGGATATAAAATATAAATGACAGTATACAAATGTCATCTATATTTTATATCCTTGATAAAGGCATCATTGCCGAAACGTGTAGGGTTGTTTTAAATATATATTCTTTAAAGTAAAGCCAGACCTTAAATCGCCAACTGATTGAATTTACCATATCATACCAAGGTCACGAAATCATTATATTTATATATATATATATATATATATATATATATATATAGTAAATTCAATCAGTTGGCGATTTAAGGTCTGGCTTTATTTTAAAGTATATATATATTTAAAACAACCCTACACGTTTCGGCAATGATGCCTTTATCAAGGATATAACATATAAATGACAGTATACAAATGTCATCTATATTTTATATCCTTGATAAAGGCATCATTGCCGAAACGTGTAGGGTTGTTTTAAATATATATTCTTTAAAGTAAAGCCAGACCTTAAATCGCCAACTGATTGAATTTACCATATCATACCAAGGTCACGAAATCATTATATTTATATATATATATATATATATATATATATATATATATATATATATATTATACCAACAAATTATAGCGACAATCGCATGTAAAATGAGATTTAATAATTATTGATTCTCATCCACATGAAGTTCATTATAGTTCGCATATATACACGTAATATAGAAGTGAAAGTCATGTCTGTCTCCAGATAATGTGCACTGATGATCTGTAAAAACAGTGAAATATCGATATTTGCACATTACGGGCGGATGTCTTTCACGAATTTTTCATTTTTCATATATATATATATATATATATATATATATAAGTAGACAAAGAGTCTTTGCCGTTAAAACAAGTATGTAAAATAAAAATTGTTGGGGAATCCGGCAATAAAAACCTTTAGTTAGTCAATTAGAGTCCTTTATTTTTTACCTTATATTTCGCTCTGTAGATTTAGAGCTTCATCAGAGGTCACTTTAATCAAAAGAAATTACAACATTAGCTAATTTAGTCTACTAATTATAAGATTAATACTTACAAAAGCGAAACTATTTTTTGTGAGATATAGCATTTTAAAAAAAAAAAAAAAACAAAACCTATAGAGAAACAAGCAGTCCACGCAATACAAATAAAACTTTATATTAATTAAAAATTGTTACTTTAAAAGCTTATTGTTTTTACATATTAAAACCATTTAAAAAATTATTATTTTTTCAACAAACACATCTAAAAAGAAACACACAACGTAGTAAAGAACTACTTGTCTTGATGTAAATTACATTTTAACAATTCAAGTGTCGACAAGGTAGTGTATTAAATTTTCGAAACCAATGTCATACTCGTATATGCAAAACCTATGATAAAAGTACAGTAGGTAAAAAACAAGCAATGTCAAGGTTAACGATATATATACAGATGTTCAAAAGTTGCGTGCTTAATTTCAATAATGTGCAGGCTACAAACAGGTTAAACTTAATTAAAAAGAAATTGCAAAATTAAAATTATAATCATATGAAAAAATTGTGGAAGGACAAATGTGTTAAATGACATCAATAAAGTTAATATTCTGTGTATTTAGATGACTTGAGTTTTTGATATGAGAAAAAGTCAGTAAAAAGGCATATATTGCGCTTAAATTATTTGTGTCAGATCTGAAATTCATAGCGTGAGGATTATTATTGATCTCAACCATCTCCAAAAACTCCCTACATTTTAAACTATTAACTCTCTGGAGGATTTTAACATTCTCAAAATTTGGGTTGTGGTTGTATTTGATCATATGTGAGGACAAAGCACATCTGCTCTTCCCAGTTCGAACGTCGCTCTTATGTGTGGTAAGTCTGGTTTTTAACCAAGTTGAGGTATGACCTATATAAACTTTGTTGCATTCATTGCAAGGAATGCTATATACAACGTTCGACTGGAAAGGCAAAGGTGTCAAGTCCTTAGTTTTACTAAAATGAGTACGTAACGGATTGTAGTTATAAAAACCCAATTTTATATCGTCTGTGGCGAGGACCCTAGAGAGCCGCTCCGACACCCCCACAATGTAAGGAAATCTGTAATATTTCACAATTTTTGGTTGGTCTTTGTTGGTAAGGTTGGTAAGGTATATATATATATATATGGATAGATGGATAGATAGGTAAATAGATAGATAATTACTTCTTGACCTTTGTGTGTTATAGCAGATCCAATTAGTCGGCGATTTAAGGTCTGTTTTACTTTAATTATGTATATATTTAAAATAATCTTACATGTTTCGGCACACAATGCCTTTGTCAAAGAAATTAAAAAAATAAATGACAATAGATTAATGTAATATTTATATACCTGTAGTTTTCATGGGTAAAATTACAATATTCAAAGATACATTCAAGTTTAATAATAATTCATGCCTCAGCACTCTAAGCAGCTAGACATCAAATAAGAGGGATAGGCAAGCCACAAGTTATTATTATTAGCTTAACATCTTAAGTCGCTCCACGGGCGCAGACATAATAATAACTTATGGCTTTACTCGTAAACTGACGACGTAAGCAGACAGTTATCGCAGACCTGAAGATAGCAAATGTGATTTTGCCGAGACGTCGTCCAGAAACCAGCACCGGTCTTTACGAAGACCAAACATTGGAAACGCGGAGGAAAACCCAGAATCTAGTTACAACACATACTACTACCCGCGGATATATAATATATATAAATTTACTAATATCGGTCTGTTAAAACATTAAAACTCAAATGTTCATTCTTAATATTTTGTCATTT
Organism: Melolontha melolontha; assembly: GCA_935421215.2. Lineage (NCBI taxonomy): Eukaryota > Metazoa > Arthropoda > Insecta > Coleoptera > Scarabaeidae > Melolontha > Melolontha melolontha. The sequence goes on along the minus strand of OW285237.1, from coordinate 180,196,282 downwards.
ATTAACGACTTCATCAGGAGATGAGCTAGAGTAAGCATCGGCAGTCTTATTTATAAATTTACATACAATTGTATTCAACAACCCACAAATAAAAAACTTGAACGTTGCATTCCAAAACAGTTAACTTCGCTGTTTTGGATCGTTGTCTTCTTATAGGATCCAATCTGCACTATCTGCTATCTTCAAGTCACATTATTACCGATGTTCCTTTTTACGTACAATTTTAACATTAGCTTCGTGCTTAAAATACCGATGAACACTGCCTTTAATTAAACTAACTTGCCTTTAATTAAACTAATATTTATGTTCTTCTTGGCTAGCTCAGATTGTGTTTGAAGTATTAATTGCGTTTTCTTTTAATTAAATCAATAATAATATCATTTTGCCACGCTGTTATAGTGCGGCTTCCTCCGCCTCCTTGAAGGCCATCTACACTTTGGATTTGCTAATAATGCCTTAGCCACCGTCTGACGAAGTTTTTGACTTGCGTAAGTACCTAGCTTCCATTGCAATTGTCATTTTAGGAATTTCATGGTCCTTAGACAAAAACACTGCTTCGAAACGTTTTGCATACGCTGCTCTCATTTTGACAAAAACCGTTACTCACGTCGCACACAACATACAACTGAACTGAAACTAACTAGGCATATTGGAGAGAAGCTATTTCTACTTACTGTCTCACAATCAGTCCAATTTCCCATTAACTTTTCTTAGCATAGGACATTGGCCTGCGTTTCTTATTATGCAAACTGTTCATGAAATTGAGTAACTAACATGCTAAATTCAAAAATAGCGTCTTAGTCACAGTATATGGTTTGCTTAAATTAAATTCCATGGGGAAAGGTCTTTAAGACGTTGTTTAACTTGAAAAGGCATTGTTCTGGATCTGTTCTCTGTCTTCAGAAAAAAGTAATATTTTAAAGAATACCTTCCTAAAGAAAATTAAATAATCTGCCAAACTAGGTTAATCTCCCTAACTAGTTATTTTCAAATCAAATAATACAGAAATTTTTTACATTCAAACTTGCAGGTGCTTTGAGTTACTATTATTAAAACGAAGAATTATGCCTTAAGAGATTACATACCTCGCTCAGGTAAAGCATCAGCGTACATTCATTCTCCATGTAGCAACGGAAATACAGCAACACAAAATGATTTGCATATATCCGCATTATTAGGTACAGCACCGAGTGGCTTGTTTATGGGGAGCGCTCCTCCCAAAAACATTCACTACCTCGGTTAATGCAAGAGCAGTGGAGCGAGCGATTAAAATGAGAAACTAACGAGTATGTAAATACACGGAATGCAGCGGTTATATTCAGCGAATCCCGTGAAAATTTATTTCTACGAATATTATCTCTAGCGGGTAATAGGAAGCAGTCCATTACAATAAGACCAGGGATCATACAGTAGGTCGGCGAGAGTTATTGTGTATCTTAACATAAACGTATTCATTAAAAAGCCATGGAAATTTATGCTTACTGTGACTTATTCCATAATATTATTACCATACATGGTGTTCCACAGAACATGACTTATGATAAGTACGTTTTCTGTTACCGAAGCAAATCTAACTGATTTTGGTTCTTTTTAATACAAGATGATAATAAATTATACACAATTCCGGAGATTATGTTAAATTACAATCAGTTATTCATATTATGGTTTACTGGTTACATCTTAATAAACCACATTTAAATTTTGATAAGTGCATTGTTGTAAGCTACTATGGAAAAATATATCCCATTAATTAACTTTACTTAATGGAAGATCATTTGATCACTCGATTTAGCTAGTCAAAGTAGCGAGTCAAAGACTGTGACATTACTTTTGTCACTAATTTGTCGTTTATCGAACATACTAGAGCGAGAAAAATTTTACTTATTCACACACAAAAACTCACAACTTTTTTAATTTAAAAAAATATTATTAAAAAATCGGATGTGGAGAACGTTGCCGAAGCTTTTCGATTTATAGTGGCGAGACGTTGTTACACTTCGTATAGATCAAGAATGTTTTTAATCTTATTTTTAAATTATATTTTTCACAAATATATCGAATTTAAAATATTAAAAAACTACAAGCCATTTTGTGCCATATTTGGTTCTTCGTATTTGCAAGAAAAAACATTTCTTTTGTATCACACTGGTCACACAATCGTCCCTTCGAAATCTAACTACGTTCAGCAGAACGGGCAACTCATGAATTATATTCCGTTAACTTCGATTCATATCTATTATACAAGGCGTAATACAATTTTTTAAATATCCTTGTCATATTTTCTCTCGCTTACGAGAAATAATTTTGGGAAAATATTTTGGGTATATATTCTATATAATTCAATCTTTCAATTTTTCATATTTATTATCTTCATTTATTTAAAGGACACCCGGTAGTATATATTTCATTTTAATTTAGAAATTATTGAGCTATTTTTTTCTACATGTCGAAATTATACCCAATACCGTATTAATACTGAACCGAACCACTATTGTAAACTTTATCTAAACCATATCATGTGGAATATCATATTAAAGTATTTTTCGCAAGGAATAGTTTAATGATATATTAATCGACAACACAATCCTTTGGCTTGTGTCGCTAATGAATTCTTAATTTTTAAGATATCGCTAGCTTTCGATATGATTGGTTTGCCCTTAAAACTGACGATAAACCGACCCTTTTTCAACCACTAGTTTTCTCCTACACCAAACTCTCTCCTCTTGTTTCTTGACTTTCGGAAGATACACATCTCTCGACAGGTGCTGTTCAAGCATACACAAAGGTAGTGCTGTGCGACGATTGTTTTGTTACTACCACGTGTCCGATCGCGACCTTATTCCAAGGTATTCTCTGTATTGTTCGATACATATATTATTTTAATCATGTTTATATTTATATTAATTTAGGACATAACAATTTTACTTTTCAATCCGTACTTATTATGTGTTAATTTTTAAATACTTATTCGTCGTTTCTTGTACATACAGCTTCTATTATTACTTTAATATATTTAAAATCACAATTTCTTTCTTGTAAATATCAGTTAAAACTTTAAGGACAACGTTGATGTGTTTGCGTTTAATTAATAAATTCTAGTTAATCAACATATTTTCAACATACTACACACATCCGATGCCCTTCGAAACTCATCGTCACCACATTATTTAATATTACACGCTACAGCTAGCCTGGAACAAAACAACACAAGTCACAAGCGTCCATCTTTTAGCAATTTGGTAGTCCCATGTGGTAAAATATACCAACCGAACTAGCCGCAGTGGTCCGGATAATAAGCTCAAATAATATTCTGCGTTAATTGTAGTACTTTTCGCTAGATAATCCATAAAAATAATCCCTTCGCAATCCCAGAATACAGTAAGAATTACCTTTCCAACAGACAGAACTGAACGCGCCTTAAGTGACGGTCCTTCTTCAGGTTTCAGGATTTTTGGTCTCAGGATTGAAATAAGGAATCCACGTTTCGTCAGTGGTTATTATCTGTTGCCTATATTCATCACAGTAACGGGCTAACTGCTCTTGAAGTTGACGACAAGTGTTAGACCTATTGAGTTTTTGTTCCGGTCCTAACAGCCTTGGCACCCAGCGGGCTGAAACCTTGCCTACGCCCAAACAATCATGTAAGATCTCATTGTAATGTCACCTGGTCTTGGTGGTAACATTGTTGCCGAGACAGTTCCATTTAGGAACCGAGTTTAACAGCAGAATAAATAATATGCACGAGAACGATTAAATAATAACGTTTAATTAATAACAACAATAACAACTACATTACAATATGATATACCAGACTGACAGACTGATTCTGATTGTCGAGACATCTCAGTCTTTAGTTTATATATTATCTGTTAGTACTACTAGTCTAGTGACCTGGTTACAAAACCTAAACTAATATGGTGAAAGATGCGCTAATTAGGTAGATCGTGTTGAATAAGTAGCACATTGAATGTTTGTAAATAGATGACCTGCTCTAGTTATCACATCATGAACTTGTCGAGTACCTATTCCTAGGAATACACTAATTTGTGAAATAGTCATTCGTCTGTCCTCTTTCAGTAGGTTCTCCAGGGCCGTTATGTTTCTTTCATTTACCGATGTGATCGGGCGACCACTGCGTGAATCGTCTTCTAATGATGCTCTACCACTCTTAAAACGATCGATCCACCAATATACAGTACTTTTAGATTCTGCAGACTCACTAAGCACTCCTTGCAGACGTTTAATAATTTAATTTTCATACCATCTTTCCACAAAATGAAAATGATTGCTGTTTGAGATTTAGCCGCGTCTTCTATGGTTACATAAACAGTGCTACGAAAATGTGCCTATATCGGTGAAACATCTGAATCATACCGAACGATATTGCACTGGATAGGTGCATAAACACGTCAAGATTTGTCTATCACCAATAGCATTGCCTATAAGTTCTACGTAATAATTAGAGCACAATTCCTAGAACTATGGAAACATCCCTCGTACTTAAAAAAATTGGAAAGTTGCCAAGCTAAGTGTTTAAAATTAGATGGAAATTATGTTAAAAATAAAATATATTTTTTTTACCCTGACATCAGTATTTAATTTGAAATCACCCCCGTATTTAAATTATTATTAAAGCAGCCCAAGATGGAGGAAAGTAATCGAGGGTATATTCACAGCAACAATGTCTTCACCTATTTATTTGAACAGGTCAAAGACCACATTTATCATGATTAAGGCGGTAGAAAGGAAATCTAAATCTAAATGTTTAATATTGTAATAAATCCTATCGTTCGTAGAACTTACTAATACGAAAACGTTGTAAGGCTTTTCACATAAAATATTAATTTACGGAAAACAACTTTTTCTGAGAAACAATCGCTTAAAGTAAAATATTTTTTGTTTTTAACTTAGATTAAATATTGAGAATAAAACATTTGGCTATATGTCACTAATTTTATTAGAATCACTCTAACATATTGCTATAGATTTTTCCCCGCAAACATTTTGAAAAGATTTAATTATTTTTGTATATTGTATTACATTTGAATTTTTATAGTTTGACTTGCGCAGTTCGAGGAAGCCGTTTGGAGTTGCTGGGCAATGTAATTGATAACTGTATTTTTTTATGTTTGGATGCGTGCTGCATGTATCCGACAGACACGTTTTGTTCATTCGAGTAAGAGAGTCGAATATTTGGAGATAAAATTTCTTTATCTTTATTTCAAGTAATATTGAATAGTACTGGAATTGTACTTTAAGTTGGGCGCCTTTATTTTAAACTTGTAACATTAGAACATCAGCCTTTCTCATGTAATATCTCAGGTTGCGACTAGATGTCGGTAGAGCAAGTATAATATTTTACAAAAATTGGACCCTATCTCCGGCTCCTCGTCGATCAGTTTACCCCTAGGTGAATGATGGAAAATTGCTTACTAATATTACTAAGTTATCTCTAGCTACGCAATGATAAATAAAAGAGTTCTTTAAAGTAATAGGTGTAAATATTTATTGAATGTAAGTTATCTGTAAACAATGTACAAGTAACGTGCCTAACGACAAAACAAGGAATTAGTATAGAGTGCACGTGTGAAATAAAGGTTATGTTTCAATAGCAATGTTATCGTAAAGTGTATGGTAATATAAATAAATCAGCAAACAAATTAAGGGTAAGTACTACAGTTCTTAATAATGTTTCCTTTCACAAATTCTGAGCAAAATAGAAATGTATTTTTAAAGTAAAATCAATGAGTTAGGAACTTAATAAAATTTTGCCTTGTTAAAAAAATAGTTCTTATAAGACTTTCTCCGAAATAAATTCAATTAATTAAACCTATTTCTTGTAGGGAGCGTGCAGGTATGTAGGATGGTATCTGCTGGTCAGGATTGTCGGTGTACGGGATCAAATAAAGGTGTTTTCGTTTCTACTATGCAGGTATCGACGCTGTTCGGCGTAGGAATTGCTTGTAGCCGGTGGCCAAATGATGCGTTGGACGATTACTTACCGATCTCAGGTATTATCGACTCCAAAAGTAGTTCTTATGTAGCGCCAAGGTTAAATGCTTCTTTTCTGAGTATTTTTAGAAATCTATCACAGGTATTTTCAGTTTAATTAAATTTTAAATTCGGAGTAGCACTTTTTTTCTGACAATCGTTATCAGAAATTCTACTGACGCTCGCTAGCAATTATTTCTTTTCAAAGCCTTGTAAGAAATTACGAAAATAGCCTCGTTTTTTACTTAAATTACAATTGATAATAATTTAAATGTAAATGAAATATTAATTCAAACATGAAAACAAAATTAAATTAGTAATTTGCAAATAGTTACACCGGGCTTTCCAATGTTAGGTTATGTTAAACGTTTAGAATTAAAATAACCTGTTCGCGGGTTTGTAAAAATTCAAAAAGTGGGCGTGTCTAATTAGTATCTATATAAAATTTGAATGTAAATAAATTCTATAAATAAATTATAATTTGTAGACAGCAATGTTTATATCTCCACTTACTTTGCAATTACATACATACTAATTTGACATTTGTAAATATTTCATATAAAAAAGACGAAAAACTCCAATAATTTATCAATTGTTGTATATATATATATATATATATATGAAAAATGCAACAAATTATAGCGACAATCGCATGTAAAATGAGATTTAATAATTATTAATTCTCATACACATGAAGTTCATATATATATATATATATATATATATAATCTAATATCTATATAATCTATTCACCATCAACATACACGTTGAATTCCACCATATATATATATATATATATATATATATATAAGGTAAACTTAATAAGTCGGCGGTTAAAGGTCTGGTTCATTACTTCAAAGTATATATATTTAAAACAACCCAATGTAGGGTTGTTTTAAATATATATACTTTGAAGTAATGAACCAGACCTTTAATCGCCGACTTATTAAGTTTACCTTATCATACCAAGGTCACGAAGATATTATATATATATATATATATATATATATATATATATATATGCTTTCAATAACTGACATCTGCTTTAAAAACAGGCATCTGCTTCCAAATCTGACGTTTGCTTTCATAACAGACATCTGCTTTCAAAACAGACATCTGCTTTCAATAACTGACATTTGCTTTCAATAACTGACATCTGCTATCAAAACTGACATCATCTTTCAAAACTGACTTCTGCTTTCAACTTGACATCTACATTCAATAACTGCCATCTGATTCATAACACTGTTACTTTATAATGCATTTCTAAATAGCTTGAACCAAGGTCTATCATGGCTTAAGTGGTAAAAGCGACAGTCCGGCAAACTGTAGACTTGGGTTCAAGTTCCAACGTAAACAATATTTTTCAATTAAAAATTTCGTATGATTTGCTTTATAATTTGTAGACAGCAATGTTTATAGCTCCACTTACTTTGCAATTACATACATACTAATTTGATATTTGTAAATATTTCATATAAAAGCCGAAAAACTCCAATAATTTATCAATTGTAAACTTAATAAGTCGGCGATTAAGGGTCTGGTTCATTACTTCAAAGTATATATATTTAAAACAACCCAATGTAGGGTTGTTTTAAATATATATACTTTGAAGTAATGAACCAGACCTTTAATCGCCGACTTATTAAGTTTACCTTATCATACCAAGGTCACGAAGATATTATATTTATATGTATATATATAAACTTGCGAAAATTAATTTTTTAAGTAGTCAAAATGGGCACCATTTACTGCCAAACAATGACCTAGTCGGTCTCTAAACCCCTGCAAAACATTTTGGAATGCAAATAGTGAAAGCCTATTGGCTTCAATTTGAATTCTAAGCTGTAAATCCTCGAGATTATTGGATCAAGTTTGGTAGACTTCAGTCCTTAAATGACCCCACATAAAAAAATCCAAAGGATTTAAATCTGGAGACCTAGCAGGCTATTCGGTAGGACCTCTTCCGCCTGTCAAGAAATACCTCATTTAAGTACTCTCTTATTATTGCTCCAAAATTAGGTGGGGCGCATAATATTACACAGGCCTGCATAAAATTTGTGATGACGTGATTTTTGTTTGTTAAGCTCAGTTTTTATATAGCAATAAGTAATTAAAATACAGTTGGTCTCTACCACCCACAGATTCTTTTTTGCACAATAGAAAAAGAAAAAAATATAAAAAAAAACCTTATAATAGGCGTTTTAATACATTTTAAAATGAATGTACTACTTCAAATTCTAGGTATTAACCCAAAAATGATTTTCTGTTGTGGTTTTAAAAAAATTTGTTAAATAGGCTAATGAGAGCCTATTTAACAAATTTTGATGTAAATCTTTTATTACATGTATTAATTTTGGACAAGATTTCCGGGAATTTTTACCAGCTAAATCCTATTTATTATGCTTTCACTTTATTAGTACTGCGAAGAAGGATTTCAAGTTTATCACTCCAAACAAAATGTATATTTTAATGTCATTTACTTTATTATAGCTCTGAGTGCCGATCAGTAAACAAGTAAAATTAATTTGTCTTTAGTGTTGTGCGTGGTATTTGATAAATAAACATTGCTTAAAAATATGTCTAGCCGGTGTTGCAAAAACAAACCAGATGATTTCTGTTATATTTGTGGATATTTCGTCTTGAAAAAGTTTAAGATACCAACTGGTGAATTTGTGAAAAATGCATATTATGCTTATTTCAAAATCAAATTAGGAGATCAAGATAAAGACTGGGCACCGCACGTTGTTTGTAAGGTATGTGAAGAAGGTTTAAGACATTGGACCAAAGGGAATAGAAAAACCCTTCCTTTTGGAATACCGACGGTTTGGAGAGAACCGCAAAATCATCATGAAGATTGCTACTTTTATCTTTGTGATATTAAGGGGCATAATAGAAAAACTTTGAAACATATTTTGTACCCAAACAATATTAAATCAGCTATCAGACCAGTTCCTCACAGTGATCATGTACCTATACCTATACCCCCAAAGTACTACAAGAAGATATTGAAACCTCTTCAACTCCCGGCTCCGTACAGATGGATAGTAATTTTGAACCATCAACCTCAGGTCAAAACCAACCTCAGCTATTTTCACAAGCCGAACTGAATGATTTAGTAAGAGATTTGGGACTTTCAAAAGATCTTTCTGAAGTACTGGGGTCTAGGTTGAAACAAAAAATTTGCTTGCCCCAGAAACTACCTTCAGATCTTCCTTTAGCTGAATATGACAGAAAAACAACCAAACGAAGCTTTTCTGAAAAACGAAAACTTTTTTTAAGAAGCATAAAGAATAGATAACTATTTCTAATAGTTTCTATGTGTATATTTTTGTATTTTTTTAATATAATATAAAACTAGCTTATAAATAAAATAAATCGTGTTTTTTCTATATTTTTTGATTTTACTGGTTTGAAAAATAACCTTACGTGATACAAGAAAAATAAAAGCAGATTTGAAATCAGCGCTACCCAATTATTAGAAAACAGTTAAAATTTTTAAATCAACATTCAAAGAGTTAAAAAATGCAGGCCTGTGTTATTATTAAAGAAATCCAAGATGCAACATGTCTTCACCTATTGGCTTCAACAGGTCAAAGATCACATTGATCATAATTAAGGCGGTAGAAAGGAAACCTAAATCTATGTGTTTAATATTCTAATAATTACTATCGTTCGTAGAACCTACTAATACGAAAAGGCCTTTTTCATAAACTAATTAATTTACCCAAAACTTTCTGACATTGCCGTACCGAAATAAATTCCTATTTTCTATTATAATTCCTTAATTTATTCTCTAATGTTTTCTTCGAAAAACTAGTCTTCATAACACGACGTCGATATTCAAAAGTTATACCAAGCACACATGACTGTTGTGATGGCAATTTATGACGTCACACGAATAAAAATTGATAACACACGGAATATGTAAATGCGTACGAACCGAGAGCGACGTGATTAATGACGGTCCCGGGACAGAACCGGGTCGTTACACCGCCACCAATCCATACTGTGTAACGTATACATATATGGACGTGTGTGGGTACGCCCGGACTCTTCCGTCGCTACATACACGCACAGGCACACGTACGTGCGCACACACATTCTACGAAAGCGATTTTGGAAAACTCCCGGGTTGTGCACGGACACGATTGCAAATTTGTCTAAAATTTTACAGGAGCATGCCCTTCGTCGGAGTTAAATCAGGATAATGCCTAATGCCAACCCGGAGATACGTTACGATAGTCCCCCTATACGCCTTCAGCGTCGTAAATTCAGTTATTTAGGGTGTTTAACTTTTGCACTGCGGCCGTAGATTCTGTATTTCATGAGTTTTATATTCGGGCAGCGGGGTATGTGTGGTTTATAAGTGATTTGCCTTATCTTTGGCTATACCAGGCTCTACCATCCCAACATTAATACGCCGGATTAGGAATATCCGCTTAAATTTTCGGAAGAAATTCATATTATGGCGAATAAAGTCGTCGTTTATACAGAGTGACTTACGAAATCCAAGCACTCGAAACATTTAACAAAATCAAAAATGTAAACTACTGAAATTCAATCAAATCAGAGTTGGTAGCAAACTATTTGTGACAAGTTTCGTAACAACAGATATTGTTCACAAAGATATCTGTAGCGCACCTCACGTCACGATACAATTCAGATCATATCGAGGTACCTTACCTAGATGCTCAGTCGCGAAAGTAGTGAGAAGTAAATCTACCAACATCCAAAATAATATCCGAATATAACCTACTATTAAAAAGTGAAATTATTACAATAGTTATTTATGTATTAAGGGCACAATTAGGAGATTATGGCACAAGGGAATGTTTAAAGCCTTGCAAAGGAGGGGTTTTATTTCCCAAGAGAGAGATTATCGAGAATTATGTCCATTAAATATATATATGCAACGTTTTACCCGATTTTAGTTTCTAAAGCATTCAAAAATATATTTAGTATTTGAGACAAGTTGTGTGAGTTATACCGATTCTAATTTTATAACGCATCTCACGTTCACGGTGCACTAAAGAATCTTACAAAGCACACCTATCTCTTATCCTCATAAGAGAATTCTACAAGCGCTATCTTCTTTTACATCGCAATATGGCATTGGTAATTTTTGATTTGTAAAGGTAACAAGTAATTACTTCACAAAACTACTAATAATTTCGTCAAATTGTAGTTTCGTTGTATTTATTATATCAGGTATCTGAAACATACTTGAGTACCTAGGTAAAACCTCACCAAATTTTATATAAAAGAAAAACATTTTTAATAATATAAAATATTATTAAAAGTCGCAAGTTCATATATTTGTGAAAGGATATAAAATATAAATTATTTATATTTTATATCCTTGATAAAGGCATCATTGCCAAAACATGTAGGGTTGTTTTAAATATATATACTTTGAAGTAAAGCCAGACCTTTAATCGCCAACTGATTGAATTTACCATATATATATATATATATATATATATATATATATTGATAACGAGCAGCCTCTCGTTGTGCTGTGAATTGATAACGAGCAAGATGCGTAATAAAATAATGTAAACGTTTATGAATATAAAAATGCTCAGCTGTGAATAAATGGCTTGTTAGATTTTATATTTATTCGGTGAATTTTACATCTACGAACTAATTACATTGCTCTAAGTAACATATAGATGGGGTTGTTCGAGTTTAATCTATATGCGCAAGATGCAAAGTTGCCTACTTGCGAATTATTCCATAAATGTAACCTAAAACAGCTGTTCGGATATAAACTTATTAATAAGTATTAATTAATGTGCGTCTATTATCTTCAGGGTCCGGCTAAACTCGAGAACAAAATTGACTCTAGTGTTAGGGCATTGTGATATGTCCAAATTTAAAGTGCGAGTTCGGTGACTTCAATCAAACACTACTGATATTTTTAGATTCCTAAATGATAGGTTAATTGTTGTTAATGCTATACTACAAAATAAAACGTCGAGATCAGATTCACGAATAATAACTTTAATGTTCTAAAGATCTCTATTAACAGGTAAGTTATAAGCATTAATTGTTAAGTATAATTTGTATATAAATTTTGTAACGTGATAAATTTAATATGTTATTTAACTATGATAAATTACGATAAATATTACATGAAATAAATGAAATAGATAAATATAGAAATAGTGAAGATAATCTTTAATTAATTAGGAGAATTAAGTCAATAACTTTAATATAACTAGAATGTATGATGTAAAACAAAGAAAAATTAAATTAAAACGTAACTGTATTCTTCCTCTTTAAAAGTAATAAATAACCTAAATCTTATATATCGTATTTAATAATGTATATCTTAACTAATATAAATAATATACTATATTCTTTTTTAATATGATTGTTTAAATTGTCTTTTCAATATAGATGTGAGATTTTAAAGAATACTTAAGTAATTGGTGCAGGATTCTGGATAAAACGGGATCTCAAAAGGTTTTGGAAAGGCAGGATTTTCGTCGGCGTTCGAACGGCGTCACCCCGGTCAAAAACACTTTCTAACGAACTGCTTCTCGGCAAATTGCTCTTGGCAATATTTTTGTCACTGGTACACGTACGAACTTGAAATATGTGTCCAACAGGAGCTGGGAATATTGGTAAGATGTTTAACTAATTGGACGTATGAATTTACTTGTATTTATTGTAATTTTCTTCTTGTTTTTAGTGATACACTCAAAAATACGTCTGGATGCTTTAATGGCGATTTTTCAAGTTACGCTAACCTTCTTTTATTTTTGTTACTTGATTTTGATTCGTTCATCGGTATGTATTCATTTAATCTCGACAATTACTACTAATGAAAATGACAATTCAATAATTTTAAATACATTTACATGTTGTAATAAATATTTACTTAATTTTAAAACTAATATGCATATAATGTGTATGTCAAAAATAATACATTATGCTGTTTTTATTATGGGATATTTTCCCGCGATTGACAATTCAAATTATGTACAGTTATACCTAAATAAATGGCGTCATTAATGATTTATCAATTAAGTTGATATTTTTTTGTAAATACAAATTATCGAACTGAAAATACTATTACAAATGAAATGTTAGATTATAAATGTGTGAATGTCTTAAAAAAAAAATAATTAAACTTGCGTATTCAACTTTATTGATTTGACGTGGGAAGAATTCAGTTTTGACATATAATTAACTATTCAATAACTTATTTATATACATTAAGAGATTGTCCTTTTGCTTATTGGGGCATACTTGAGTGTGGGCTTGACCTACCTCAATTCCCCAGTAATTTGGTATGCCGTTATTGACTTGGCAAAGAGGCTTATCCAAATTATTCTCTTTGAACTATTAAGTTGTTTGCTTTATCATATGAGTTTTTGTGCATATAAGCTGTTTTTAATATACATTTATAGTTAATGCTTGTCCCTTTAAGTGTTGATTTGTTAATATTATTTTTGAACTGTTAACTTTTTGAAGTCTGTTTTTTTTTTTTTTATTAAAAAGAAAATTATTATCTCTTCTTGATATATTGTAACGATGTTTTAATAGTTAAAATGATTTGTTTTGGGGGTTTACTCTATTTATTTTACTTGTTGATGGTCCATGCTTAAAGTTTTCTATTTTTTTTTTAAACTTGATATATTAATATAAGTTTTAGTTTTCACAATAAATAATTCTTTCATGTTAAATACATGTTCTGACTAGCGAATCCTACTCTTTTCTTATTATAATACCATTCCTTATTATATAATTAAATTCCCCATTATTAGACATTCTCATCTGTATTTCTATATATTCATATTTATAATACTAATTCATATCTTATTCATACTTTATATCCCCATATTATATATTTATTCCTACTATCTCTATTAATCTAGCCTTTTTCCATTCCTTTAACATTACATCAAACCTTCTATTTATTCTTAGCATACTATTACTTATATATATATTACATTTTAGGAATTCATTTTATTTAATTTTAAGCATGTTAATATTCGTTTTGTTTCCCCATTACATATTTAACTGTTTATCATATTATATCATGTAGATACTTGTTCTTTCTATATTTGTTTGTATATCATATTATTTGTGTTGTGTTGTTTCAGTTTTTCGAACTGTTAACTACCCCTTTATGTCTTTCAAGTGTAACTGTATATTATATTTTAATTATAGATATTGATTTGTTGATATTAAATTTATATGTGTTTAGTTCTTATTCAAATTTGTTTTTTTTTTTTTTTATGCTGTATAATCTTGTAACATTGATATATGATACCTCCCCTTTATATAATCGGTGTTAGGCTCGATTAATTCATATGTATTATAGCCTAATTTCTGATTTATTATAAATGGTCCTTGATAGGCCTTCAGTAGCTTACCCATGATTTTCTGTTTTGCATTAGATACTCTTAAGCTTTTGACTATAACTCGGTCACCTAATTCATATGTTTTGTATTTCTTGCTATAGTCATTCTGTTTCTTTTCCCATTTATTCTTACGTTTTATTAATTTTAGTCTGACCTCATCTGTACGTTCCGATAAATTTACTAACTCTGGCTCTACCCATGGTCTTTGTGGTGCTTCTCCTGTAAAAATCTTTATTGGACAGTGATTGTGGACTGTGCTGGGTGTGTTATTTAATATAAATTCAATTTGTGGTAGATGTCTAGCCCAACGATTATGTTTTTCATCTAACAAAATTCTGAGATACTTTAATATTTCTCGTATGTATCTTTCGGTAGGATTCCCTTGTGGATATCGTATCGAGGTGTAGTAGGTTTTAATATTCCTTGTATGTAAAAATTGTTTATATCTATCATTTGTAAAATAGGTCGCATGATCTGAGAGTATAGCTTGTGGAGTACCATATTGGATAAAATAGTCTGTAAGTGCTTGTAGTACTGTATCTGTATTGCATTTTTGCGTTGGGATTAACTTTATATATTTTGAGAAAATGTCACATATTACTAGGATGTTCTTGTATCCTTTTGTGCTTGAGATGAGATTTGACAAGAAATCTATTGATATTAATTCTAATTTATCGTATGCTATTATGTTACTACTCCAATTTGAGTTTGTTCGATTTTTGTCCTTAGCGAATAAGCATGTTTGACATTGTTTTGTCACGCTTTTGATGATTCTCTCATCGTTTGTGCAAAAATACGCTTCTCTAAACACGAGCCAACATTTTCTCGCTCCGATATGTGTGTAATTATAATGTAGATAATTTGCTATCTCTCTGGTGTGTTCCTCATTTATAACATACAATTCATTATCACCTATGTTCTTAATTATGATACCATTTCTAATAAACATACCTTTAAATTGTCTTCCCTCACTGATAATCTTTCGTAAAGGGTCAAATTCTTGTGTTAATTGTGTTTGTTTTACCCTATCCAATGAAAATAAACCTTCCTTTTGTAACATTACCAGATTTATGCATATACTTTGCTTCTTCATTTCCCCATCTTTTCTTGTTAAAACATCTGCTGTTACCATTTCTTTCCCTGGCTTGTACTTAATTACGAAATCAAATTGTTGTATTAATAAAGTCCAACGATAGATACGACTATTGTTTAATTTGGAATTCATGATGTTTATAAGCGCTTTATGATCAGTTTCTAGTATGAATGATTTTCCAATTAAATAATATCTGAGCTTTGTTATCGCATATACTATTGCTAACATTTCTTTTTCGGATATTGTATATCGTATTTCGCAAGCATTCAAAGTACGGGATATAAAATGTATAGGGATTTCTGTATCTCCTCTGAGTTGAACTAATTCAGCAGCAATGGTCTGGTGCGAAGCATCTGTTCTTACAATAAAAGGCAAAGAGAAATCTGGATGGTGCAATTTCAAGTTCTCCACAAAGTTCTCCTTAAGTTCTATGAAACATTTTTCACACTTTGCAGTCCAATTCCATTTCGTATTTTTCTTCAATAATTGAAGTAATGGTAGTGTTTTCACGCTATAATTAGTAATAAATTTTCTATAATAATTCAAAACTCCCAAGAATCCTCGTAAGGTCCTTAAATTTTTCGGCCGAGTGAAGTTTTTGATTTCATCCAGTCGAGTAGGATCTAGGTAGATATTATCTTTATTGATGATATATCCTAAATAATCTATTTCTGTTTTGAAAAATTGACATTTGCTTAAATTTAATTTTAAACCTTCATTACATAAAGTGGTTAATATTATTTTTAAATGTTCTAAATGTTGGTCTAAAGTTTCGGAAAAGATTATGATATCATCTAAATAATGAAGTGCGAAATTATCATATTTATCTAAAATGCGGTGTAAAAATCTTATCAAAGCTGCAGGTGAAGTTTTTAATCCAAACGGGCAGACTCTAAATTGGTAAACTACTCCATTTATTAAAAATCCACAGTATTTCCTGGAATTAGGTTCTAAATTTATCAGCCAAAATGCGTTTTTTAAATCTAATTTGCTGTAATAGTTTTTGTTACCACATTTCGTTATTAGTATATCTATGTTTTGAGGCATTTCGTATTCAGGTTTGATACGTTTGTTTAGTGATCTTGCATCTAAACATATCCTTAACGATAAATCTTTTTTCTGAACAATAACTATGGGATTGATGAAATATGTATTAGATTTTTCAATAATACCAGATTCTTCTAATCTGTTAAGCTCCATATTAACTTTTTCCTGATAATGGTATGGTATTGGGTAGTTTCTGCTCGATAATGGGTTGTCATTGTCTATTCTTATTGTATGTTGATAGTTACGTGCGAATACTACTACATCATTGATTAATGTTAGGTTGTCAGATAAAATTTTTACTAATTTTGATGGGATCATATGATATGGTATATTTTGTAGTTTAATTATTTCTTCTATATCTTCTAAATTATTTACTGTTCTGAGGGTATTTAATTCTTTTCTTACTTCCACTTCTTCTACATTCTGCATTCCTATTCCATCTTCCTTTTCTTCCAATCCATATATATAATCATCATTATTCATTTTAATATTTATTCCTTCTTCCTTATTACTACATTCATTATCATAACTATCTGTATTCAATCTTTCTTGTAATATATTATTAATCTCCTTCTGTAAATGTTTATCTTTAAAATAATTATATTCATATTCTTCTTCCTCAGATAACTGTTTCTCCATCCTTATCTCTATTTCATCGATCATTATTATTTTTCTTTTGAAATCCAATATCATTTTTAAATTCTTAATGTTATCTATCCCAATTATGCAATCGTATTGCAGTTTACCTATAATGTAGCATTGTATGACATATTCCTTATCTTTCACCATTATTTCCGTACATATTCTTTTTTGAATTTTCCCCATTCTTTTACCATTAGCGGCTATCAAATCTGTTCCCTTAGTCCTTATAATTTTCTTTTCATAATTATCGATTAAGATTGCCTTTTTCTCTTCTAATAACGTTATTTCGGCTCCAGTATCTATTAAACAGCTTAGTTCTATGTTTGTAAATTTAATCTTAATAATTGGTAGAGAGTGCGTATCTATATTATGGGTTCCAGTTTCTTCTACGTGTATGAACTCTTCAAAGGGTTGATAAAAAGTTATATTGTTTAATTTTGAGGGGTAGTTACAGTCGATTTTATTTAAAGATTTTGGGTTGAGGTGCTTGGTGTCGGGTTGGTGTACATATCGATTTCCGAAATCGGCATTTTTTTTTTTACATCCTCCGATTCTTGTCTAGAGGGCAGTGGTGACAATGGTCTCCGGCAGTAGTTATTAACACGTCCTCTATTACGGTATCTATAATTATTCATACCTCTTCTTCCCGGCGGGTTGTTGTACTGATTGTTATTATTCTGACGATTAGCATCATACGTTCGTGTATTATTATTATAATTATTATTATTAGGGGGTGGATAATTCGAAAGATTGGGTCTATTGTTATAATTATGAAAAGGATTTGTAGAATGGTTACGATAATTTTGATGAGTGTTATAATTTGGTGCAGGACTTGCGTGATTATTATTATAATTAGTGTTACTATTATTAGTTGTTAGATTCGCCTGAGTATAATTGTTGTTAGTTCTGTTATTATTATATGAGGTTGTTTCTTGTACATGATTCGGTCGATTATTTTGTGAGTAATTTTGTCTAAAAGATGGATTATGTATGGTGTTATAATTTGTATTGCTCGGTCGATTATTAGAGGAATTATATAGACTGTTATTTGTATTACGTTGTACTGTTGGAAAAGAACTACGATTACCTTCTGCAAAGTCATCTAATCTTCGGAGAATTTCTATTAAGGAATCCATATCATTGACTCGTTGACAAATAATTGCTTGTGTGTCCGAATAAATGAAATGGTTCAGTAACTGTCGTGCTATGGTTGATTCCTCCATATCAGCTATGTGTTTACACAGGTTGTACATTCTTGAAGCATATATCTCCCTAGTTGTTGAGCCCATTCTATATTTACCGGTTAGAAGTCTGATTTTGGCACGATTTTGTTGTGCTTCATCCCAGTAATTTCTCTTAAATAATGACACGAATTGCTCTACGTCCTCGCAATGGTCTTCAATGCGCAAGAACCACTCCTGAGCACTATCTTTAAGTGTAACTCTTATTATGTCCATCTTTTGTTTATTGTCCGGAACATCAATTAAATAACGCAGGAGTCCATTTAAATAGAGCATGGGGTGTACGTGCGTTATATCCCCATCGAAATGAGTTAAATTTTCTATTTTTATGGTGAGACCTCCTGTGTTTATGCAATTATCAGACGCAGTATATCTTTTGATCTTCGTTTCAATTATCCTCAGTTCGGATTCATAATACCTTTTATTATTATCCTGGTTCGTTCGGAAGGTGTCAAGATTATCTTTTACTTGATTGATCTCTTGTTCGTAGAATGTCCTATGTTCCCCCATCTGAGTGTTGAGACTATCGGTAAAATGTTGTTTTAGATTTAACGATGTTATTTCGTTACTTAGGTTAAAATCTGTTAATTTGTTATTTAATTTTGTATGAGCTTCGTTACAGGACTTTGTTATTTCGGTTTTTGTTTCCGTATTTGCGGTTATTATTTTATTGTTGGTAATTACGTAAATTTCCTGTGAAGTATTCTCTAATTGTTTGGCCCAATGTTGGTTATGGACATTTAGAGTTTCGTCCATTTTCAGCAAGCATTTTAACTCGCTTTCTTCTAGTGTTTGATGTATTATCTTCTCGATCTTTGTTTGACTATCTTTCAAACCCTTTATATCCATCTTTATTTCTTCCTTGTCCTGTTTGAGTTGTTCTAATTTGCTGTTGAGATTGGTTTCTATGAGACTGATATTAGTCTCTAATCTATTATTATTTTCTGTGATTAGTTGTTTGAAATTTTCATTATTAATTTCTAATTTTCGTGCTAAATTCATTTCTATCTGGCTGATATTTGTTTCTAATTTTCGCGTTAAATTAGTTTCTAATTGACTTATATTTTTATTGTTAGCATCTAGTTTTTCATTATTTTCCGCTACAAATTGTTTAAAATTAGCTTCTTGTTTTTGTTGCATATTCATTATCAAAGCGGTTAACGAATTAAAGTTCATCGTCGCCTCTTCCTTTGAAGCTTCTGCTTGTGCTGTGGCTGTAACAGAATCACCCTGATCAGCCTGGTCCTCTCTATCTGCTAGGTTTTCCCTTGACTTACTCCTTGTACGCTTGTCCATATTATTATTATTATTGAAAAAATATATATGATAGTGTTATGATTATAGGTTCTATTAGTTTATGTATATTAATTATTCCTATTCTGATGTTTTAGTATTAGTGTTATATTTGCTAATAAATTGTATAAATAAATTCTTATCTCTTCAAATAATTATTATTTTAATCTTTTTGACCTATTCGTTTAGTGTTTATTATACAAACAATAACCCCTTTTAAAAAAAAAAACAAACTTACAAATCCTGTTCCTGGGTACCAGTCAGCATCCTATCACACAAAAATGACCACAAGAAGCAAAATACAACTTACAATTATAAAAATTTTGTATCTTAAATAAATCTAGAAAGAATACAGTTTTTTTAAATTTATTCTCTCTCGTTTTATTTTGTATTACGTGTTTGATTGAGCACGTTTTCTAAGCGACACGTTGCGGCGACAATTGATAACGAGCAGCCTCTCGTTGTGCTGTGAATTGATAACGAGCAAGATGCGTAATAAAATAATGTAAACGTTTATGAATATAAAAATGCTCAGCTGTGAATAAATGGCTTGTTAGATTTTATATTTATTCGGTGAATTTTACATCTACGAACTAATTACATTGCTCTAAGTAACATATAGATGGGGTTGTTCGAGTTTAATCTATATGCGCAAGATGCAAAGTTGCCTACTTGCGAATTATTCCATAAATGTAACCTAAAACAGCTGTTCGGATATAAACTTATTAATAAGTATTAATTAATGTGCGTCTATTATCTTCAGGGTCCGGCTAAACTCGAGAACAAAATTGACTCTAGTGTTAGGGCATTGTGATATGTCCAAATTTAAAGTGCGAGTTCGGTGACTTCAATCAAACACTACTGATATTTTTAGATTCCTAAATGATAGGTTAATTGTTGTTAATGCTATACTACAAAATAAAACGTCGAGATCAGATTCACGAATAATAACTTTAATGTTCTAAAGATCTCTATTAACAGGTAAGTTATAAGCATTAATTGTTAAGTATAATTTGTATATAAATTTTGTAACGTGATAAATTTAATATGTTATTTAACTATGATAAATTACGATAAATATTACATGAAATAAATGAAATAGATAAATATAGAAATAGTGAAGATAATCTTTAATTAATTAGGAGAATTAAGTCAATAACTTTAATATAACTAGAATGTATGATGTAAAACAAAGAAAAATTAAATTAAAACGTAACTGTATTCTTCCTCTTTAAAAGTAATAAATAACCTAAATCTTATATATCGTATTTAATAATGTATATCTTAACTAATATAAATAATATACTATATTCTTTTTTAATATGATTGTTTAAATTGTCTTTTCAATATAGATGTGAGATTTTAAAGAATACTTAAGTAATTGGTGCAGGATTCTGGATAAAACGGGATCTCAAAAGGTTTTGGAAAGGCAGGATTTTCGTCGGCGTTCGAACGGCGTCACCCCGGTCAAAAACACTTTCTAACGAACTGCTTCTCGGCAAATTGCTCTTGGCAATATTTTTGTCACTGGTACACGTACGAACTTGAAATATGTGTCCAACAGGAGCTGGGAATATTGGTAAGATGTTTAACTAATTGGACGTATGAATTTACTTGTATTTATTGTAATTTTCTTCTTGTTTTTAGTGATACACTCAAAAATACGTCTGGATGCTTTAATGGCGATTTTTCAAGTTACGCTAACCTTCTTTTATTTTTGTTACTTGATTTTGATTCGTTCATCGGTATGTATTCATTTAATCTCGACAATTACTACTAATGAAAATGACAATTCAATAATTTTAAATACATTTACATGTTGTAATAAATATTTACTTAATTTTAAAACTAATATGCATATAATGTGTATGTCAAAAATAATACATTATGCTGTTTTTATTATGGGATATTTTCCCGCGATTGACAATTCAAATTATGTACAGTTATACCTAAATAAATGGCGTCATTAATGATTTATCAATTAAGTTGATATTTTTTTGTAAATACAAATTATCGAACTGAAAATACTACTACAAATGAAATGTTAGATTATAAATGTGTGAATGTCTTAAAAAAAAAATAATTAAACTTGCGTATTCAACTTTATTGATTTGACGTGGGAAGAATTCAGTTTTGACATATAATTAACTATTCAATAACTTATTTATATACATTAAGAGATTGTCCTTTTGCTTATTGGGGCATACTTGAGTGTGGGCTTGACCTACCTCAATATATATATATATATATATATATATATATATATATATATATATTATATATATATATATATATATATATATATATATATATATATATATATATATTATATATAATATTTTCGTGACCTTGGTATGATATGGTAAACTTAATAAGTCGGCGATTAAAGGTCTGGTTTATTACTTCAAAGTATATATATTTAAAACCCTACATGTTTCGACAATGATGCCTTTGTCAAGACTATAGGATTTTATATTCTGTCATTTATATTTTTTATATCCTTGACAAAGGCATCATTGCTGAAACATGTAGGGTTTTAAATATATATACTTTGAAGTAATAAACCAGACCTTTAATCGCCGACTTATTAAGTTGATGACGAAGCAAAAAAACATGCTATTGAGGATATATTTAATATCGTTTTGTAATAATTTTAATTTCAAACATTTTTATTGTTAAATATAAGTAAATCTAGAATAGAGAATTCAAGCATAACATTTTCAATTTTATAAATATTTAACGGTCATTTTTGATTTTAACCTGCTTTATTAATAGAATTTTATTAACATATCCAAATTGTAAAACATTCTCTAAATTATACGAAGCGTCATCTTTTATATTTGCAAAGTTATTTATTGCTTTATACATTACACCACTGTTTTATTACCCAAGATTATTAGTAATCGGCATCCTTTATACTTGCAAATTTATTTATTGCTTTAGAATGTGGACCGATTGTTTATTACCCAGGGTCATAGTGAACAAAGTGTTTAATCTGGATATGAATTTAAAAAATTACGTTTCCTAAATCTGTATAGTAAATTTTATTACTGAAAAATGGAATTCTGTTCGGAACTACATACTTAAATTTACAATACCAACTAATACTTAATTAATAATTATGTTTTATTATATATTTATTAGTAAGATTAGATTTTTAAGATGCTACCATCAACTTTGGTATTGCTGTCCATACTATTTCGATTAAATGTTTAGCTACAAAAATTCAGCGTTATGACGTCAATCAATACATTGTATAACCAATATGCGGATTTTAATTATGTAATAGTTTATAGGGGTAGTGGTATATTTTTTATCTACTTCTAACATAGCATCAACTCAGCAACAGAACAAAACAGACGCACATTAATATCAAGATACACAGTCTTACATTAAACATAACATGACATTTGTATACATCTGTATAAATACAGATTTGTTTTTATAGAAATTTGTATTATTTTGTATCAAAGCTTGATGTGAGTTGTCGCATCGATATGCTAATTTGTTTTTGGTACATTACGCCACCTGGCGACGAGTTAATGGACTCACAGTAAAATGCGCATTTTTCTTTCCCTGTAATAGCGTAGCTATTCGAGAACACTTTGCATCGGCGTAGTCGGTTTTGTCCGTCAGATGTCATGAGGTTATCTGGTGTCGTCTGATAGAACAAAATTTGCTACATGACCGCGAAGTGTTCTACAGTCGTTTGTCCTCGTAAATCCTCCACTGATGAAGTCATTAGACAGAAACGCATGCGTCTGGTGGTTGAAGCAAACGCTGGTAAATACGTACCGTGTGTCCATGTATATACAGATACAAATTTGTTTTTATACAGATTTGTATTATTTTGTATTAACATAATAATCAAACTTTAACAAGGGACACCAGCCCCATCAGCACTTTTATGCTAGTATAAGTCGTAGATTGAAAAATAAATGTATATAGTGTAAATAAATATATTTACATGAAAGTACATTTATTCATTTAACAAACACACACCGAAGATTTAAAAAGTAAAAGTGTATACAGCCTTACAACTTGTGCACGGTGAAGTAAACATCGGGATCGTGATTCTAATAACCTGGGATGAAGCATCACCGCCAGAAACTGGAAACATTGCAAACATTTAGTCCCACAAGCCGATCATCTCCCAACATATGCAGCACAAGGAATCCCTACCACCAAAAAAAAAGACAAGAACGCAAAATTTGTCTCGAAAACTGACGGCGATGGTGTTTTGCGATACAGAAGAAATATTGTTAATTAAATACATGAAGAAAGGCTCTACAATTACAGAGGATGAATACAAGAAAATAATCCGAAATTCGGTCCTCAGAAGATTATGCTGCTCCATGACAATTGCAGAGTTCACGAGGCTCGCCAAGTCCGAGAAATAATCAACGACTGTAGTTTTATAGAGATGTAATATCCATCCTACAACCTGGCTTTGGCACCGGGTGATTAGCATCAGTTTTTTAAATTAAATTGTGAAATACCTGAAAAAAGCAGTGAAGAATTTTTTTGAAGGCGTACCAAAAGAATTGTTTTTTAAAGGTGTAGCCTTATTAGAAAAACGTTGGAATACCTGTGTAATCCTTAGTGGATATGTTGAAAAATAAAATATAGTTTTTCTTATAATGCCTTTCATTCATAGCTAGATAGATAATACAAAAATTTCCCCACTTATAAAAGATGAACTGATAATCGTACTCTTAAAACGCAAACATCGACAAACATATTCATTCAGGAAATGATTTGGTCGGAAAAGGAACTGCAAGATGCCATAAACACGATGAAACACTCAATTACAAAAATTATTTGATATCAATAAATTTTTACTTGAAAAGCTGTCATCGCAATATTTATCAACAATTATTAGCTACTATTGTATTATTGCAACCAACTTAAATGTAACGAAACATTCAGTTTAGTATCGCTGTAAATAATTCCATAATTTCCATAAAACCCATAAATATCGGCAATAAAAATATCAATACAATTCCACATCAAGCAATCAAAAATGGTATGTCAATGGATTATCCATCCGACTACTTCCATGTATATTTAAAAGCCGTGTCTTATTAACTGAACTGTTCCCAACCGACTGGAGTGAGGGCGGAAGCAGACCCAATTCTTCGCTTCTCTTCTGCTCTTATTCTTAAGTAGCGACATAATATCGAGCCTGTTGTTGTTGATGGCAAATTGCTGCGATTCTCCAGGGAAGGGGAAGTTCTACCGGCAACGGCAGCCGGAAGTAGGCTCGTAAAGTATGTATTGATCCAGGGCACTTATTTCTATACTGTTTATCCTACGCACTTCCTACGCGTGCGAAGTTTACTTCACTGCTTATGCAAAGATATGATCTAGAGCCACGGGTCGGAGGAAGAAGAAAGGGAAATGAATTCTAAAGCAGGGGCAGTTATGATTGTATGTCTAGAAACGCATTCCGACCAAATGTTCAGTAAGGAATGCGAAACGAAATTTTCATTACGTAACCCGTTGTCAATATTTACTGGGTATAATTTGATGGATTACTTACTCATTTGTAAGTAAAATAAGTATTCTAATTACGAGGGCGATTCGAAAACTACGTGGTCTAACAAAGAAAACGAAAGTTTTTTTGACAAAAAACATTTTATTTTTCAACATACTCTCCTGCTCGCTCAACACACTTATTCCAACGACATTTAAATTTAGTAGTGCATGCATTGTAGGTCGATGAATCCAAGTTCGAAATAGCTATTTATAGCAGCGATTACCTCGGAGTTAGACGAAAATCTCTTACCGCTGAGCCATTTTTTCAGGTTTGGAAAGATATGATAAACGCTGCGAGTCAAATCTGGGGAATATGGCTAATGAGGCACTAATTCAAATCCCAATTCATTAATTTTCGCCAGTGCAATCACAGACTTGTGGCCAAGTGCGTTATCCTAATGGAAAAACACTTTCTTCTTTGCCAAATTAGACCGTTTCTCTTTGATTTTGTTGCTTAATTGTTGCAACGAATTGGCATAATACTCCTCGTTTATTTTTTTCACATTTTCTAAATAGTCGACCACAATAATTCCATGAGAATCCCCAAAAATCAGTTGCTATAACGTTTCCTGCTGATAAAACCGTTTTTGCCTTCTTTGGTGTCTTCATGTAACATGCAGTTGTGAGGAACTGAAAGGCATCAGACAAAAATATTTCGGAAGCGATCTATTGGATCCAACGATGATACTCAAATTTCCCTTGAGGAGGATAGTGACATTCATTGAGGACACAAGATTAACAGGGTGGAACTGAGAGATCTATTGGGGGTGGTACAAAGACTAGTGTGCTCAAATGCCTGGACTTACTGGCGTCCAATCCAAAGAATATTTTGTAAGTGAACTTACAAAATCCGCACAAGCATGTTCGTTTTAAGAAAATTGGTCCTGGGTGTCCAAACACATGTGGCACATGAATGCGTACCCGTGCAGAAAAAACAACAATATGCTTGAAAAAGACTGAATTGATAAAAGTCGAAACGTCGCAAACAAACATCTAAATTCAATAAAAGGTCGCTAAAACCAATAAAAATCTATTATTTTTAATATTAAAACACGGCCAATAAAATAAAAAAGAAAAACAAAATTCTTTAAACACTAAATATATATATATATATATATATATATATATATATATATATATATACATATATATATATATATATATATGCATTTTCAATTTACTGTTTTCGGAATTATTAAATTCACATTATGACATCTTGAACATTACTAAACATGCACCATATGTTGGAAATTAAATGCAAGCTGATAATAAGGAATGGCGTCTGCAATATAGAATTGTGTTTTTTCAAGTTGCATAAGTCTTAAGCGCTTCACTAATTGAAAATTACAAAATTTCACCATTCATCTCAAACAAAATACAATAGGAACGAAATGATTATGAAATTGTTTTACTTACTCAAAGAAAGAAGATTCAATAATTGATTATCTTACCTGAAACAAAAAAAAGAAAAATCATATTAATTATTTTTTGACAAAAATTGTTTTCGAATAATTAATAATAATAATAATACTAATAATAATAATAATAATAATAATAATAATAAATAGCAATAAATTACATCATAGAACACATACCCACAGATATGTGGGTAGAGTAAAATGTTTTCCGGCTATAGTCTACGGAAGTGTGAGATATTAATAATGTTAAACATAGTATTCCTGCTAATCCCCACTTCCCTAGAAGTTTGACAAACAGCAACTGTTTTGGACATATTAGCTTTGATCTTAAAATATACAGGTTGTTACCTGAGGTAACCGACGAACTTACACAATGTGTTCTAGAAGTGATTCTGAACAAAAAAGTTCATATACACTTTGCTTAATTTCTTTTTCGTTCTTTAGATTTCAACAAAAGAAGAAAGCTGTTTCAGTAATGTATTTAATCATGAAATTACATAACAAGCTAATAAACTAATATTATAACAATTGGTCGAAATGTTCGCCTCTTCCTTCTGAACATGTTGCTAGTCTTTGGGACATATTCTGTTGCCGTTAATATCTGCAAGTTCATTACGTAGGGATTCTACTCCTGCAATTATTCTTTCCATCAATTCTTCTCGCGTATTTGGCTTACCGTTATAGTAAACACGATTTTTTAAACCACCCCAAAAGAAAAAGTCCAATGGCGAAAGATCAGGAGAACGTGCAGGCCATAGTACAGCCCCCCCACCCCCCTATACGTATCCCTCTGCCTATCCACCGCCCAGTCAATAACTTGCCTACTAAAATGCGGTGGAGCGCCGTCATGTTGATAAAACATGCCGCCTCAAATTTCCAGTGGAACATTTTCCCACTAATCCCGACAAAGTATCTTCTAAGAAATTCCTATAATAATTTGCCGTAAGATTTCCTTGGATAAAATGTGGCCCAATAATGTCATTGTTTAACAACCCGCACCATA
The DNA here is from genome assembly GCA_935421215.2 of Melolontha melolontha. NCBI lineage: Eukaryota > Metazoa > Arthropoda > Insecta > Coleoptera > Scarabaeidae > Melolontha > Melolontha melolontha. Next base: position 180,168,638 of record OW285237.1, on the reverse strand, counting down.
CATTTACAGAAAAACGATGTTGGTGATTAACCAAAACTACATTATATGGGTTTTCAATAGCCCATGTGTGAGAATTCCGAGTGTTGTTTATACCTTCTCGAGTAAATTGAGACTCGTCTGTAAAAAGGATACGCGGAATAAGTTCTAAATTGTTCTGTAACCATTGACAATACTGTACGCGATTCACGAAATCTCTTGGTAGCATATGATGAGCTTTCTGTAGATGATAGGGAAAAAGCCCATTGTAATGCAAAATTCGCCATACCTTGGTTTGACAAACACCAGTCATGGTGGATATCCTGCGTATACTTGTGGATGGATCTTGTTCAACTTCATTTAGGACAACATTAGCATGCTGATGAAAATCTAACTCCCGTCTTTCTCCAACATTGAAAGACATTAGAAAATGTGGAATAGTGAGGAACTGCATGATTTGGAAAAAATTGCCTACATTCTTGTACTGCAGCACGTCCGCTTCCATCACAATACCCATACACAAACACCATCTCAGCGTATTCCGTATTAGTGTACGTTCTAGGTATGGTTACTGATACTATTTTGAGAATTATCACGTATCGATAAATGACATAAGTAACTATAGGTTATTTGTCATTGTATAAAATGACTAGCAATATGTTCAGAAAGAAGAGGCGAATATTTCGAGTAATTGTTATAATATTAGTTTATTAGTTTGTTATGTAATTTCATAATTAAATACATTACTGAAACAGTTTTTTTCTTTTGTTGAAATCTAAAGAACGAAAAACAAATTAAGCTAAGAAATCTTAGCAGTAGAAACAGATTTAGCCTTAATTAAGCAAAAGGATAACCAGGGAAATAAATATGCAGCTAAACATATTCTAGAAAAATCAATGGTATATAGATTAATTCATATACCTATGAGTAAAAGTAATTTCGACCTTGAACTAAATAGAATATACACAATAGCATTAAACAATGGTCACTCTATAAATATTGTCAATAACATCCTAAATAGCCAACAAAAATATAAAACCCTTTCCTTAGTTTATCCAAAATTAAAATACAAAATAATTAATTCCTATAATTCAATCACTTACTTAGGAAAAATTTCTCATTAAAAAACTTAATAACGAACATATATCATTTAAAACAGACAATACTACACAGAACATTATTAAAAACAACAAAGATAAAATAGACAAAGAATCAAACTCTGGTGTATATAAGTTAACATGCGAAGATTGTAATAAGGTATAGGTACATAGGACAAACGGGGAGGACATTCAAAATTAGGATGAAAGAACACGACAGAAGCCATAAAGGAAAGAAAACAGATTCAACTTTCGCAAGGCATTGTATAGATATCAATCATAGATTTAATATAGATTTCAAAATTTTACACGTTCAAGAAAAAAGTAAAAAACTTAACCTGTTAGAAAACTTAGAAATTAATAGATACAATAGTTTAGGATTAGCTTTAAATGACCAACTAGATTTGAACGACTCCCCTCTACTAAATTTAAGATTGTAAAAATTTTTCCACCACCGCTTCCCCAATAATTTTCACATAAATATTCAAACTTGTATTGTACATATTCAGTATTTCATCCACCTGATGAAGCCATTGTATGGCGAAACAATATTGTAGTGGTATTTACAATAAAAGAATTTTTGAAACTAGGAGTTTAATTACTTATTTCTTAGCGTGAAAGAAGGTCAGTGGCGTATAAATTTAAAAAAAAATGAATTCAAATACAAATAACGTTTTTTGCAACAATATTTGCGTTTTTAAAATGAAAATGCATTCCAGTTTGTTTTTCTTGATGAAATCTGGATTTTTGAAGATGGGGAGCTCGCAAAAATCATATCAAGATGATAATATTAAATCTGGAAAAGCAAAACAAGTAGGTGGCAAAAGGTATTAATTATTTAAAAGGTATTGGCATGGGCAATATATCATTGACTCTTATCGTATTTTCATCAACATTTATTTCATTTGCGATGTGCCTAATGCTCATGCCGTCCTCTAGCCTAGTTTTAATTATCGTCTTTTGTAGTTCGTTTAATTGAGGCATTTTAAAAATTGTGTACGCTTCTGACTTACAATAAACTGACATTATCATAACCATTCCGGATAAAAGAAAAATTTACAAATGACGAATTTTTTTAATTTGACAAAATGTGTCAAAAGTCGGTGTTGAGATTGTAGAGGCCGCAACTGTACGTTCACAAAATTTAATTGGAGGTGTTGAAATCATTATCTCAATTCAAATATCCACAAAAAAAAACTAAATTTTAATTTTAATTTAGATAACACAGGCCTGCATTTTTCAACTCTTTGAATGTTGATTTAAAAATTTTAACTGTTTTCTAGTAATTGGGTAGCGCTGATTTCAAATATGCTTTGATTTTTTTTTTGTATCACGTAAGCGCTGATTTCAAATATGCTTTTATTTTTTTTGTATCACGTAAGGTTATTTTTCAAACCAGTAAAATCAAAAATATAGAAAAAACACGATTTATTTCATTTATAAGCTAGTTTTATATTATATTTAAAAAAATACAAAAATATATACACATAGAAACTATTAGAAATAGTTATTTATTCTTTATGCTTCTTAAAAAAACGTTTTCGTTTTTCAGAAAAGCTTCATTTGGTTGTTTTTCTGTCATATTCAGCTAAAGGAAGATCTGAAGGTAGTTTCTGGGGCAAGCAAATTTTTTTGTTTCAACCTAGACCCCAGTACTTCAGAAAGATCTTTTGAAAGTCCCAAATCTCTTACTAAATCATTCAGTTCGGCTTGTGAAAATAGCTGAGGTTGGTTTTGACCTGAGGTTGATGGTTCAAAATCACTATCCATCTGTACGGAGCCGGAAGTTGAAAGAGGTTTCAATATCTTCTTGTAGTACTTTGGGGGGGTATAGGTATAGGTACATGATCACTGTGAGGAACTGGTCTGATAGCTGATTTAATATTGTTTGGGTACAAAATATGTTTCAAAGTTTTTCTATTATGCCCCTTAATATCACAAAGACAAAAGTAGTAATCTTCACGATGATTTTGCGGTTCTCTCCAAACCATCGGTATTCCAAAAGGAAGGCTTTTTCTATTCCCTTTGGTCCAATGTCTTAAACTTTCTTCACATACCTTACAAACAACGTGCGGTGCCCAATCTTTATCTTGATCTCCTAATTTGATTTTGAAAGAAGCATAATATGCATTTTTCACAAATTCACCAATTGGTCTCTTAAACTTTTTCAAGACGAAATATCCACAAATATAACAGAAATCATCTGCTTTATTTTTGCAACGCCGGCTAGACATATTTTTAAGCAATGTTTATTTATCAAATACCACGCACAACACTAAAGACAAATTAATTTTACTTGTTTACTGATCGACACTCAGAGCTATAATGAAGTAAATGACATTAAAATATACATTTTGTTTGGAGTGATAAACTTGAAATCCTTCTTCGCAGTACTAATAAAGTGAAAGCATAATAAATAGGATTTAGTAGGTAAAAATTCCCGGAAATCTTCTCCAAAATTAATATATGTAATAAAAGATTTACATCAGGTAATGAGAGCCTATTTAACAAATGTCTTTAAAACCACAACAGAAAATCATTTTTGGGTTAATACCTAGAATTTGAAGTAGTACATTAATTTTAAAATGTATTAAAACGCCTATTAGAAGATCTTTTTCTTTTTCTTTTGTGCAAAAAAAAATCTGTGGGTGGTAGAGACCAACTGTATTTTAATTAGTTATTGCTATATAAAAACTGAGCTAAACAAACAAAAATCACGTCATCACAAATTTTATGCAGGCCTGTGTAATTCTTTGCTAATTTTTACACGATTAAATAAAGATTAAATAAAGATTAAATAAAGAAGACTGGACGACGGTAAAATTTTGTTAAGACGTAAATTTCATGGTCAATTTTGGGAATGCACGATATTATGCATATGCATCTCCAAATATAGATTTACATTTGAGTAATACGTATGCCAAAGACATACCGTTACTTGTCACGGGTCTGCAAATGACAGGGCTTTCAGTCCGTGAATTTGAACGCTAATATAAAATGAATGAGCGGTCTAGTGCTGGTTTCGCACTGACCGAATTGTTAAACAGTTGTCCCAAGAGTCCACTCGCCGGTTAATAGGGTAAAAGTTTTCATAAAATATACACAGCGACGCACGCGATCTCTTGAAAAATTAAAACGTACTACTAAAATCACGTAAAAATAAATTTATTCGAATTTTATCTCTATAAAAAATTACACCATAAAAATACGAAAGTACCCAGATAAAAACACCTTATATAGTAGCTTTTTCAAGGTATGCGATAACGTCATTCCTGTCTTCTTCCATTGCCAAGCAACAATACATCATTTTATTGCCAGGAATCAATAAGTTAGGTTGTTTTAAGTACACGCTTAGTGTTTCTTTATTCCAGATAAAATTATGAGATTTAAGCGCTTCACTATATTCAAAATCAGGCCCTGTACCTACTTCTCTACCAAATAAACCATGTAGACGTGGTCCATTACTAATATCACCATCACTTTCAGTTGAATGACAGCGAGAACATAGCCTAAGAAATAGTTTTTTACCTTTACGGATGTCACCCATCAGTCGCTAAATACTACAGGAAATTTATAAGATTGCAGTTCACATACTATTTCACTCCCATCTACATTTGAAATGTTAACAGAAATGTTTTACGTATTTAGCATATAGGGCGACAAAATACGAAACTGACAAATTGGTTACCCAACATGACAATCAACTGTCAAAAACTGCAGTAATTTATAAATTATTAGAGATTTTTCTTGCCTTAAGTATCTGAATCAATGGAAAACTTAGTTCACATTTCGAATAATTTAATTATCTTTCTCTTCCCACAGAATCGTAAAGTATGGTTCCAAAAATCTCCCTTTTATTATCATTCTTACTTTGATGTCTTCAAATGCTATTCCTTATACGAGGGTGGATCAATAAATACCCGTGTTAGGAAAGAAGACGCAAGTTTTTCACAATTTTTTTTTTATTTTTCAACGTAATCACCTTTTAGTACAATACACTTTTCCCAACGTTTCTGCCATTTCTTTAACCCCTCCAAAAAATACGATTTGTCAAACTCTGCAAAATACGCTTCTGTCTCGACGATAACCTCCTCGTTTGAGCTGAATCTTTTTCCCCCGAGCCACGTTTTCATGTTGGGGAACAGAAAGAAGTCGCAGGGAGCCAAGTCAGGCGAGTACGGTGGGTGCGGCAGCAATTCGTAGTGCAATTCATGCAACTTTGCCGCGACAATTCTGGATGAATGTGCTGATGCATTATCGTGGTGAAACAGCACTTTTTTCTTAGCCAAATGGGGCCGTGTCTCCTTCAATTTTATATCGAATCGGTCCAATAATTCACTGTAGTACTGCCCCGTGACCGTTCTTCCTTTCTGCAAAAAGTCCATGAGGATTATTCCGTTGGAATCTTCTTGCTTCTTGCCTTCTTCGGAGCAGATTCATCCCGAAAAATCCATTGTTTTGACTGTCGCTTGGACTCTGGCGTATAATAATGGATCCAGGTTTCATCAACGGTGACGAGTCGACGCAAAAACTCCTGCGAATTTCTCTTAAAGAGGTCCAAACACTGCTTCGACATTGACAACCGTATCCGCTTGTTGTCCACCGTAAGCAATCTCGGCACCCATCGGGCCGACACCTTTCTCACCGATAACGTATCATATAAAATATTAATTGCCGTTCCGTACGACACGCCTACGGCCTCTGCTACTTCGCGCACTTTCGTTCGGCGATCAGCGAGAATCATGTCGTGGACCATTTCAACGATTTCCTCGGTAACCACGTCTGCCGGGCGGCCTGGGCGACTCTTCAAAAACAGATGTACGACCACGTTTAAATTCGTTGAACCAATATCTTACGGTTGTCATAGATGGTGAAGGGTCCCCATAGACAGCAACCAACTTCGCTTTTATTTCTTCGCATGTTTTTCCATCCAAAAATAAAAAGCGAATTACGGATCGATATTGCTCTTTTTCCATTTTATCGAGAAACACGAAACACGTGTGATACCACTGGCTGCCAAATAAAAACTAACCTATGAATGAGTCTGAAATTTATTATGGTGTTGTCTGACAGATGGTAGTACACGACGGTAATGCCAACTTCCCTCAGCAGCGCCACCTGTCTTCAAACACGGGTACTTACTGATCTTCCCTAGTATTTGTACCCCAAACGGAGATAAGCAATGTTGAACACTTCCATATAGATGTTATTTTATTCGAAAAAATTATGTTCCCACAAGAGTTGATTCTATGGTTTTTCTATGCGAATCGCAAACTGCAGCATATCAAAAACTGGTGTGGTTTTATAAACTATGAGACGAATAATCTGGCAAAAGTATGTATCTTTAAACTAAATTTTGTAGTGTTGAAAATAAAAAATAATTACTTTTACTGAAACATTCGTCTCCTCTAAAAAAAAAACAATTGAAATCTGCTCCACAACATCTTATTGGTTTGTATAAAATCAACGGAAATGATGCGGAAATTTATAATTGGAATTAATATTCAAATTTATATCAATTTCCTTCAGAATTAAAACTATTCAAAATACTGCATTGATATTTCCTTTGATTTTCTTTTGAATATATTTACTCTTAATTAAATATTTAATTATAATTTTCTAATTTTTCAATTTTTTTTTTAGTTTTAAATTAACAAAATTCAAATATATTGTTTGAGGCAAATTGCCTCACAACAATATATATATATATATATATATATATATATATATATATATTGATGTAGGTCAAGCCTACACATAAGAATGCCTTGGTTAGCAAGAGACAGAATTGTAATGTATATATGTAATCTTTAGAATAATTAAAAAATATTGAAACTGAATTGTTCTTATGTAATATCAATAAAGTTGATTTCGCGTTTTTAAGTGTTTAAAATTCATTCTCACATTTATTTATTTTTATCTTTTCATTTGCATTAGTCATTTTATTCCGATATCTTGTATTTCCAAAGATATTTCAACTTAATTGATCGATAATAAATGACGCCAATTATTTGGGCGAGACCGTACTAATTTAAAATAAGTACAGCGGGAATTATCCCAACTATAAAATGAGCATTATGTACAATTATCAACATTCACACGTCAATTATTCGGTCACAAAAATAAAATATATATTTTATATTAAGCATATGTATATTTAGAATGATTAAATTTTCAGTTTCATTATAATAAAATGCCGAGATTATAGAAATATATACAGTTGGACGAATCAGAAGTTAGGATTCAGAACAAATGAGAGTTGGCGTCACTAGGTAAAAATCTCCATTAAACACCTCGACGTATTTAAGTGCCTCTCTGCAAATTAAGAGAAAAAGCATTAATAAATTTAGAAAACCTATACATCGAACCTAGTCAAACCTTACCAGTATATCCAGTTCCTGTTTAACGCATTTTGCGAGTCCAGACGGTAACCGGTGTCCAAGAAAACGAAAATTACATTTCACCGGGAAAGCCTGCCGTTAGATCGAAAACCAAGCGGGGAACGCCATCCGATTGCCCGTTCAAACTTGTATCCTGCATTCACGGATCTACCAGCCAAGTCCAGAATTACCAATTCCTGTCTATGTCCACATAAGTATTCTTTAAACATCCTACGAATTTTTGAAAATGATAAATTAATTTACTTCAACACATAAAACCATTATCAAATTATTTTTAATAATTATAGCCTATGTTGCATTTAAATATTAACATAATTTAAGTTAAGTCTGGAAGAATATAGTTTCCTTTTAAATATAATTAAATTTAATAATAGAATTATTTATGCATTTAGCTTTATTCATGTCACGTTCATTTAGTTGTTTTGTTTAACCTAGAATTTATTTCATGTTTAGTTTATCACGTGACCTGATACGTTTAAATATCCATATTTTAATTTATTCACTTACCTGTTTTTCAATAACTTCATAAGTCCTTTAACTATAAGTCCTTTACATTATTCCTTATCTCACTCGTTTTATTTAGTACATTTGAATATAAAAAATACCATTATTTATTGCATTGGCATCAGCTGATTTTGTAAGTGTTCTATTGCAGTCACCGAACCTACAATTAAAAGGGTATTTTTCTATGCCCACACAAGAGTCTATTTGTTCTTCAAAGCCAGACACGTAACACAAATTTTAGCCCACCCGAATATACTTAGCATATTGAATATAGAGATTTATAATTCACGTTTTAAAAAATTTATCTTACCAGTTTATTTAAACATTAAATTTTGTATGTATATTCATCATTAAGCCTTTCAGCGTTATATTAATATATATATATATATATATATATATATATATATATATATATATATATATAGTAAACCTAATCAGTAGGCGATTAAAGGTCTGTATATTACTTCAAAATATATGTATTTAAAAAACTCTACATGTTTCGGCTGTGTACGCCTTTATCAAGAGAATACAAAATATGAATAAAATATTTTGTATTCTCTTGATAAAGGCGTACACAGCCGAAACATGTAGAGTTTTTTAAATACATATATTTTGAAGTAATATACAGACCTTTAATCGCCTACTGATTAGGTTTACCATATCATACCAAGGTCACGAAGTTATTATATTTATATATATATATATATATATATGTATATATATATAGTAAACCCAATCAGTAGGCGATTAAAGGTCTGTATATTACTTCAAAATACATGTATTTAAAAAACTCTACATGTTTCGGCTGTATACGCCTTTATCAAGAGAATACAAAATATGAATGACAGGATATAAATATATATATATATATATATATATATATATATATATATACTTCATTCACAAATAAATTTTGCCCATTCTAACCGTAACAATGCGCAAAGCGGCGCACAAAATCCACTAGATTGATATTATTAAAGAACTTCAAATTGTCGTTGGAAATTCACACGTTTTGGTGGTCCAGTACGTTCTTAATATTCCAGACTTATGTCGTCACATTTAAAGCGAACAATTCAGCGACAAATCATGATATTCGAAATAATATCGTTCCCCAATGTTTGCTGCACATCCACCATTTTTGTTCGCCTTCTTAAAAACAAGTACTGAATTACACCACAAATAGCAATAGTATCCATTTCGCAACTTTCACTAAACACGTCTTCTTTAAGCAACTACATATGTCAAACTAAATGCAAGTCTCTTGTAAGAGCATGCATGGTTTACTCGAAAACAATACGACTTTTTTCACAAACGAACGCTAATAGTCTAGTCTCATCTTCTGTCAAATCATCCTCGTAAGGTCCTAATTTTTATTAACGAACTGTTTCATCAGAGATTTGATTTTAATTTTCGAAATTAATTTTTACGTATTTTTTAAAAATCCAGAGATCTAAACAAGTGAATGCACATAATGAAAAATAGCTATTTACATTTTTTGCTAAATATCTAAATATCTATTCGTTTACCGAACACTCATGCAACATAAAAAGATATACATTACTAACTCATCATACAAAGTGTATTTATCGATTGGGAGGCGATTTGAATTTTCCAACTATACGTGCATGTATTGGGATGGTATTTTTTTTCTCCTTTCCAGCGTAACATTTCCATAAATCATATCTCGTATTAATCCGTATAGAAGAGCTCTCTCAGTTCTAGGTAATTTATGGACGGGACCCTGCTTACGAAGCGATTTGTAATCCATCAGTAAATGCGATAGGATTAATGAACTAAACACATTGTTGTTGCGGTGTTGATCGACAGTTTGGCCGGATGGTTCTCTCTGATCGAGACTGCCCGTTAGTGTTGGACGCCACTGAGTTTGCCCATATTAAGGTCTGCTAATGGAAACCGATTACGATGATGAGCAAGTTGTCATTTTTAATACTTTGCGCTCAAAATATGCAAAGAACGTACGCATACAGGGATTATTCAGGAAATTACTTAACTGATGCCAACCAAATTGAAACATGCGTAACTTATAAGTAATTCAAGAGCTGGCCTGACAATATTGATTGAAATTTAAAGTTTACAGAAATTTACTTATAAGACTTTTTCTTTTAACAACTCCATGTAAATTTCATGATATACCCAGGGTTGGTATTAAATGAAAGTTGTAATTGTATACAAAAGAACATGAGTTAGAAACCTAACGAGTAAAAATAAGCTATAACAATTTACTACTGTAAATATAAGTCAATTAGCTGTGTGTTCACTATATCTAAAGGCGTTACACGTTTTAGACGGTATGTTTCTGCACTATTATCCATAAGGTTCAATGCCAAAGGATTTGGAAGTGTCTCAAAGCGTGTGAGATACTTAATACTTGCGCGTTTTGCCTCCTCCCGCACTGCCCGCATGTGAAGCTCATGATGTAGCGTGGCATTTGATACAAACCAGGGTGCATTTGTAATTGTTCTCAGTATTTTGAATTAAAACCGTTGAAGAATTTCCAGATTCCCGACAGTTGAACGCCATAGGTCCACACTGGCTTCAAAAGCACCTTGTACACAATAAGTTTGTTTTCCAGAGCTAGTGAAGATCGCTGGCCAATGAGCCACTGTAGTTTGGAGAATGTCAGCCCTAGCTGCGTTCTCTTCGAGATGTGCTTAGTCCACGTTAGCCGTCTATCCAAATGAATTTAGAGATATTTGGCACTTTCATTCTGGGATATCTGAACACTGTTTAATGAAACAGGAGGACAAGTATCTCGACGTAATGTATAGTTACATGCATTGATCTTAGTTCGTTGGTTTTTATTTTCCACTTTCTTTGCCACTCCTGGAGGTTATTTAACGATGTTTGGAGATAATGTGATGCCACTGTAGAATCAATACTTGTCGCTAATAATGCTATATCACGAGCATGGCGCGGTAGTTGTAGTATTCGATGTTGGTATAGTGCCAGTATAAATTTGATAAAGGATAGGGCCAATAACACTACCTTGGAGTACTCCAGCTTGTATTCGGTTCAACCTTCCATTGCGACGGAAAGTATCCATTTCTCAAAATAGCATTAAATAAGACATCAGAAAAAATAAAACATTTATTGGTATATAAACTAATCACGACTGAATCGCGGGAACATTTGTGACGTTACAAAATATAGGTGTCCCATTAAGAGCGTAATATTTAATTTTGTAATAATTTTTTTTTATGTCAGTATAAAGTACACACACTGCGGTTAAGCATGGAACACAATATCGAACAAATGTCCTCCACGACTCTGCTGCGTGCCAGCAGCGTCGTGGAGGACATTTGCTGGCACGCTCTTGGTCTTTTTACGAAATTCTCGATGACTTTTGCGGATAATTGTGGTTCGATTTCGCCAATAACACGTCTAATGCCTTCAAACTCCGCCTTCAGTTCAGGAATTCTTACATGGATTGTTGGCATATTCACGAGATTTCACGTATCTCCAAAGAAAGAAGTCGCATGGGGCCAAATCGCACGAGCGTTGGGGCCAATTCCGGTCGCTATTGCGTGAGATGATTGGTCTAGAAAATTTTTCATACGCCGTCAAGCACGACGGCGTAGCCGGAGTGCTTGAAATATAGCAAATATTTTAATGATCAGTTATCCACGAATACTTTACACTATTTTTTTTTATTGGGCCATTTCAAAACCATGTTTTATTGATTTCAATACCACAAATAGGAATACGAACTAATAAAGTAAAATTGTTGGATGTGATTACAGTATACAGTGACATCAGTATACCTTTGACTGCCATGGAAATGAGTAAACTAAAAATTAATTTGTAAGTAATCTGTCACATAACAGTTAGGTATTGCGTTATTGGTGTGTAACGATGCGTTTTAAGATTGATTATTTAAGTAATAAAGCCGAGTCTAGATTAACACCGCAAAAGTCGGAAACTGCATATAAAAATATGTAACAGGCTACAGTTACCAAGTATGTTGCGGATAAACAAAGGTATTGATATAAAATCATTTGTGAAAGTGCATGCATTCATGAAGGCAATTAGAAAGAATGACGTAGCAAAGAAGGCCTATGTATTCAAGGAAGATGATTTGCGGAATTTTTTAAAAGATGTATATTTATTTTTGAAGGTAGTAACAATTTATAGTATCTTTGGATCTTCTAGAAGATGCGAATTGTGCGATTTACGCCTATGAGATATCAAGGAAGATAGAAGCTTATAAACTTATTACTATGCGACCATCTTAAGGCAGTGAAGGCTCAACGTTTTACTGTTGCCGACAGTAATGGAATTCATTATGCAAATGCGGTGAAGCAGTATTTATTATTGCGTCCTCAAAATGTGAGTACGGACCGAGGTATCTTACGGTACGACAAAGGGAAGTGCACTAATCAAGTAGTGGGTATTAATACGTTTCGATCATTTGCATTGCAAATTGCACGTTATCTTAAATTGGATGATCCTGAGAAATACACGGGATATGCATACATCCGCTACCATTATGGCGAATGGTGGTATGACGATCGATCAAATCCAACGGCAACTAGGTTGGAAATCGACAACTGTGGTGAGTGGTTACGTTGAAGAGTATCAGCAATAAGAAGAATGTTTAAAACATTATTTGGAGTGCCACGATCTCAGTGACTTCCGAAAATAGTATTAGAAGTATTCATTTGAAGAGCATCTCCTCTGATTTAAAAAACCTAGGGTTTAATATTTCAAAAAATACTAATTGTACATTTCAGAATCATTTAAAGTACGAGTTTTTCTCGATAAAATTATTATGACATATTACATTATAGATTTTGATATCTTAAATTGGATGATCCTGAGAAATACACGGGATATGCATACCTCCGCTACCATTATGGCGAATGGTGGTATGACGATCGATCAAATCCAACGGCAACTAGGTTGGAAATCGACAACTGTGGCGAGTGGTTACGTTGAAGAGTATCAGCAATAAGAAGAATGTTTAGAACATTATTTGGAGTGCCACGATCCCAGTAACTTCCGAAAATAGTATTAGAAGTATTCATTTGAAGAGTTCCTCTGATTTAAAAACCTTGGGTTTAATATTTCAAAAAATACTAATTGTAAATTTCAGAATCATTTAAAGTACGAGTTTTTCTCGATAAAATTATTATGACATATTACATTATAGATTTTGATATCTTAAATTGGATGATCCTGAGAAATACACGGGATATGCATACCTCCGCTACCATTATGGCGAATGGTGGTATGACGATCGATCAAATCCAACGGCAACTAGGTTGGAAATCGACAACTGTGGTGAGTGGTTACGTTGAAGAGTATCAGCAATAAGAAGAATGTTTAAAACATTATTTGGAGTGCCACGATCTCAGTGACTTCCGAAAATAGTATTAGAAGTATTCATTTGAAGAGCATCTCCTCTGATTTAAAAAACCTAGGGTTTAATATTTCAAAAAATACTAATTGTACATTTCAGAATCATTTAAAGTACGAGTTTTTCTCGATAAAATTATTATGACATATTACATTATAGATTTTGATATCGTAAATTGGATGATCCTGAGAAATACACGGGATATGCATACCTCCGCTACCATTATGGCGAATGGTGGTATGACGATCTATCAAATCCAACGGCAACTAGGTTGGAAATCAACAACTGTGGCGAGTGGTTACGTTGAAGAGTATCAGCAATAAGAAGAATGTTTAGAACATTATTTGGAGTGCCACGATCCCAGTAACTTCCGAAAATAGTATTAGAAGTATTCATTTGAAGAGCTCCTCCGATTTAAAAAACCTTGGGTTTAATATTTCAAAGAATACTAATTGTAAATTTCAGAATCATTTAAAGTACGAGTTTTTCTCGATAAAATTATTATGAAATACTACATTATAGATTTTGACACATTTATTTAGTAACATTGTATTTATTGTTAAAAGGTTGTTCTGTCAGATCAATTAATAAACAGTTGACATTTCTACTTGACTGATTTCGATTTGTTGACGTTCTCCCTAGTAACTTTAAAACACGCCCGTTCTTTAATGATTCATTTATACACGCACTGGCGTGATTTAAACAGGAAAAATTATTTACCAATTAAAAAAAATACTATAAAGTAAAATTGACGACAGCAAGACTTTATGAATGATAATTTTATGATTAATAGAAGCAAACATATCTCACCTAGAACGACATAAATGACTCATTTATCAAGATATTTTTATACGGCCTTGCACGTCTAATAGTCCTATATTTAGAATTGTGTGGGATCATTTAGATTTTACTTGTTCATTATTGTTCACAAATTTTACTAATCGATAAGATCAATTCCTACTAGTTTTAATAAGCATATAAATAGCAGAAAATTGGAAACTAAATATAAAAATACTATAAATAATAAATATTAGATTTACCAAACAGTTAAATATGTATCAGTCGGTTTATATTAAAAAAAGAAATCTGCTGAATGAACACAAAAACGCTTACTATGACAAAAATTGTTTATTTATAAATGACATAAAGACAAAAGATTTTTTGTTACGAGTCACACCGGGTGCATTCTCGAAATTTAACGTGGTAGTGATTTTAATCAATATTTCTTTCAAAGCTGTAAGTTGAACTTTGGTTTAAATAGGTAGTTATCTGTCTAACATGATATTTTCTCGCCATAATCGAAACAATTACCGTAATTATTAGAGACAGGCACTTAAGTCGGCCAGCATTAGTGTCGTGGGGTTTACCGAAATCAAACTGTGCGTTATTTAGAAAAAAATTCAGATAAAATATACTATAATCCCCAGTGTAAGGACCGTATGCCGTTCCACAGCAAATTCTAAATTACGGCTTTCTCCACGAAGTCGTCTTTCTCTTCTGCGACCATTGTGGACCCACAGATAGAATCGGCACTAGTCGGAGAACACAACACAAGTCTATTCATCATCCCAATTTGATCTGGCGTTACACCACTCAATCCGAGCAGGACAATGTCGAGGTGTCAGTGGGCGACATAAAAATATCCTACGTGCTTTCTCAAGCACTAGTTCTGCGCCTACTTACACACCGTAATACCTACTTGATTCAATAACACGATTGCCCGGAGATATTCGACTGAGAGACCAACTCAGTTAAGAGCGAACGAGGGAAGGTTCTTTATAATAGGCGCCACCGTGTTTATGTTCTCAAGTCGAAGACAGACACCACCGATAGTAAGTTAGCTAAATCACAGGTAAATTCGTGGAAAATTGTTACCATAGTAATAGAACACTAAAGTATTATAACAATAACAATAAATAGTTTATTAACAAAACAAGACAACAAAACAATGGAAAAATCAATAAGCATACAAATGAACGCTGTAATAAATTACAATAAATTCACCAGACAAAATGGTGACAAAATCTAAGTAAAGCTCTCAAGTCACAATGTAATAATGAAATATAATTCAATAGTATCATTGACCAACATGTTTAATGAATACAAAAAAAGAGATTGAATAAATTAACTAAGTGACCCCTAATTAAATGGTTCACCCGCTATAGTAATTTTGTATATTATAAAAAAAATAAATAGTGCAGATTTGATATGCATTCAAAAAGCAATTAACTAATAAAATTAATTTGAATCCAAAATATACTGATGAAGTTAGACAAAAAATTATACAACGAAAGCATAAGATCTCAGTATATAAATCATTAACCCATAATTTCTAAATTGTATGCTTAATCTAAATAAATGGTGGTTAACTTATCTAAAGATTTTTCGATAAATCTCTCTCATCGAGATTCTTGTACAATTCAGTATACTAAGTAGAATATTATATATTAGGAAAAAAAACAATATATCTACTTTTAAATTAATTAAATTAACTTTTAAACCTTAATAAAGAAAATTGAACAGTGAAAATATACTATAATTTTTTTTAGACAAACGTTGGTCTATACCAATCTACAAAGTCATAATTAATAATTAAAATTTAGAAAAGTTTCTTTCACGTTATCAAGAATTAATCATAAGTAAAAACACAAGAGCTTTTTTTTTATCGGATAAATTCTCTTTGTAACGAAATTATTTTGCCAATCAGTAATTTGACGAGAAAACTTACATGAAAAAATCGCGAGACCGAAAGGTCGAGCGATTTTTTCTAATGTAAGTTTTTCGAGCGAAATTACTGATTGGAAAAATATTGAGTTAAAAAGAAATTTATCCGATTGAAAGAAAAGCTCGAGTGTTTTTTGGCAAGATAAATTAACGACATGAATAAAACTTTTTAAATTGTCTCCATATTGACGATTTTGTATTTCTTGTGTATTGCGGTATTGATCTTTTGATATTTGTTGAAATTTCCCCAAACCGACTCGTACATTTTACGTTCAGCGATACTTAATAGTTATTACCTGTCAGCTGCCAAAATAAAATAAGTGATGCAGGGCTACTAGATATGTAACAGGAAGAAGCATTTTTATCGGAGGAAGAAGCATTTTTATCGGTGATAAAAAGCTACGTAGGTTTTTATCGCTGTCAAAATGACAAAAATGTCACCCGCAAATGGACATTTTTATATAGGAGTTAATTTATCGAATAAAAAAATGACATGACCCTAGTACGTAATTAAATTTAGATTACCCTGTATCCGCAAAATTAGAGGTATCGATTACTTAAATTTTTCTAAATGAAATATGTACAAAAAAAATGATGACTCTAACTTTACAATAAGTTTATTCAATAGACGCTAACAAATTTTGTCGTAGGAAGTTAACTTTAGACGGTCTGTAGTCTTCCAAGAAAAATATTGACACAGTTCATACCTGGTAAGTTGTAGAACGATCAGTACCTTAATTATTTCGATTGAATAACATCTTAGAAAAACTCATGAAACTAATCGTGCTGACTGCAAAAGGAACGCCATGTGCTCGACCATTCCAAGTAGTCTCAACTTGTAAAAACAAATAGCCTCGTGCTTGATCTACACCACGTGCTTGCATTGAACATCATACTGGTAAAAGTATCCTATACTTGTACCCTGTTAAATTCCAGAAAGAAAAAGACGAGTGTAACGCAATTAAATATAAAAGAACAATGTCATTGCACGTGGACGTCGTGACAAAAAAATTGACGTATTAACATAGGGAAACCTTACATACACGTGGTTCACATAGAAATCAAGTTCGTGCGTCTTTCCGCATTTCAAAGTGCCATCAGACGTATAAATTAATTAATAATACCTCAAAGCCGCATAGCGACGTAAATTAAATTACTTATAAGAAGCTATTAATAATCGCACAATACATCTTCAGAACCACGTTTTAATTGATGAAAACTCAATAGCAAAGAGGGTCAGAATTCTTCAACTCGCTACTTGTATATGAAAAGGTACGTAGTTTTTAAAAAACTAACCAATAGGGGAAGCTACTGCAAAAAAGAAATTAATGATGAAATACTTAATTAGAAAATGATTTCGCTACAACAAAATTAAGACAATAAAATTTGGAATCTATCTGACGAAGAATATTAATTAATTACGTACTAATTAAGGAATTATTAATCGAAAACTATAGTTCAGAAGAATCACTACGAGATGACTCTAATGCTGTAATACCCAAAAAGATCTTAAATAAAAATATTAATGACAAATCCACGAAATTTACTACAAACCCGTAAAATATTTCAATAAATTTTACAATAAAGATACGCATTAAAACTGGTACAAATTAACCCAATTAATAAATAACTGTTCACGATTTGCTAACTCGACAATTAAATCGACAACTCCAAGACACGCGTAAAAAATGAACCAAACCATACTGAAACCAAAGTTGTCTACATTAACGTGCAACATTTCGCAAATTTTAATTAAATTTAAATCATCCTAGAAAATTACTGCAACGAAATTTCTAATTTAATCTAAGAATAGGATAAATATCCGCAAAAGAAAACCATTAAATAAAATACAATTTTAAAGATCAAAAATTACAAAATATAAGCGAAAATCGATGATATACAGGTCCATTCAAAAATTATTGGATAAACGGCTGAAAATGAACAAGGGCGATTTCAGCACGTTATAGTCTATACAAACAAAGCCCAAAAGCGCCTAATCTGCGATATATCTTTGCGATAGGGACTCTTTGTGGTAAAACTCCCAATCAAGCATTTCCGAGTTGTGGAAGCTCTGCCTTGTAAATCCGCAATTCTCAAATGACAATCTTCCCGTGTTGTAGTTACTCGAGGTTATCCAGATCCATGACGACGGTTATGCATTCCTTCTTCAGACCATTTGGACCAACACTGTAACACTGTTGATATACCGCGTCCCATGCGTCGGAAATTTGTCTTATTGAAAAATCAGCTTCTCATATATCAGCAAAGCGCCCCATTTCAAATTCACTTAAATGAATGTAACTGTGCCGTTAACAGCGCCTAGGCATAATGACTTAATGACATAATAAATTTAGAACAAGTCGCTACGAAATATTACTTCAACCTGAAGGAAACGCAATTTTAAAAACATAATTTTTTTAACAAAATAAAAAAAAATTGTACATCTGCTAAATTTGTTTGTCCATATTGTTATCAATTCTTATCAGATACAGAACAGAGCAGTCATTGCAATTGGTCGACTCTTTCTGGATGTTCAGATTTTTTTTTAAATCAGTACGTATAACGTATGCCCGTATACATTTGAACAACGTAAATACGATGTAAATCCCTTCCTGGTCTATTGTGTATTCAATTTCTAAAAGTTACAGATGAACAAATATTGTTATTGTCCATATTGTTATCAATTCTTATCAGATACAGAACAGAGCAGTCATTGCAATTGGTCGACTCTTTCTGGATGTTCAGATTTTTTTTTAAATCAGTACGTATAACGTATGCCCGTATACATTTGAACAACGTAAATACGATGTAAATCCCTTCCTGGTCTATTGTGTATTCAATTTCTAAAAGTTACAGATGAACAAATATTTAATGCGACACATGTCTCTTTCCTAAGTTCGGCTATATTGTACATTCCTGAACGACGTAAAAACAAGTTCAACGAAATTCAGATTATCCCCATGGCAAACAACCAAAGCCCGAATACTTTAAAAAAAGAAAATAAAGTGTAAAACGCATTAGTCAATGAAAACAGATTCCATTTTATGGATACAAATTATTTAACGTACGGACACACACAAAGAAACACGGTCAGTCGCACGCACCAAAAAAAAAATCGTGTTTTTTTTTCGGAACGCAAAGGATTGGCCCTGCGCTATCGACCAAATAAATTCTAGATCAACGCGAGCGGGTGTGCATGTATGTTTGTATGTATATGTATTGGAAATGTATATTTGGGGACACCGTGACATTTTACATGCCCCGGCATAAATTATGGGGGGCGACGCAAACGTTCCTGATCCCATAAATTCAGGAATTCGCTTAATGCGTTTTCAGTTTAACTCGGACTGGATTTGGACGATTCTCGCTAGGTCATCTCTCTCGCTACCAACGCCCGATTTCATCCAATAATTGAAAAGTTATATGGACTTGATTTCCTGAACAATTGCCATGCACGTTTGTTTTTAATTGCATAAATATGCTGGAATTATATTAACAATTACTGGAAGTAAAAATTTACTGTTTGATCAATTTTTAATAAATATTAGTATTTCGGCAAATACATTACGTAGAGAATAGAATAATATTTGATCGGAGAAATATTTTCCATGCATTTGTTTCTTTTTTATAGTGCATGTACAGTTCTGTGAAATAAAGTGACGTACACATCTTATTGCTAATTTTGACACTATTTCATCTTTGTGTAAATAGCTTATTTTTCGCGTATTTGAAAGGTTAAATAATGCCTTCATTATTGACATTAGTTGTCATAATAATTGGTTCTAATTATCTTTAGTCTGGATTAATATTTTATTCAAAACAATTGTTTTAAAGATATTATTCTTTACCTCCTATATAAGATATAATAAATAGGCAATTTCGGCAATACTTCTTATATACAACTAACGAGCCATCGAAAAAATTCATAATTGGCGTAGATTGTGAAATTGGGTTGGTACTTTAGCCACTTCCACATAATGAAACATTACTTGATGCTTGACAGTTTCATTTGGTTTCATTGTAAAAAAAAAGGTTATGGCATTGAAATGATACTACAACAAAGAAGAAAGCAAATAATTTATTTAATATCGAAATCATAATCAAAATTTACATATAGCTACAGAAGTTGAAGAAGTTAAAGTTGAAAATGTTGTCCATTTACATCTAAATACAAACCAACTCTTCTTAGCAATCCAGCAAAAACTTTATGCAGCATTTGCGGTGGTTTGTGGATCTCTTCACACTTTTCTGTTATGCGAATTCTCAGTTGTTCCAGATTATGAATTGGCGTTGAATAAATCGAATTTTTTATGTATGGCCATACGAAAAAATTACATATGTTTAAATCGCAAGACCTAGTTGGATATGGGATTTCAGTGTTCCTGCTTATTATTCTGTTATCAAAAAATTCTCTGAGATATTGAAGTGTTTCTCTGGTCGTATGTGCTGTTGCATCATCTTGTTGGAAATACCCATTTTGTAATTCCTCATCGTCCAGTTGATTTATGAATGAGCCGAGTATCTCATTGCGATATCGTGCAGCAGTAAGTCTTCTTCGACATATTCCAACCCAAGCACCAACTTTTTGAGGATGCAATGTTTTTTCAACAAAAAAATTTTTTCGGAGGACCAACACCTCATATTCTGTGAATTAACATATTCAGAAAGATAACACCAGGCCTCATCCGTGAAAAAAACTATGTAAGGATATCCTGATTGTATAAATTATTTTGAAACCATTGACAAAATTCCACTCGTCTTAAATAATTCACTGGATGAAGTTCATGAAAACATTGCAGTTTGTGTGGATGACAATGTAAGGCTTTTTTAAGAATGAATTGGCACGTACCATAAGATAAATTTGTTTTTTGGGTCACTACTGAAATGGATGTTTTTGGATTTTCATCCATAATATGCTGAAGGGTTTCAATATTATCAGCTGTACGTTTAGATGGCCGTCCACTTCCAGTTTTTCGACCGACGCTACCAGTCTCTCTGAATAACTTTACACAATTTGTCAAAACATTGTAAAAATCATTGTAGTCAAACACTAATTCAGGATGTTCTTCACTAAAATCAGCCATGCATTCCGTAATTGAATACTGCCACTCGCCATTTACTTTCACACCTGTACGGAAGTAACATTCGATAATTTTTGCTTTTTGGTCTATGTTGAATATATATATATGCCGGTTTAGAACGTTTTTCTTCGTTGTCCGACACCTAACTTCCATCCTCTTCTATCGTCACACTCCTCTGGTGTGAGGTTTCTTTCACTCATGGATCTTTGCCATTCCAGTTTCGGTCTTCCCCGTTTCCTTCTCCCTCTTGGGTGCCAGTGCATTATTGTTTTGGGCCACCTGTTATTTTGCATTCGTTCTACGTGTCCGTACCAAGTAAGTTGTTTCTTTTCGATGTCTTGAACTATCGTGCCTTCTATTCCCATTTGTTGCTTTATATAGTCATTCCTTATTCTCTCTCTTCGTGAAATTCGCAAGGATCTTCTAATGGCATCCATTTCAACCGCCTCAACCTTCTTCCTTTGTCTATCTGCAATCCTCCAAGTTTCTGCTCCATATAGAAGGCTGCTCTTTACCATAGTCTCGTATATATCAAATTTTCTCTTCTTGGTTATTTCCTTGCTCCATAGAATTCCATTCAGGCATCCGATCACTTTTTTTGCTTTGACTATACGTTTTTCGATCTCTCTCACATCTGTTCCGGTGTTGTCGAAAGTTATGCCCAGATATTCATATTTCTGACATTGCATTATTTCTTGACCATTGTCGACTTCCAGATTTCCGTCCTGGTTGCCAATACACAGATATTTTGTTTTGTTTATATTGACTGTCAACTGTCAACTGTATGTTGAACACCATTTTTTAAATAAATTTAATTTTCTTAATAAGAGTTTTGAAAAATTTGACACAAACTTGTAGTTTCAATGTCAAATAGTAAATGTCAATATGTGGAAGTGGCTAAAGTACCAACCCAATTTCACAGTCTACTCCAATTATGAATTTTTTCGATGGCTCGTTACATTAAGGTTCGTAATTTTTGGTATATTCTTATGTGTTATGTTTGTGTGTTTTGTACGTTTTTAACATTAAATAAAATTAATTATATTATATAATTGTTTAATATTAAACACGAAAACTAGAATACGAATAGAAATAAATATAAAAACAAAACAAGAAAATATTAATATTTAATCATACTGCTATTTCCAACAATGACTTTACGTCTTTCTTTTGAGACTGTGGTTAAGTAAAAACTCAAAAAAGGTACGAAACCCCTTACCACAATTAATAATCGTATCCTAAATAGGTATTTCGACAACTAAGTTGTCATCATCAGTAGGTAAAACCACTAATCAAAGTGTCGCACATGAGACACAGTAAAGCTAACACATATAATAACGCAACAACTTTACACGGCGTCCACGTATACACTTACTTTAAAATAAAAATATACAAACTAAAAATTACGACAACTTATCTCTTTTAAGGAAACGGCAACAATATATGTTTATTTTCTATTCGCACGCCCTCAACCTTTCTACCTCTTTTCTAAGAATGAAAAAAAAACAACTGTATGAGATAGAACCGTTTTCCGAGTTAGTCGTATTACGTTTGTTTTTAACGATATGAATGCTTTCATATGGTCAAGATCTCGGAGATTATTGATGACTTTGACAAGTTTTAACCCTTTAATTGGCATATTGTGATCTGTATTTAATGAATGATTGCCCACGTTAGATTTTTCTGGTCTATTGAAGTCAATATGCTATGTGTTCGTTAAAACGGGTTATTATTGATCGTTTCGTTAAGCCTATATATTTCAAATTACAGTCAATACAAATTACAATCATCGCAATTAATTTCGTATATACCTGATTTCGAATTAAAATTAACTTTATCTTTGGTATTCCCTAGGAGACTCTTGATGGTATTTTCGTACCGAAAGGCAACATGGAAACCTCGTTCTTTGACAACTCTATTAAAGTTTTCCGTGATTGGGTGGTATGGTAAACACATGTACTTTTTCTCCTGGTTACGTTGAGATATCAAACTTGTAGATTCGCAGATTGTCTTTTTCATATTTGTTGTTCCAATTAATTTATTAATTATTTCTATGTCAAAGCCATTATAACTCGCGATGTTTTTAATGAAATCTAGTTCTATTTGGTATCTATCTTTGGTTAGCAGAGGCTTTAGTAACCGATTGGCTTAGAAATTAAAAGAAGCTGTCTTATGTTGAAAACTATGATTTGAATCCGCGGTGATAAATCTATTGATATTGGTTTTACCTGAAACGATAGGTCTGATCGAGTTACCTGGTTTATCTATCTTCGGCAAACAATACATTCTTGGTACTAAAGGATTACGAACATTTAATTTATACTTTTGGGTAGAAGTTATTTAAATTGCACATTTCTTTAACGCGTCTTTATTGTCATTAATCATTTTAGGTAACGGATTTCTCTTAATTTCTACATACGAACCTTCGGCAATTAAATTTTTAACTCTTTCAAAATGCTGAAAAATCGGAGACTGTGGCTTTTAAGTGAATAAAAAAAATTATTCTATTGTGGTAAGGGTTTTTAATTTTCTTATTCTCTTTGAAAATGGTTGATTTTGCCCATAATTACTAGCTTTCTCCCTTTATCTGCTTTAGGTAAAAACAGTCTTTAGATCTGAGAGGTTTAATGATATTTCATTCTTTATTAGCTGACTTCTGTTTGTGCTGCTGTAAATTCTTATGTGATTCTTCGACAAGCTGTGAACCGTGAACCAGGAAAATTTACTGCAATTTTAGCATTTCCAACGATATCAAAAGGGTTTGCGCGTCTTCTTTGCGCGTGGATATTCGGGGACGAGTAGAACCACCTATTCTATATAATGTTCTTTCCTCCTCCCAGGGTTTCTTAATTTTTAGCACAGTAGATTTATTTATGCCAAATTGCTGTGCTACTGCTCTAATTGACCAGTTATCTTCGATTTTCCCTATAATACAAGCCTTATTTATCAAATCTAAATATGCAGGCATATTGAATATCTATACCTGTCAGTTTAGTATGACAAATTGGCGCTATATGACAAATCGAAAACAAAAGTATGACCTACATAATTGTATATTAAGTGTACGCCAGTTTATTGCACAGAACTGTACGGTTTCCCAATTTCTTAAGCCAGAAATTTGTCAAAACCTTAGAGCCGCTTAGAATGTAAACAGACCGTTCGATAAAAAGGGCCCATTGTTGTATACCTTTTCAACTTAAAATTGTGTGAACAATTAATATCAAATCGGGAGTAAAATATTTGAAATTCAGAATAAAATAAAATTTAATAAAATAATTTAAAAGTTAACTGTGAATAATTACTAAGTAATCTCCATATACCGGGTTCCTTTTTTTATTACACATACATTTTTCCTATGTGTACCTTTAAAAAGAAAATTATCAATGCATTAGCAACATAGTAGGCAGCTAGTCATACATTTTACAGATCTATTTTAATGCAAATAAAATAACTATTCTGTAAATTCGCTACTCTTAGTTCAAGGGATTTACTTTTTTTTCCTTTCTTTAATATTTAAGAAGGCAATATCTCAAAGTTGAATAACTATCGATCGATTGCCATCCTCTTTAATTTTCAAAGATATTTGACCGCATCTGAGCCCACAGAAAACTTCCTGCCTTTTTACCAGCATGGATTTTTACCTAGTCGTTCCACCGTAGCAAACATTGCAATGCTTACACATTTAATTAGTCAGATACTTGATAATAACGCGCAGGTCAACGTAATTTATACTTACTTGTCGAGTGCATTTGTAACTATCAATGATGACATCTTACTAAATAAATTAAGTTCGTTTGGCTGTAATCCATCTCTTTTAAATATTGTGAGATCATATATGACTAATAGAATGAATTAGGACATATTTGTATCGAGTTTCCCACAGGGCTCTAACCTCGCACCTTTGCTGTTGTTACGTTCGTAAAATCATTTTGAGAACATTCAGGGAATTTTATTCAATTAACTTCGTTATTAACCTCGCTTAGTCTACTTAGACCGATCATTTTTCATTATTTACGTTTATTTCTATTTTATTGTAATTTCTGGTTTATTATTGATCAAACTTATGCTATTTTCAAACTTTAATTCCTCCTATTTTTAATCATGTTCCAATACTTTGGCTGACTCTATATATTCCCGGAGTATCGTAAAACATTTCGACGCAGTCAACATGTGGGGAACTTTTATACGAACTCACGCTTCTTTTAAGTGTTTCTTTTGAGACTATGACGTAGTATACTTTCTGATATAAATGTCGTACAGCCGTTAATAAGAGCTCTCTCTTTTTCGTGCTAGCTCTGAAGTACTCAGAAGTTCGAAACCTAAGTCAAGATTTATTTTTACCTAGTATAATTTTCTGCGTAGGCAGGTTTTGGTATATCTTGACTTATTATTAATTCATTAGTGTAGTGTAGTTTTCTTTTCGACCACGTGCTTCAGGTGAGTTTTAAACATGGGGACGGCTGTAATTTTTCCACAACATCGTACTCCGTTTTCTTTTGTTTCTTTGAACTTCCATTTATTCGTTTTCTTTTCTTATTAATATAGGGCTGTTAATTACGTCTTAGTAAATATGCTGAACTTGTGACTGCGCGGGAAATCCTGTCTTAGGCAGCAATCCGGCGGAAAGGCGCTCCAATTTTCCACGAGCTTCTGGAACCCCGAAGCCCCGGTAACCACGATTGGAAACTCATACATTTTACCCGCAAGGTAGTGTGGAATATTTAATTAATT
Organism: Melolontha melolontha; assembly: GCA_935421215.2. Lineage (NCBI taxonomy): Eukaryota > Metazoa > Arthropoda > Insecta > Coleoptera > Scarabaeidae > Melolontha > Melolontha melolontha. The sequence goes on along the minus strand of OW285237.1, from coordinate 180,142,747 downwards.
GTCACATATTCCTGATACAGGACGAAGATCCCGGGGATATCTGCTATTTCAGTATTCTCTGTTCGAACCACGTGTTGCTCCGTTTTGTCGATATCTGAATTTCTTTTTTTTTTTGTACGTAATTTTCGTAATTATTGCGATTAATTTATGTTAAAATTTGATTCAATTTTATATTATTTTTTTGAATTAATTTATTTGGTAACGTAAAATTGTTAATTAAACTTTTGTCATTATTCATTTATTAATTCTTATCCTATCTTAAGATAACTGTTTCATTTGCCACTTTTAAAATCACTTTACAACATTTAGTATTTTGATATTCTCTTTTGTTACATTTTGCATATACGGGCTGAGCCCTGTAATATTTGGAGATTTCCAATTTGTGAATTCTTCTGTTTTAATATTGTCACAGTATTCTCTTTTAATTTACTATAGTTAAAAACTGTGTGTGTAGCGTTTAAATTGTTAGGTACTTCAAAGCTTTGAGGAACTATAAACGCCAGATCTCATAACTTTAATCACGCTTAACTCTCTTTCACTTAGTCTTTAACTAATCAAATTTTGGGTATACTTTACAGTAGTATTTTAATTATTCAGTCGCTTTTTGCGTTTACAGATTGTAACTTTGTTTTTATTTGAATCTATTGGTTTGTTTAATAAATTTTTGTTTCTGTTATTATTGTGTTTGCGTTTGTTTACCTATTTCCCTAGCGAGCAAAAGTGTTTGTAGATTTGGTATACCAGTAGCCGAACACCCCCTTAGTGATCTAGTGCCCTTATGGCCCGAGGGTGTTCTACGTTAACTTAGAAACTTGCCAGACCGAACGTAGTGGTGCCCATTTAAGATCTTGCGTTGTGTTGGCCCACGACGCTCCCGCGTTTTTATATGTTTTTTATTTTTATGAGCTGGCCGGCAAGTTTTACGAGGGGCCTTTGTAGACCAGGGGCGGAATTAGGACACGTCCTAGTTCCAACTGTGGTATTGCTGCCTACACATTTTTAGGGGTAGCACTGTTCGTACTTATTATTAACGAGCTGTTGGCATCCTTATCATGCCACGATATTACATGTGCTGATGATGTAACAATCTTCTCTGCTGTTTACAGTAGGTACCACTGATAGTCACAATTTACGATATAATATTAACGTTCTGTTAAGATGGTGTAATGCAAATCATTTAAAGTTAAATTTCTCTAAACAGTTTATTTGATGTGTGAAAAACCTCTTGTTACTAACACTGTATCTAAAGAGCTTACTGTATTGTTTTAGACTTGGCTTGGTTTTGGTCAACATATTGTGTTTGGCTGCATCCAAGATGTTAAGATTTGTTGTGCTTTTGTGGACTTTCATATATTTTAAGAACATAGTTCTTCTAAATAAAAAATCTTTATTATGCTTTCGTTTTAAGTAAATTATAATATACATGGATTATTTAGTCTCTGTATTACTTACTCTTGAAATATTTGAATTTTACAATTGATGGTATCTCCCCTTCCAAAGGATTCGACTGCGATTTACTGAGGCTTTAAATAAATTCTAAAGGGAGGCTCGCAGCGCACATTTTCGACGAAAATTAATTATATTTTCTTTTCTAAACCAACCACATGATTCATTGTACTGCAGGTTATGTGGTGTCCTGATCACCCGATTCTAGAACCGAAATATTCGAATTGCGTTCAATTATCCTCCCAAAAATGTTGTAACATGATAAATTAATAGTAATTAGCTAATCAACGTATTCCATAATATTATGGAATAGTTTTACGTAATATTCATTCGCTTAGTATATTATATTAGCATGTGGACGAGTAACAAAAAGCTATTGATCCGCTACTGACCAAAATTATCGGTTCCATTGTATGTACATCCGTAGGCCGCAGTCTCGAATTCGAAACCACCCTAGAACGCAGTGAAAAAGTTCGTTAACAGAAATATTGCCCGGACGATTCCATCTGTTGTTCAGTCGTCGGTACCATTAGGGAGAACAATTTTTTTTTCATCGGTCAGCAGTTAAAGGTTTTTTCGCGCCGTGTCTGTTCCACTGCCTGTGCTGTTTCATGGTTCAGTGGTGCGATACCGTAGGAAAAGTCAGAACGGATATTTTCTGAAAATTGCGCGTTCGAAAGAGGTCAATGGGATTTGACCTTATATAGGTACTGCGAAAATTTGTACGCGCGTGTTATAGATAAGGATTTTTTTTATTTAATTACAAGCGGAAATCCACTCGGATTACTAATTGAGTAAAAAATTGGCTAATGGAAAATGAATAAAACATCTGGAAAAGAATGTAATACGTTTGGATAAAAAAATAAAAGCTATTCACTGATTTTTACACATTTTACGCAGTTTTTCTTCAACAATGAATATATCACACAAAAAGTAATAATTATTTGCAGTTGTTTTCACTAATACCATAATAATAGCTACAGAAGCAGTAATATGAGTATTATAGTATGCGTAATAACTATAGCAAAGTTCCAAAAAAATGATATGCATACATTTAAAAAAAAATAATCGTGGAAGAAATGGATCAGTAGAAACTCTATTTGCGTTAACTATTATGCAATATAAAGCGGATTTATTTAGAATTTGATAATAGAAAAATACGAAAAAAGGTAATTTATGTTTACGAATAGTTATTATCCAAATATTAGAGATTAATTTTACTATGATTTAGTTTTTCTTTATTTTCTCATGTATTATTTTTCGTTATTATTTATTCATTTCAACAAGTAAATGTTATACAACAGGACATAATCCCAATAACAGTATAACACAGTAAAAAATACAAAAAGAAAATACTATCTAAATCACAATCGCGAATAACACAATGTGTACAGTATCTACATAGTGAACATATATATATATATATATATATATATATATATATATATAATTATTTCGTGACCTTTGTATGTTATGGCAAATTCAATTTGTTGGCGATTTACGGTCTGATTTTACTTCAAAATGTATTTATTTAAAACATTCCTGCATGTTTCGGCAAATGATGCCTTTTTCAAGGAATATAAAATATAAATGACAGTATATTACGGTCATACGTATACATTTGTAGTTGTTATGGATAAAATTATTCAAAGATACATTCCAATTTAATAATAATAAATCATGCCTCAGTATACTAAAATAGATAGACAACAAAAAGAGGGAAACGCAAGACATGAGTTATTATTATGTATGCGCCCGTGGAGAGACTTAAGATGTTAAGCTGTCGGCATTCGCCTTAAACGAGAAGGAAAACCACGAAAACCTACTCGGACAACAGCCAGACAGGGATCAAAACACGAAACTGTCAGCATGATAAGTAAATGTATATATATTTAAATAACATAAGATATATAATTATATAACAGCAACATATATTATGATGGTAAATTGCAGATCCTTACATAATTAAGTTATAGTATATACTGCTTAAATTTTTTAAATCACTTCTGTTGTTAATTGAATTTTTTTTCCTGTTTAATACTAATCATTTCTTTAATTTCCCTTTTCATTGTGTGTTGTTCTTTATCAATTATCTGTGTGTTTTTCAAAATCGAAATGGTGATCGCGTTGTAGTTTGAGTGTAGATAAAGCAGTTTTGCCTGTTTTAAAGTATTTGTGGGCTTGTATTCTTTTGTATAAATATTGTTTAGTTTGGCCTATGTAGTAACTATCGCAATCGCGACATGGTATTTTATAGATGACATGTGTTTCTCGTTTTTTTCTATGTTAGGTTTAAGTTTATATGTTGTAGCTATATCATATTTTTTTAAAGTGTATTTAATTTTTTCTGATAATTGTGGAACATATGGAATCGTGATATATGTTGTATCATTCTTTAAATTGTTATTGGTGTCTGCAGTGTTGTATATTTGGTGGATTCTTTTTTTAATTGTTTGGTCTATAAGTTGTGGTGGATAATTATTATCTGTTAAGATTGTTTTAATTTTCCTGATGTTATCTTTTCTGTATTGAGTATGTAATAGTTTTACTGCTCTATCAGTCAGGTCCTATTGCAAATCTGGTAATGGAACATTTGGAAAAAAACGCTATCAATTCATTAGACTTCCACCCCATTTTCTTCAAAAGATATGTTGATGATATCATAACATGTATTCCGACTAATAAAATAAACTATCTTTTAAATAAATTCAACAATTTTCACAACAAATTAAAATTCAGTATTGAAGAAGAAATTAATAACAGTATTAATTTTCTTGATATTTCTTGAAGCTATGGTAGACAGGGTACTATTTATACAAATTGGTATAATGAACCCACAGCTTCTTTTCGATATATGAATTACCACTCAAATGCTCCTACAGTATTCAATAAAATGATTTTAAATAATCTGACTGATAGAGCAGTAAAATTATCACACACTCAATACAGAAAAGATAACATCAAGAAAATTAAAACAATCTTAACAGATAATAATTATCCACCACAACTTATAGACCAAACAATTAAAAAAAGAATCCAGCAAATAAACAATACTGCAGACACCAATAACAATTTAAACAATGACACAACATATATCACGATTCCATATGTTCCACAATTATAAGAAAAAATTAAATACACTTTAAAAAAATATGATATAGCTACATGTAACCTTGGTAATACTAATAAACATTTATTTTCAAAACTTAAACCTAAAATAGAAAAAAATCGAGAAACACATGTCAACTATAAAATACCATGTCGCGATTGCGATAGTTACTACATAGGCCGAACTAAACAATATTTATACAAAAGAATACAAGCCCACAAATACTCTAAAACAGACAAAACTGCTTTATCTACACACAAACTACAACGCGATCACCATTTCGATTTTGAAAACACACAGAGAAATTAAAGAAATGATTAGTATTAAACAGGAAAAAAATTCAATTAACAACAGAAGTGATATAAAAAATTTAAGCAGTATATACTATAACTTAATTATGTAACGATCTGCAATTTACCATGATAATATATGTTGCTGATATATAATTATATAATCTTATGTTATTTAAATATCTATACATTTGCTTATCATGCTGACAGTTCCGTGTTTTGATCCCTGTCTGGCTGTCCGAGTAGGTTTTCGTGGTTTTCCTTCTCGTTTAAGGCGAATGCCGACAGCTTAACATTTTAAGTCGCTCCATGGGCGCATACATAATAATAACTCATGTCTTGCGTTTCCCTGTTTTTGTTGTATATTTGTTGTATGTATATATATATATATATATATATATATATATATATATATAAAGATAATTATTTCATGACCTTTGTATGTTATGGTAGATTCAATTAGCTGGCGATTTAAGGTCTCGTTTTACTTAAAAATGTATATATATAAAATTCGGCAAATAATGCCTTTCTCAAAGAATTTAAAATATAAATTATGCATGTAACAGAGCGCTAATGCGCCTTATGAAGGCTTGTGTGCAGACAGGTGGTGCACAATTCGGGAAAAATTTGTTGTAAAATTTTTCTTCTTTAGAAAAAATATTGTTAGTTGTTTTCCATCATTTGTATTATTTATTAGAAAATAATGATTAAAACACCTTCCGTTCAAATAACGTTTCTCTATAGTGTTCATTCTCAATAATTATTTCAAAAACTGAAAAAGTAATGAAAAAATTATTAAGACGAAAGTTATTTGCGTCTTCTTGATTAATATTATGGTGCATTAAAAAATATAGAATTCCATTAAATAAACCCAATGGATCCCTCAAATGACAACTAAATGCAAAACTAACTACGTCATTCTATAGACTTTAAGAGGCAAAGCAACTTTCATTTCAAATATTTATTCGTAAATATACCGGGTGAGTTGCAGGCTGTAAACTATAATCAGGGACACCTTCCTACATGAATTTCCTGGGTTTAAAACTACTGCTAGATTGTCTCAAGTCTCTTTTGTTAGGCAAATGAATTATCCTTCTGGGAGATTTTAATCTTCCTCAATTTCAAGATTTTTCTTCTTTGCCTTTGTTTTTCGATAGTAAAATATCACTTTTCATTAATTCATTTAGTCTAACTCAGTACATCAACACTGTTCATGAGCTGGGAAGATTGTTAGATTTAGAATTATCGAACATGGACTGTATTTTCTAACAGTTGTCGATACTATGTTTTGGATTAAAGGTCACTCTAGGATTAGTTCAAATTAGAAAGTCGATCAGTTAGCTAAATCTGTAATTACTAACAATATATAGGACGTTTTGACAGCTACGAAAAGATTGTAATCAAAAATTAAGTCAGCTGTTCAAATACGCCAAGAAAATTTTCTCGAACTTTTATGCAATGCCTCGTATAATGCTGAATTATAAATGGAATTTAAATGGTGTTTTGCAAGATTTTCACGGGGCGACCGATCATTTTTCAAAAGAATGTATGTACAGTAAAGAAACACACAAAAAAGAGAGAGTAAGTGAGAGAAAACATAATACACCAGATAAATCACGCTGGGAGGAAAAAACGGGCATTATATTTAATGTAATACAATATACATCACGTTTCCCGCATCATAAAAAAAAACGGAAAAATAATGCAGAGGAACCGGGAGCCTGGCGGCCCAGTACCAACAATATAAACACATTTTTACCCAGCCCCCGGGTATAAAGAAGAAGACGCCAAAATTATGAATTCGGGATGACTTCGTATCGCGAACCGCTCTCCACATTAGAGAAAATTTCAATAAGGCCGAAGATTTATTTATTTTATTAAAATAAAATACGGCCGTCTTGCATCGCATAAATAACGGATGGGAAGACAGACCCCCTTTCTCGCTCCTCTTTCGTCCCCATCGTCCGGATACCATACGGGTATTTGGTAAGCGTACAGTATTTACCATATTGGTCGAGAACAGCGGCGGCCTTACACGGAGATAGAGTTTGAGCAAAGGGGTGCGTGTGGGAGTTGCGGTAGGGGACGAAAACTGGAAGAGCGGAACAAGGAAATAAATGACGATGTGCATTTTTTTAATTTTATAAAAACGAAGTACGAAAAAAAGTAGAGAGAAAATTTAGCGGATATTTGTTTTGATGTTTCCTGACGGTTGGCAGAGAGTGGGTTGAAAAATCCGGATTCTGTTTTAAATTTAAAATATGGTGAATTCTGGTCACGATCTCACTAATTGTGTTAACGCCAAGGCGCGGTCGTTAGGATAAATATATGAATTTAAAAGTCCATGTACTATTTTATAAAGAATTTTCTGTTATTTGTGCAATAATCAGAGAGCGGACTCGAGCGATTGATGATCCATAGGCCATAGGCGCTTGCCTTGAATTCGCAATAGGCTTGTTTCTGTAAGCGATACGCGAGTTTCGAACAATTTCATATGTGTGGCCAGATGCATAAGTAGCACATACCTACATATGCAGTTAATATACAGGTTTAGTTAAAAGTATGGAGACGGCGATTTATTGTCGTTAATATTCATTTTAGAGAATTATGTTCAATATAAAAGTTTGTTAGGATAGTTTGATCTACATTTGAGAATATTTGAATTTTTTTTTTCTTCAATTGTTTTTTAGTTACGCCTGTCCGCGCAGTTTTTTTTAAATGGGAACTAGTAAATTTTACTCTACCATTCGATAGAGAATTTTTTTCTCTTTACAATAATATTTTTGTTTTTTTTAAATTCATTTTAATACCTTTTTTTATAAGAAAAAGCCGGTTCATGTGTTTAACAGATGTTCGGTACATCGCAGATAGACAGAAGCGTAGCGATAAACAAACTTGAGCGACATAATTTTATCAGTGGCTATTGTGTACGTTAAATCTTTGACAGAAATAATTCATTTGTGCGATTTGTTGCTGTTAATATTAACAATGGCGAGTTTAAGTGAACATGAACGAATTGAAATACTTATGATGTTGGGTTATGGAGATAGACGCAGAAGTTTACAAGACGTTTGTAATTTATTTAATGATACGCATCCAAATACAAATCCAATTTCTAAATCCGTTGTTGGTAAAACTTTAAGACGCTTTTAACAAACGGGTAGCGTTAAAGATTTGCCAAGGAGTGGTAGACCTAGAACAGCAAAAAGCGATGATAACAAACTGGATATTTTATTGGTTGTATCTGAATATCCCCATTATCAACCAATCAATTAGCGGCCAATTTCAATATTTCACAGTCATCGATCGTGTCATTTTTAAAAAGTGAAAAGTATAAACCTTATAAGGTACACCTTGTACACGAGTTAACGGAAGATGATTTTGATAGATTACAATTTTCTGAAGAAATGTTAAATATTTGCAATAATAATGAAAATTTTGTCAACAATATTATTTTCTCTGACGAAGCTAGTTTTTGCCTTACCGGTGAAGTAAACAGACATAACTGTAGATACTGGTCATCGGAAAATCCCTCTTTGTTTTTGGAGCACCATACGCAGTACCCCCAAAAGGTTAATGTTTGGGTTGGTATTCTAGGCGGTCATATTATCGGTCCCTTCTTCATCAATGGCAATTTAACTTCGGCTCTGTATTTGCAGTTATTGCAAAATGAAATAATACCTGCTTGTGCTACGCTCTATCCTCATGAAAACAATGAACACCTGCCCAATGACAGTATCTGGTTACAGCAAGATGGCGCCCCACCACATTATGGTGTAAATGTTCGTCAATATCTGGACAACGTTTTTCCCCACAGATGGATTGGAAGACGAGGAACCATTGAATGGCCAGCCCGTTCGCCAGATTTAAGTCCTTTAGGTTTTTTTCTTTGGGGATACGTAAAAAACAAAGTTTACAAAGATAAGCCTGATAACGTCGAAGATTTACAAATCCGAATTACCGGAACGATACAAGAAATTCCCCGAGAATTTTACAGAACTCTGTTCCGGGTTTTGTAAATCGATTGGGTCATTGTCAAATTACTAATGGACGACAATTTGAACACTTACTTTAATTTACTTTGTTATTAATTTGTTTAATTTTTCTTGTAAAAAAGTTATTAAAATGAATTTTAAAAAAACAAAAATATTATTGTAAAGAGAAAAAAATTCTCTATCGAATGGTAGAGTAAAATTTACTAGTTCCTATTTAAAAAAACTGCGCGGACAGGCGGAACTAAAAAACAATTGAACAAAAAAAAAATACAAATATTCTCAAATGTAGATCAAAATATCCTAACAAACTTTTATATTGAACATAAATCCCTAAAATGAATATTAACGACAATAAATCGCCGTCTCCAGACTTTTAACTAACCCTGTATATCTGTCGATGCACAACAGAGCGAATGTAATAAACGGTTTGGTAACCGGCAGCAACTACTGCTGAAACAAAACTAATGCTTGACATGCGAACTGCGCATCGAATTTTGAATAAAAATAATTTACAAAGAACAAAACTCAAAACTATGTATTTTCTGTGAAACATTGAAAGTGTAAAACATTACTATGAACTAAAATTTGTTAATGGTGTTCCTGTATTACATTAGTTCTTTTAGATGAAAATAGAAAAAATTCTAAGAAATCGCAGGTACAACGTCACTTAGCATTGCAAACACATTCACAGAAATTTGAACCGTTGGAATCTGACAACTTTAACGAAGAACTCTGTGAAACTTCTATGGCGGTTAATATTCCATTAAATAGACTTAATAATCCCACTTTAAAAATATTTCTCCAAAAATATACTGGTCGAAAATGTTCCTGATGAATCCGCCTTACGCAAATATTATGTTTCCATGTGCTACACGAAAGCAGTAGAACGCATTAGAAGCAATCTTTCTAATCAGTACCTATGGATAAGTGCCGATGAAACTGTCGATATACTAGGACGCTGTGTGGTAGTAAATGTTGTTGCTGGTGTACTACATCCAACTATTCCATATAACGCATATGTAATAGCAACAAAAGTTATAAATAAAGTTAAACCATTTACGAGAATATGCACCAAATGCTTCATTCGGACGACAGGTACAAAGAAAAAATACTTTTATTTGTCAGTGACAGTGCTGCATATATAAATATATAAATATATAAATATATAAATATATAAATATATAAATATATATATATATATATATATATATATATATATATATATAAATATATAAATATAATATTTTCGTGACCTTGGTATGATAAGGTAAACTTAATAAGTCGGCGATTAAAGGTCAGGTTCATTACTTCAAAGTATATATATTTAAAACAACCCTACATGTTTCGGCAATGATGCCCTTGTCAAGGGAATAAAAAATATAAATGACAGAACTGTTCTGTCATTTATATTTTTTATTTCCATTTATACCAATAATAATTGATCCTGCGCAGGAATATATGTACTAATGCGTGTGTAAATTCGAATTTAAATTCATTTTATATCTTCAAGTTAAACGTTATGGCTTTAAAACTCTCTTTAGTAGACGTTTAAGAGATAAATAGATCGAACATAACAATTATATAATAGAGAACGATAATAAACACCACATACGTTCTAGGTGGTGATTCAAATAGCAATTACTTTTAGAAATTATTTATTTAATTAGTTTCCAACGTGGAGCATATTATATTATATTTTAGCGTTCCAGCGTTGGGCTGCCGAATGATTATTATATTATATTTTGGCACTCCAACGTTTGGCTCAAATAATAGTATAATATATATATATATATATATATATATATATATATATATATATACATATATATATATATATATTAAAAACAGGCAGACTATTAAAGGAAACATATCCTAATATGCTGCATATTACTTGTGTAGCACATGTTCTCCACAGAATCTGTGAATATGAGACACCTTTCCAGAAGTTGATAGACTTGTATCCGCTTTTAAAAAAGTTTTAAGAAAAGCACCATTGAGAGTAGCTCTTTACAGGGAAAAACTGCCATCTTAGTCACAGCCTCCCTCTCCAGTAATAAATAGATGGGGTACTGGTTTTTATGCAGAGAATTTCGATAGTTTCATTGCATGTTTAAATGCTGCTCGGAGTATTTCTGAGTGCAAGGAACTAACACAAATTCCACATTTAAAAAATCGCTGTACTTTATTCAGGAACACATTGAAATTTGACAAAACGAATTGCTTATCTTTTTAACCACATTAGATGTGGCTATTAATAATTTGAAAAATATTCCAAGTGACTTCGGATATGGCGTTCAGCAAAAGTTTGACGCAATTTTTAATAGAAATCCAGATATAATAACATTGCGGCAATTGTGTATGGGGACAATTGCTCAAAATCTAACTGCTAAATACGCTGAAATAAAAGAATATTTTCAGTATGCACCTATAACCAGTTGCGATGCAGAAAGGACGTTTTCTATTTACAAGGATGTATTTCATTCAAAAAGAACAAATTTTACAGAAGAGAACCTTGAGAAAGTATTGCTAGTTAATATGCTAGCTAATACTAGTTAATACTTCTTTACTCAAAATGAACAAATAAAATACAAATAAAAACAAATATTTCGTATTTTGTAGCCGTATATACACCCGTTTTATTATTATAAGTATAATTACATAAATAAAATTAAAAACTTTAAAAATACAAATGTTCAATAGTACGCTCGTGGGCGATTAGTCATCAACCTCTCGTGTCCGGTCTCTAGTCATAACATGAAAAATAAATGACATTAGAAACTGAAGATATCCGGAAAATATTTACTATAGTTAAAATCGCTATACGCCTTTGAAATTTTTTCTAAAAGATTAATACTAACGAACTTATTCGTTACTTTATTTCTACACTGTATATTACGTATATAATACTATAATATTATTAATTGAACAAAAGCTTACTTAAAACATGAAACTATATATACGATAGTTCGGTATCTGTACACACAAATACAATTTCGAGTGACTTATTTATAGATCCATTGAACAGAACTGCTGATAAACCCAAAACCAGTGCTTATCCTTAATTAATTTCGTTGTTAGGAGCCATTACGGTGGATCTATAGTCATTAAATTCGGTTTTGTAAATCGTCTTGTAAGTAACTCCTGAAAGACCGATTTAATGATTTTCCACAAACAGGATAAATGAGTGGATCTAATATACAACGCAGTCACGTATTTTCACAGGGGAAATGAATTTTAATACAATATAAAATTATTCAAACAGATTATACACTGTGTGGTCCTCTATGTGTATAAAATGTTAATATCACACTAAAACCAAAACAAAACTTAATAAAAATAATATTTTCTTTTTTGGTACTCATTATTAATTTTCTTTTTCTAAGGTGGAATCTTTAGAAACATTTATTATATTTTAGATACTAGGATAATTGTAATTTAAATTGCATTACTAAGTATGTAAATAGAGTAATAGGACTGGTAGCATAACATCAATTTGGCAACATTATTGGCTTTTTAATTGGCGGGGTGACAAACCAACATCGAATGCGGTTTCAATACGAATTTTAACTTCGTATTGAGTTGGTGCTTAGTGACAGTTCTTGTCGTAAACCTTACTTTTCTAGTGCGCTCTGAAAGTGAGTGAATCTTAAGTAACAGTAACCTATCAGTCTTTGTTTCAGACTTAGCCACAGTGTAAAGGAAGCTTTTGCAAAACTTCCAACGACCTGTGGAGACAATGTTTAGTTAACGGTGCAGGTTTTCAAATGGTTTATGGAATTGTCAAGGTCAATTGAAGATTAGTATCGCAACTGAAGACCTTCAACTGTAAGAAGTAAAAATTTCCACAAAAACCAGGATCTTTTTAGTTAAAATAATCGATGAATTGGAAATTAATAAAGTCTTCGCAGAAATGGTTTCCAAAAACCTTTCGTAGAGATCAAAAGGCAAGGATGGGATACCGCCTTGACTTTTTAAAAATAACTCTGATTTTCTGGAACGTATGGTTATTAGTGTTGACTCTTAGATTTTGGAATATAACTCATAAACCAAGAGCCAGAGCCAGAAAAAGAATGCGCAAATCAAGGATATAAAATGTTTGCTTCTTTAGTGCCCCGAAATTTGTGCCTCAAGGTCAAAGTAGCTGGACTTCACTTTGACCTTGAGGCACAAATTTCTAGGCACTAAAAAAGCAAAAGTTTTATATCTTTGATTTGCTTATTCTTTTTCTGGGTCTGGGCTCTTGGTTTTATGAGTTATATTGAAAAATCTAAAATTCGAACCTAATAACAATTAATGGCAAGTTTCTTCTTTAGAACTTCTGGGAAAACTTCCAAAAAGCGTCGTTGAGAACACACAGATCTGCAGCACGCTAATGCGTTTAACTACATAAAGATTTTATTAACCAGTTTTTGGCAAGCAAAAATACTCCTGTAGCCCTGCAGTTCCCTTATTCACAAGGCTTGAGTTTTTCTAAGCTTTTTTTACTAGGATTGAAAATTCATCTCAAAAGAGGTGAATTCGACATTGAAATATTGGAGAAACCATAGCCGACAAACTGAAGACGATTCCTGTATCTGAGTTCCAGTATTGCTATGAAGAGTGGACAAACCTGCATCATGTGTGGGGATATTTGAGTGGCTTAAGCGTTTCCAAGATGGCCGAAAGGCGTTGAAGATGATGCATTTCCAGAACACCATTCCACGTTAAAAACGTATGAAAATATTGAAAAAATTGGTAATCTGATTGGATCTAACGGTGGGTTAATTCTTTATGCGATTTGTGAAACGGTAATTTGCAGAGTGCGCAAGTCAAATCATATATAAGAATTTAAACATGCAAAAAGTGTGTACGAAAGTGGAGCCGAAAATTTTCACAATCGAACAAAAAGAAGCTCGTGAAAATATTTGTATTGATACTTTAAGTGTCATTGTAAATAACCCAACCTTCTTGGAAAGAGTTATGGCATGTGATAAATCTTGGGTTTACATTTATGATCCAAAAACTAAGCTTCACTCAGTGCATTAAAAGAGCCGAGAGCTAAAAGAGGGCGAATGAGCATCAAAATTCAAGGCTTGATGATTTCTTTTCGATATCCATGGGATTAATTGGGTTGCTGAAGCTCGAACTGTTAATTATTACTACCTTCAGATTCTTGTTAAACTCAGTGAGAAAATCAGAAAAAAAAGACCCGAATTGTGGAAAAAAGTCATGGGTTCTCCATTACGACAACATACCGATGCACACTGCTTTGTCTCCCAAGAAATTTCTAGCAAGTATAACGGCCCAGTGTTAGACCATCCACCTTATTCGTCTGATCCTTTCTATGAAGAGTTGATAGAAATGATAGTCACTGAAAGCAACAAACATGCAAGAAATAGGAAAACCAATATCGAAAACTTTGAAGTTAAAATTTTTATTGGAGTACTACTTCTTAGTGGGTATGTTCAAGCTCCAAGAAGAAGAATGCCGTGAGCAGGAGAACAAGACACTTATAATAAGTTAGTTGCTGAATCTATTAGTAAGGAAGGATATGAGTATATACTTACCAACGTCTACCTAGCAGATAATACGAATTTGGATCAAAATGATAAATATGCTAGTCACAATGTAAAAAAAAAGTTTGATCATGTAAACAAGAAATTGATTGAATATCCTCTTATTAACGAAATGCATTCCATAGATAAAGCCATGATACCATATATTGGACGCCACGACTGTAAACAAGTCATCCATAGTAAACCAATTGAAGCGGTTATTTCGAAAAGGCCACATCTCCTCAATTGGGCGAAAATGAGTTAAGCTCACCAATCGATTCAGAATATGTTTTAAGCTTTGTTACATGTGAAAACGCCACAATTCCGCTGTTCGTTAGTGTAACTTGAACAGCTGTGATTTTCTGTTTACTTCGAAAAGGGCACTTCTCCAGAGATATGGCGTTGTCTAACAACAGGCGTGCGCCGAAGAGTTTGTTGATGTTAACGGTCGTCTCAGTCTGCAGTCGCTTGTGATCTCGTGCATTGTTTCTACAAAGATGCCTAGCTCGGACAGTGAAAGCAGTGCCATTATTGAAATTAATCAACAAAGGAACAGAGAGAAGGGCATTATTAATCGTCCTAAGTATAAGAGTGAAATAATCAAGAAGGCTAGAGTAAAAGGTAAGGACCATATAAATCATGTGGGAAAGAAGGTTATGGCACGAAATAACGGGAATAGACTGCAGTTGTCACAAGAAATGTAAAAATTATTCAAAATTGAACAGAATATCTTTGTTGACTTCTTTACATTAATTTGATAATAGAAACTCTCACGACTTCTACTTACAACATATGATAGAAGAAACACCTATTATTAGCAGACGAAAATCGCAAAATGCCAATAAACAAATTGGCAGACACCATAATTTTTTGTTTCATGTTTGTTTAACCCTGAAATGCTATTTGGGGGACACATGTACCCCAGCCTTCTTCAAAAATCCCGCTAATCGAAAATAGATGGAGCTGCACTCGCGGGCTTTTGAGTAGTTTCAGCACACGATGCGACAGTTCATGTGCGATATTGGTGAAAGACAGCGCCTTTGCATCTTTGAGATATTTTATAGTTGGGGTACATGTGTACCCCAGTGTAGCAGAATAAGACTGTATTAAATATTTTCGCTTGTAAGTATATATTTGTTTTACTAAATTATTTGATTATTAATGTTTTTACTGCATAGTTTATGCTATTTTTTAATTTAATTGTTGTTTTTTAGATCACGCAAGTAATGGCTTCTCGAAATAAGATTTTCGATCTAACAAATCCTGATGATCTAACTGAAATACACCGTATTCTTTATGATTCTGATTCCGAGGGTTCTCAGGACGAGATCGATGAGGACGATGTTATTATACCAGATTTTAGAGAGCAACTCGAAGGGGACAAAGAGTCTGAAACTGAAGACGACCCAATAGTTTCCTCTATTCCAGTCCAACCTCAGGATCCCTTACCACCCGTCTATGATTGTGAGAACGATGTACCCTTGGCACAGATACAGCTTGCAGACCAAGATAAGGTTAAAGTTTTCAAGGTTTCCACCAAACTAAGGGGCAAAAATGGATTCAAATAGTCAGGTGTGAAAGGAGCAGTTCATCGTACACCAAAAAGAAATCTTGTTATGCATTTACCCGGAAATAAAAATGAATCAAGACAAATACAATCAGGAATAGAAGCATGGCAATTATGTTTCACCAGAGAAAATCTGGATTCGATAACAGAACATACCAACAAAGAAATAAAAATTCAAAGATTGAAATATGGCAAAGAAATCGGCAATAGTGATACAGAAGATACACCAATAGCTAATAAACCTTCCTACACCAGAGACACAGATAATGTTGAAATGATGGCTCTCTTTGGTTTATTCTATTATGCCGGCGTAATGAAGATGAATGGAGTACGTATTTACAAAAGAACTCTTTGATACAGACAATGGTATACCCATATTTCGAGCAACAATGCCCGAAGAACGTTTTAGATTTTTAGTAAACTGCCTCCGGTTTGACGATAAAAACACCAGAGCTGAAAGAAGAGAAATCGACAACCTTGCAGTTTTTCGAGAAGTTTTTGAGAGATCTATAAACAAAATGAAAAACTTATATGTACCTTCGGAGTACACCACAATTGATGAACAGTTGGTTGGATTTCGTGGCCGATGTCCTTTCAAAATGGGTATTCCTTCAAAACCCGATAAATATGGGATTAAAATTGTGTTGTGCTGTGATGCCAAAACGGCTTATGTACTCGACGCTGAAGTTTATATAGGCAAAAACTCCACACCATCTATTATTCCTGATGCCCAGTATTATTGCGATAAACTTACCACTTCTTTTCAAGGAACCAATAGAAATCTGACAATGGACAACTGGTTCACATCTGTGCCGGCGGCAAAATACCTTTTAGAAAAAAAAATTACAGTTGTAGGTACACTGAAAAAAAATAAAACAGAAATTCCTCCATCATTCTTGGACCTCAATGAGAGGCAGATAAACTCCGCCATGTTTTGCTATAGTGACCAACTTACATTATTATCATAATGTCCACCAAAAACTAAGAAAAAAAACTGTTATCATGCTTTCAACAATGCATGAACAAGGTGATGAGTCAAATACCACCAAATTACCAGAAATTATAGAATTTTATAATTCCACCAAGAGAGGAGTGGACACTTTGGACCAACTGTGCCACACTTATTCTACTAGTAGAAAAACACGCCGTTGGCCATTATGCCTGTTTTATAATTTGCTAAATATTGTGGGATATAACTCGTTGGTACTTTTAAGAGGTTCGAATGCACCAAATAAAGAAATTGTCAAAAACAGAAGAGATTACCTGAAAAAACTTGCACTTGATTTAGTGAAACCTCATATGCAAAGTCGCTTGCAAACTTCAACTATGAGGCGTGAACTCCGTCAAACTATATGCAATGTACTAAAAATAACCCCTCCAGTAGAAGTACTAACAAGGCCACCCGCTACCACCGGTAGATGGTCATTTTGCCACAGAAACCGAAAAGAAGACCGAAAATCGGGGGTCAACTGCGATATATGCAGAAAATTTATTTGTTTACAACATCAAAAGAAAATTTGTCCAACTTGTGCGGAGTGATAATAAAATACTATTTTGCTGAATAAACCCAAACGTAGAAAGTTATTTTAACTTGTTTTTGCGTTATAATTAAATAAACACATTTATTGACAAAAATTAGCTAACTTTTATTTGGGGTACACCTGGACCCCACTGTAGCAGATTAAGTTCTGAAAATTAGTGTGGCGTTCCAGGGTTAAAAGTAGTACGCAAGCAAGTATGTAAGAAAGCTTTCTTGAGCTTACATGGTGTTGGTAAAAAGCATATTAGACGATTATATCACCTACTAACTACTGGAACCACTCCTACAGATAATGGAGGTAAATTTATGAAATCCAGACATAATTTAATACCAGGTGAGGTGTGCTTTCAAGTAAAAAAACACATAGAATCGTTCGACGTGAAAGAAGTTCATTATTCTAACAATGTACTGAAAAAGTATTTGTCCGCTACTTTGGATGTTAAACAGATGCATAAAATGTTTATGGAAAAGTTTCCTGATTTGAAGGTGAAATACAGTTTTTATTTGAAATATTTCCATAAAACTTTTACTTATAAAAGGTGTCCCAACAGGAACTTGGTGATTTAAATTTCACATTATTTTCAAATAAGGTAACTTAGCAACCTAATATTTGGTATATGTCATCTATAAACTTGTAAAAGTCATCATGCAACGTTTCACGACTGAAGAACGTATCCAAATTGTTCAAATTTATTATGAAAATGGTCGTTCCATTACGAACACAATTCGTCGACTACGCGTTGTTTTTCATCAGAATCATATTCCCAGCAATACGGCAATTAGAAATTTAATGGCAAAATTTGAGCGAACTGGTTCTGTTCTCGATGTAAAGACACCACTACGTCCTCGTAACGTTCGGTCAGTTGAAAATATCGCTATGGTGAATGAAAGTGTTACCGAAAGTCCAAAAACTTCAATTCGTCATCGGTCACAGCAATTGGCCATCTCAAGATCATCTCTGCAACGAATTTTAACAAAAGACCTTCGGCTACACGCATACAAAATCCAGTTAACACAAGAATTGAAGCCCAGGGACCATCACCACCGCCGTATCTTTGCCAATTGGATTTTGGAGCAAACTGATTTTGATGACGAATTCTGTAAGCGAATCATATTCAGTGACGAAGCCCATTTTCACATAGGGGGTTACGTAAATAAACAAAACTGCCGCATTTGGGGGCGTGAAAATCCTCGAGAGATTATTGAAAAACCCATGCACCCACTACGTGTCACTGTATGGTGCGGTTTCTCGGCCAATGTTGTTCTTGGACCTTACTTTTTTGAAAATGAGAATGGAGAAGCAGAAACTGTAAATGGGGAGCGGTATCGACAGATGTTGAATAACTTTCTATGGCCTCGTTTGGAAGATATGGACCTCAACAATCTTTACTTTCAACAAGATGGGGCCACTTGTCACACTGCCAGGGAAACTCTAAATTTACTGCAGGAGAAATTCCCTCGCCGTGTGATTTCTGGTAATGGTGACGTGGATTGGCCTGCAAGATCCTGCGACATAACACCGCTGGACTTTTTCCTTTGGGGTTTCCTTAAGGATCAAGTCTACACAAATAATCCACAGACAATTGATGAATTAAAAAATAACATTCGTGCGGCTATTGGCGAGATTAACTTGCATATGTGTGATAAAGTCATTGAAAATTTTAAAAAAAGAATCGCTGTGTGCAATAGAAGTTACGGTGGACATTTATCCGATATCTTGTTCCACATATAATTTTAGGGTTTCTATTTTTTAATAAATCGTTGAATTTCTAAATACTACGCATGTTATTTGGAATTTAAATCGCCAAGTTCCTGTTGGGACACCTTATACTTTTGGTCGTCCTCAAGTTGACGTGTTCTATCTGCGAAGAACTGGGCCAGAAAGTTAAAAGTACAACCCTCAATGACGTTGCAAAACGAGTTGCCATTGCAGAACTCTTAGTTCACCAAAATAGAGTTAAGAAATTCTATAAGAAACTAGACCACATCAAGAAGCTCGTTGCAGGGACAGATGAGATATTGGCAATCACAATAGATTACATGCAAAATTTACCTATACCGGATATACCTGTACAAGTATTTTTTTACTATCGACAGTTATGGGTTTTTGAGTTCAGTACGCATAACTTAAAAACAGGAGAAGCTAAATTTTTCTCTTATCATGAGGGTGAGGCCCTCAAAGGACCCAATGAAGTGTGCACTTTCTTAAAACAATATTTTGAGAATGAGGTCCCTGCAAGTGTAAAAGAACTTCATATATTTTCAGATGGATACGCTGGCCAAAATAAGAATCAAACGGTCGTTTGTTTCCTTCAGCCATCGCCTCCTCAGGAAGATTCAGAAAAATTTCTCATTACTTTCCATTCAGGGGATACTCATTCCTTCCGTGCGACAGAGACTTTGCGGTAACAAAAAGGCTAGTTCGCAAGCAAGATCGAATTTATCTTCCTGAAGAATATTATGAGCTTATCAAAAAATCCTCAAGAAAGTCTCTCTTCTCAATAAAAAGAGTGCATAATGAGGAAATTTTAGACTTTAGGAAATGGTGGTCCAAATATTACAAGAAAACCATCCTGTCCATCGACTCCTATGGGGAAAAAAAGATGAGAAAACGACTTTTCAAAACCTGGGACTGTTAAAGTACGCTCGTTTATCGATGGGCTTATTTTCTATTAATTTTCTTTGGGAGAACCAGTTGGAGTTTGTCCTACTCTGCCAACAGAGCCCGCCTACACAGGAAAAATCGCTATTAATGAAAAAAAATGGGCAATCTAAAGAAACTTGTGCAATGTGTACCAGACGACAAGAAATTCTTTTATGATTAGCGGCTTTTATGACCTACCACTAATAATCGTGAGCCACCAGAGGAGGATTATTAAATAACACTATTTCCGAACATGTCCCATATCTAATAAATTTTTGTATTAACATTAATACTGGAGCTTTCTTTCAAAGGCCACAACTACAAAAACAATTTTTTTTTATCACAGCTTAACTAAATTTTTTATGCTCTTGTTTTTTATTAAAACTTTAAAATACAGTCGAACTTCGATAAGTCGAACTTCGATAACTCGAATTTTCGATAACTCGAATCAATTTGGTTGGAGTTAGCGTCAAGAGTGAAAAATATGTGTAATTTTTACTTGATAACTCGAACTTTTATTATTCGAATATCTTGATAACTCGAACAGAATATATCGTGGGCTTACTGCAAAAATCCGTCAAGTCCACTTTTGTTAGTTCTGAAGAAATCGAGTTTGAAAATATTTCCTTCAAGGAAAATTCTATAGTTGCTCATAATAGACTTGCAATTTTTAAAAATAAAATATTTCTCTTGTAAGTATATTGGGACATCAATTGTTAAATGATAAAATTGTTTGTTTTGACCAAAACTTAAAAAAAAAACTAGAAAAATTGAGGACTTAAAGGTTTCTGGCAGAATAAAAAACGCCATTTATTTGAAATGTTTTATTTGAAACAGATTTCAAAGCACGGAAAAATGTAACAAATCTTCCTCCAATGGAGTGCAAGATCAAGTTGTTTTCAATCATGGTCATCTTCGTCACTGTCCGTTGCAGGTATTTGATCAACGGCAGCTTTCGATGTGGGCAATGACTTGTACCATCCGTGGTATTCCTCAGGAATGTCTCCTTTGCGACACAACTGTTATTGGAAGAATTTTTGAATACAGGTCCTTCAAGCTGATATTATCGTGGAAAGTTTTTGGACGACCTTTACCAAACACGTGAATTTCCTTGTACTCTGAAGAATGATCGTACCTGTACTGGATTATTCCGGGCTTGCACTTCTGATACTTGAAGCATTTTACCTTCAACCAATTGACTTGTTGTCCTTCACTGTTTTTGGTCCTATTTTTTATTAAACATTTCGACAATTCATTCAAATCTTTGAAATCCTTGAAAAACATCTGTCAAACTTTGTAATTAGGACTCTTTTTGTTTCTCACACGTTTAGATCTCGCAATTCGGAATATGTTCAGCCAGTCTTGAATTGTGTAGACCGGAACATATTTTTTGGCCGTCTCTATAGCGCTATGCATACTATCGACTTCCATAAATATGTGTCCACTCTCCAGAAATTTGTGTTCTATAGTATCTAAATTCGTAACTTGAGCCAAATATAAAAAAAGTGCAGCTATGTTCTGGTTGCGGTTTTGTCCGCCGCACGTATCAGAAAAGAAACAAAGCTGTTTTATTTCAGGTTTCAACTCCAAAATATATTTCAACAAACAACTACCTATTTCTGAGCTTCCGCGCTTTCCGTGTAATTCGTTCCATCCGTAACAAAATACATCATTAGGGTTGCAGAGCTCATAGATAGTGAAGTTATACATACATACTTTGAGACTATAGTACATAGAACCTCACATCACTTGAAGGTATCTGCAAAACTGATTGTAAATCAAATGTACAGCACATGAATGTCTGATTTGCTTGGCACCTTTCTTTATCAATGGCTTTGGCCTGATTGCATTCTTCCTTTCGTCTAACGTGTTGCTGGTAGTCTTCTTCTAAAGCCTGTTTTTCTTCCACATTTTTTAGAGAATTGTATCTAGTGCAAAGCTGGCATTGATCTTTCTTTGGTTTGTAAAATGACAGATTATAATCGTTACAGAAAACCCTTCTATAAGTGATCTCACTGACGGGCTTAGAATTGTCTTGCATGCAGTCTTCTTTATAGAGACAATACATTATTGCAATGCTAAGCTGAGAGTCGAGGTACAAATGTTTTGTGTCTTTTCTAGAGTAATGAGACTCTAGAGTCGGGAATTTTTCTATGTGATCTTTTACTCTTTTTAAGCTTTCCGGATCGGTTTTATTGTGTGGAGTTCTCTTTCCTCTTTGATCTTCCCCGACAAACATTTTACCCTCTCCTTTTCCTTTGTAAGCTGTATCAATCATATCCGCAGAAATACACAGAGTTCGAATAAAAAATTGTTTACACACTCGTACTTTTTGACTTTCGGTATTAAAATAGAGAATCATAGAATATTTTCATTCTCTCGTCGATCCCTCCATCCTTATTCGTCTTCTAGTCGGCTTCGTACGTTCTGTATTTCCCAGAAGAAATTCTTTTTGTTTTAGATAGTCACTTTCCCAAAAATTTTTACAGAGTGCAGTTCTGATATCTTCAGAAAAAGTTCTGCTACAATGATATCGGCATTTTTCGCAGTCTACTGGCTTTGGTTGCTTCGCTTCAATTCTTTGCTTTTTCAATAATTGTTTTTTCCATTTGGAAGGATCATTTTTCTTCCACCTACTACGCTTTTTTTCGCCATTCGCATTCCCGTTTATTGGGGCTGAGACTTGTGCATCTTCTGCGTCACTGCCTGAGGAATTTATTCCTCTATCGGTGGCTTCACTATCAGTTTCAGACTGATAATCGGGATCGCGAACTGAACAATCCGAATCTTCTTCAAACTCAACAAATCTAGTTGATTCTTCAGATACATTAACAAGTGTATGAAGATTAAGCAACTCGTTTTCTGGATCATGTTCGATTTCTCTAGAATTTGATGTGCTTGGCAAATTTTGAGAAGGTATTTCAAAATCACCTATTGCAATTTGGTTCTCAATCGTATTTTCAGTTCGACGATTTTGGATCTCGTTAGAGCCAACATTCTCGTTGGGCATACAAGCATCTGAATAAAAAAAGAAAATAGGTAAAAATTGTAAGAATTCAATTATTATTAGGTATTATAAAGGAAACATGTCCGGTTCATGAAGAAATAAACGAATTAACAGCAGAGTTACATTATTTTAATAGTCTAGGAAACTTACAAAACTTATAGTTGAATAGGACCGTGGAACACTAGACCACAATCTCTAATAAAATAAGAGACTACATGCGACTTGAGGATGAACCGCAGAATTGAGGAACCTAACCTTACTTTTCAAAAACTGCGATTTATTCTATAATTTTTTTATGAAATACGTACCAATATTGCAATTATCCGTATCCAATGCCATTACAACCATTCGGGCACCTCTGGATATATTTTGATTGTTCAATTTATAATTATTTAACTCGTCAAAACTAAATAATGCACGCCGATTATTCTGTCAAAACCCGTTAAGTGCACTCACACGTTTGTTGCTGCACTCACCAAAAGAATAATAACGGATGATTATTACAGCCAAAATCCTCTAAGTTGCCTTACAAGATTTTAGCTGTCTAATGAGTTGTGGAATAACTCAAACTAGAATCTAGCAAAATCTGTTAAGTGCCCTTAGCCGGTTCTTGCTTTAAACATATTGTTCTAAGACGTGAAAAATTACTTACAACCTAAATCCTCTAAGGGCACTTAACAGATTTTTGCTGTTGAGAATTAAACAGTTTAAAAATAATACAACCTACACAATACAGTTAAAGGCACTTACAGTATTTTGTCTGTTTAAATCATCAAAGAATGGACTTGCAGGATATAGTGTATTTAAATAAGAGGACGAGATGATTCATTGGACTTAAATGGTTTCGTCAGTAAGTTCTACTCGCAATTTTGGACTTAGCTGTGTATTTAGAACGAAACCGGCCAAAAGTGGACTTGACGGATTTTCGCAGTAAGCCCACGATATGGCGCCACCTTTGATAAGTCGAATTTTCTAGGGGAATCCTCTAACTACGTGTGTTTTTCACCGTTTTAACCGCTCGTTTTATACTAGCATTTATAACATAACGATGTAGGCGATGCAGGCAGTTCAGTTTCTGGGCTACTTAAGTTCATATGCGTGCACTATTAGTTGTTAATAAGAGGACAGAATACTGTGACTGTTTGTTTTATCACGTTACTTTTTTTTATTGCTCTTGATATGTCATTAAAACGTACTTTAAAAACATTATCTATTGATGAAAAATTTAGACTTATAAAAGAAGTGGAAACTGATTCAAGAAAGAAAGATGTAGCTGTGAAGTATGGTGTTCCGGGAAGTACAGTGTCTACTATTTCAAAAAATTAGCAAACAATTATCAGTGCGATCGAAAGTGGTGCAAGTGGGAGTTCCAAGAGGCTAAAAAATACAACGTTCGCCAATGTGGACAGAGCAGTTTTAGAATGGTTTAAATCGGCAAGGAGACAGAACTTACTTATATCTGTAGGCTTAATTAAGGCAAAAGCATTGGAATTTGGTCAAAAATTGGGACAACCAAATTTCAAGGCAAGCACGGGCTGGTTGGATAATTGAAAACGAAGGTACATACATACATATTGCCATGGATTTTTCCATGGAGAAGAAAGAAAAAAATAACAGAACTATATTGAACTTTTTGTGAAGAACATTTATAAATTCATGTATTTTATTTTGGTGTCTATTTTATTTCAGACGGGGATCGATATAAATATACTTAATTTTAAGTGATGAATTTTATTTATGTTTGAATTTTTAATCCATCCCTGTATATTTAGGTTAGTCAGATGTTTAAAGCCGCCGCCACTTCGGATATCATATTGTACTAAGGTGTATATATTTTCTCTATCTTGATTTTATATATATTAGGTGGGGATGCCCTTGCGGTTCCTGGAACTTCATTTCAGAGATTATTTGAATGTCCGTTAAAATAGGTCGGTATAAGTGAATATTAGACACGACTTAATTTTGTCTGATATATTTAAAATCTTGGATAATTCGTTTATAGTTTTTGGTGCGTCGTATGTGATTTAAAAGTAATTTATCGTGAATTTACAAATCTTTTATATTTGTAATTTGATTTAATTGATACACCTATCTAAAGAAAAGGAATCTCTCATGTTTAATTGTGATATACATTAATTAATGTAGGTATCTTTATAATTATTATTAATATATTGAAGAAAGCGCTATAATTAATTTGTAAACTTTTGTAAAAATTTTTATGTATTCAGAATAATATCTAGAAAATTTGTTAGATGGTTTTTATGGAGTTTGGGTGTTTTTATTCACTTTAAATATTTCAATACGTAGGAAGGTGGGGACGAGTTTGTGTGATGTCATGTGAATGCATTCATGACAGTCAGATTTTGATTTCGCGCGCAGAGTAAACAATTCTTTACTTTGACGTTTAAATTGTTGGGTTAATATTATTGTTGACATCTGATAAATTTTTGGATATTAGTAATTTTGTTATCTTTGCTCGTGAGTTGTCATAGTGAGGTTTTTTAATGGTTTGTATCTTCATATGATATCCAAGCCTTTTTTATCCTCGATTTGCTGTGTCTTTAACAGTTCAACGTTACACTTTGTAAAGTTGATTTTTTTTTTATTTTCTTTTTTTTTAAATATAAATGTAAGGGGGAAAATGTTTGTATAATTTATCTGACACCTCGTGTTTTATTTTATGATATAACCTGCATCCGTAAGGATCGACCCGAGAGAAGTGAGCTCAAGGAAATCTACGAGACTGAACAGCCGGAAGATTAAGTTGTAGTGTGAACAAAAAAATTAATAAGCAATCAAAAGCACATTCCACTGCAATATGCATGTACAATAATGTACATATGTGTGTATATATACATACATACATACATATAAAGAAAAAATGTATAAATTAGGATTTAATGTTTCTTTTTTTTGTTACATATAAGATGGGGCACATGTCATAGAAAGGTTTGTGGAGAGAGTGCCGATGTAAGTGACGAGGACTGCGTTAAATGGAAACATGATGTTTTACCCCATTTATTAGAAGACTATCAAGCACGAGACGTATTTAATGCAGATGAGACCGGCTTGTTTTTTAAATGCCACCCAGACAACACCTTAACTTTTAAAAACCAGAAGTGCCATGGCGGAAAGCACAGTAAACAGAGTTACACTGATGATTGGCGCAAATATGGATGGATCAGAAAAATTGAAATTGCTCTTGATAGGTAAAAGTAATCAACCTCGCAGCTTTCGTGGTGCTAGATGGTTGCCCCTCGAATATAAAGCAAATTCAAAGGCGTGGATGACAGGAGTACTTTTTGAAGAATGGCTGTTAAAATAAGACAAACAATTTGAAAACCTCGGAAGAAAAATTATTCATTTTATTGACAACTGCCCGGCCCATCCTAAAGACATCCAACAAAGATTAAAATTTATCAAGCTTGCTTTTTTTCCCCCGAACATGACATCAAAGTTACAACCACTTGATCAAGGAGTCATAGAAAATGTGAAAACTCATTATCGCCGCAGAATTTTGAAAAAAAAATTAAAATGTTTTGAAGAAAACAAAAAAATCAACATTACATTAATGGACTGTGTTGATGAAATAACCAATGCATGGAATATCTATGTTAAGCCGGAGACCATTTCTAATTGCTTTAAGAAAGCCGGTTTTGTTCAGTATTCTGAATGGGAAAAAAAGGATGAAATTCCTTTGATTTTCGTAAGGGAACGCTTGGTTGAAAGATGTGAGGTAGAAATTCAACTACAAATGGAATACGAAGCTTGGGAGAATGTCAAACATGTACCAGGTGTCACCTTTAATGATTTTATGCATATCGATGACGATATTGTTACTTCGGAGTTTCCCACAGATGAAGATATTGTCGACCTCTACAGATCTGAATCCAAATCTGTACAGCTCGATAATAAAGATGACGGCGACAGTGACACAATAGAGGATGATTTCGTGAACGATTTGCAGCAACCACCTTCAAGTGAGTTGGTTGCAAATTCATTGAGCGTTTTGCGTTCGTATTTAAAAGCCATGAATATACAGTCGATTCTTTGTACAATGGTTTAAATAACATTGAGGCTTTTTTTGAAAATCAAAATAAAAGATCCTCTCGCCAGTCACAAATAACCGACTTTTTTTCACAAAAATGAAACTACGTAATACATATATGTAACTCATTTTTTCTGAAATAAATTCATATATACATACAAAATATCTTTTATTTATACACATATGTAATTTATTTGACAACTCGAAGTCTCGATAATTCGAACTTCTTTTGTGGCAAGACATAGTTCGAGTTATCAAAGTTCGACTGTATATCATAAATTGACTCTTTGTTTAGCAAAAGAACTGATATACTGATTAATATCAAAATGAAACGTTTTTTTGTTCTCCTGTAAAATTTATTTTTCTGGAGTTCTGACCTTTTCAAATAATCAATTAGATGCGGTTGCAAATTATCAGTTGGCTCAAATCCAAAATGATAAATTTTGGGTTGGCTCAAATCGAGTGAGATATATCGACTGGTTTGAACCTTACAAGGTTCTTCTACCAATATAAGTAAAACAAATTCCGATATGGCAGTCGGTGCTGTGGTGGTATTAGAGTATGCAGATGTACTTTGTAGAAAATGAACAAATAAAAAGTATGCGGAAAAAATCGTCTTGTCCATTGAATATCGCTTCAATTTCTAACGGATATTTCCGTCATACCCATTCAGCAGCGACTTTCTTGATGACGATTATATATTGCATAAGCGCTTACGAGATAAACCTATAAATTCCAAAGATCTTGAAAGTTAAAGTTAAATATAAATAAGGAGAACTACAACATTTAAGAAATGACTAATATTATACGTATAGTCTTCAGATTTATTCAGATAAACAGGCAAATATTTGCCCATATTTATCAAAATTACGTAATTGAAAAAGTTTTATGCCTCCCGAAAGGCAAATAAAACTCACTGGGATAAAAATTACACATTACACAACATCTCGTACACTTCGCGGGGCCAAGTCGGTCGGTTTGTTAAATTGCTCGAGCCATCCGATTTCCGCGTTTAAATTCTGACAGAGTAAACAGAACATTTCACTGAGTCGGGGACCCGTATTTTATATTTGCAAAACTTATCTTTTCGAGTTTTGCATATTTCGACCGTAACTAACGGTTTCTGTGTCTTATCTTTTTGTTTTCGCCGCGCAGACTTATGTTTCTTGCAAAAAAAAAAGGAAGAAGAAAGTAAGCATACATTTTTTGTTGCGAGATAAATCACCTCGATCTAAATTTTGCCACATATACAAACAGATGGAAAATACCATAAGAGGAGATGGAGAAGCATAACAACAAAAGCGAGAGATAGAGTGATATCTTCCATATAAAGTCTATGAGAGGTGGTATGAGTGAGAGAGGTGGCGTTTTAAAAGCAACCACCACCACCGTACCTACTCATGTGCCCTTTATGGGCCTCTAATCATAACTGGTGTAACTGCAGGCCCTGGAGTCGGAGTCGGCAGCGTAAGTTTTGCATAACTGCTCCCGTGAGTCGTATTTCAGCCCTCTCATTTCATGGTATCGTACAGCTCATCGCTTATCTTACGCTTCATGTTGTACAAGCGGCAACGGTATAGTGCCCTCTATTCCGCCCGGTTATTTCTTTATTATTGCGAAAAGGCGGACATTGTTAAGTCGCTCGCGGCCACTTCCCTCTATCTGCTATTTAATGTCGTGTTTATGACCTCGACTGATAAACACCGACAATAATACAAAAGGGTAACGTAAACGGAAAGCGTTCGTGATATTCGCCTGGACAACGTTTTGTTTGCGCTCGAGTCGCCGTGAGAAAGAAATTCTCCACTCCCGACGAAATTATCCGGCAAATGTGTGAATTAACGTTAGCCGTGTACTTACACTTGAGCACAAAAGAGCCGAGCATTTAATTTTACATTTTTACGGTCTTTTGTTAACGAGTGGATACTAAAATGTTGAATGTGGGAATATCGTAAAACACACGGGACGCGCGAAAGCAGTACTTCTTCAAGTATTTTAATAATTCGTTGGGAAATATTTAAAATATGAATTACGACTTCATATTTTAAATATATGTATAAAACTTTTAACTAACGTTTTCCATTTTTACTTATAGTGACATACTTTCGAGGTATGGCAATGAAATAACGAAACTGGAGAAAAATGACGTAAATCCATTTAGAAAGTCCGTACTTAATTTTCGTTTTATTAAGAATTTAATGTTAAATCATCTGGTTTTTCTTTTATTTTAATTTCATTCAAAATTTGGTTAGTTTTTTAACCGAGCGAATATTTCACTCCTCCTTTTTCAAAATTTATGTAAATATAACTTTAAAATATGTAATTCCTATTGGCGGGAGAGAAGTAAAGATACACAAAACGCAAGACCCTTTTTTGTAGACAGACCAATAAGAGTCGCAATATACAACAATGAACTATTGCCGATAAATTTAGTCTGACGAACCGGATATCAATAACCAACTTCGAACATATAGAAAAGCTAATAAATTTAAATCTTGTGTGCAAGTATTTAGAATCGTCAGGAAGTCAATCGTCGCATATTGTCTACTGTGTAAATCGTAACAAAATAGGAGGCGGGGTCCGTAAACAAATAATTATTTCAATACTCGAGAACTGACCTAACGTGTAAAGGCCACACACAGGTCCTCAGTAGGGCCATCATACTTAATAAATTGATATATAGCTCAAACTTTTATGATGGCCCTACTGAGGACGTTCCTGCAGACAGTGTGATTTACAAAAAAATCCCATACATTGGTGGTCTTACTCATACAATTGTATCACATTTCAAACAATTTACTAACATTAAAATACCTAAATACAACGCCTATACTTTGAAGAAGTTGTATAGTAAGATCAGAGACATAACACCTTTCTTTTAAAATAGTCATGTTGTCTACAGGATAGCATGTTGTGTCGGATTGTTGTGGCATTTATATCACAATGGCTAAAACAGCGCATCACACAGCATAAAAGTGATGTCCGTATTGGAAAGAGATGTTGTGCATTGATGAACCATGCACTTGATTGTGACCATACATTCAAATTTGTTGACGTTAAGATCTTAGACGTTGTAAATAACCTTAAAAAAAGAAGCTTTTTAGAAATGGTCCACATTAACAGAGACACAAATAACGTAAATTATATATCTGATACTAACGGACTAAGTATAATTTATTTTAATATACTCGGTTTGACGGTTAGTTGACCATCTAAAAATTGTTTAGTTATTTGGTCCATATATTGTTAAATTTATAATGCATTATTTATTTTTTTATATTCTTGTGACTTGTGTACATGTTTTTTACAGGTTTTAAAGGCTTGTATCTATAATTACTTTAAGTTTTAAATTTAATCAATTTTATTGTCCTTGTACGTCACTTTTATTATTTTTAGTATTTTACTACTGCTTTATACTCTTATTTATTTAATGCTATTTCTCATTAATCTTGTAGTATCTCCGGAAGAAGCAACAAAGTTGTTGCAAAATATAGGGATAACTAATAAATGAGTTTTTAATTGACAGACCGCTTGCCCGCTTTTAATTTATTTTATATATATTTGGTTGGAAGAAATATCTTCGGACACATATAATTTTTGTCGTTAACGCTGAATTAAAAGTAGAGTTTTAACTTAAATTATTAATTTATTTCATTGTGGCGCTCATATAACTTCAGAAATTAATTTTATATTAAAATCATTTGAGAAATTTCGTCGTGTATAAAACACGATGAACTAGTGAGTTCTGTTTAAAGAGAAAAGCAAAGGATACAAACAAATGATGCAAGTCCGTTGAGTCGTTAGATTTTTATTTGGGATTTTATTAGCAACAACCCTCGCCTTTCTGATAGGAATTGTCGTATAGAGATTTATGAATTAAGCAAAAGCCAACACACTGTAAATATGCTCCATTTAGATTTAGGTAAAATTTGTTACGAGTTTTTAATTGAGTTTCATTTGGCTATCTCCCTTTTACCCCGACCCACGACGCTTTTGAAGAAATCGCTGCCAGAAAATAAGATTAATTTTATTTAGCTATAGCTACAGCGGGCGTTGCGATCAGGCCTCTGATTGCTGGTGGCAGCGAAAAACAAAAACTTAATAGTTTAACCAGCCAATGGTTTAAGCATTAATTAAGACAAAAATTAACGACCTGCAGTATTGGCAGATTTGATTTAAATTATAATTGAGACCAACGTTACCAAGGATATTAGCACGGGTAATGTTACAATCGAAAGCATGAGTTTTACTCACTCTAGTAGAACAAGCTAGACGCTGTTTAGAAAATTAGGTTCGGCGGCATTACCTCCCAAACAAGCTTCGCCAATAGACTCCAACCTTATAGCTGGAAGACTCCGAAATATTTCAAATAATGTGCTTGTCCACAGAGCTTTTGCTAGAGATCTTAAAACAGAAATTAAGAATACCTTTTCTGGTCTTCAGAATTCGCAATAGTCTTCTACTTTTCCTACTGAAGAAATTAATTCGGCCATTGCCCGGTTCAAATTAAGAAAGACTGCAGGTGTTGATAATGTCTTTCTTGAATTCATCGAAAAACGTGGAATGGATGCCCGAGAATGGTTAAGAATTCTTTATAACAAATCTTAGATACTGGAGACATCCCTAATATTTTGCAGAAAGCAAAAATACTACCAATATTAAAACCTGGTAAGTCCCCAGAAGATCCTGGAAGCTACAGACATATAGCTCTCTTGTCTGTTTGCTATAAACTTCTGGAACAGCTTATCTAGAATAGAATAGCGCTCACCATCGACGAGATTATTAACTAGGAGGAAACCGGTTTCAGAACGGGAAGGAACTGCTGCGACTCAGTCTTTGCATTAACAACGCACATTGAAACAGGTTTTCAGAAGGGCCTGAAAGCATCCACGGCTTTTGTCGATCTCTCCAGTGCTGCACAGTCTAGAGGAATGGAGTGATTTTTTAATTCTAAAAAACCATCCCATGCACTAAATTAAGCAAACTTATCCAGAATATTGAATTGTAGTCTGCCTAAGCAATGGAACTAGCAATGGCAAAACTTTGAAAATGGCCTTCCTCAAAGCTCAGCTACACCAATGATCTCCCACCCACAAAATCACGAAAATTTATATATGAAAATGAGCTGGTTTTATGCATCCCAGCCAAGAATTTAGAAGATGAACAACTTGCTGAAGATCTGCAAGCTTTAGATATATATCATATGTAGTACTGTTAGTCTTCAAAAGTCACTCTATTCAGCAAGTCTCCGTTTTTGCTTTGACCTCTTCTACAGAATGAAAATATGTCCCCTTTAATGCACTTTTCGCTTATACGAGCAGGTAGAAATTGCATGGAGTGAAATCTGATGAATACGGCGGATGTTCAAACACAGTAATTCTCTTTGTCGCTAAAAACTGCTTCACAGAGCGTGTATTTTTCACCGGCGGTTGTCCTGGTGCAGAATCTATGAGTTGTTGTTCAACAGATCTGGTCATTCCTGTCTCATTATTTCTCTCAGCTTGGTCAAGATCTCAATTTCGAACTTTTGGTATACTTTTTAGCCCTGAGGTATCCACTCAATCTCGACGGCACCCTTAATATGTAAAATGCTGAGCATAACCTTCAATTTTGACTTGCTTATTCGAGCTGTTTTGCTGCATCGCGAAGTTCCGGTCTTTCAGTGCATGTATTGAGGTGTTTCGTCACATACGATGACTTCTATCAGCTGGGACTCTGCTATGAATCGCTTCATGATGTCATAGCAGACGTTTTCCTGTTCTCCTTATGTCCACGCAAAAATTATACTAAAAGGTATAATTTTTGCGCAAACTTTCATCATTTACCCATCCTCATGTAAACTTGATTAATCAATTTTAGTGTCTATTTACGTCATTGCTATTTTTCAACTCTGGATTCTCATCTCCTGAGGAAGCAACGAATTTGTTGCGAAATATAGGAAGATTGACAGTTTTCCAGCATTCGTTAGCAGATCTTCTGATAATATAGTAAATAATATACTGAAATACTGACTCTTTCATCAAATGTATGCATCAGGTGGCTTCAGACAATGGAATGAACTGGGTACTTGCAGTCTGCTGCACAAGAAATTATGCTATTTTCTAAATGTTCATGAAGTAGGTTAAATGTAAGTCTGACTGTATGGCTTGTTACGCCATCATGTTGCAATAGATTAGCGCATACTAATTAGACTCAATATTACCAAAAGATTATGTGTATTATGTTTCCTAAATATTTATGAAGTAGAGCTAATGTCAGTCGGCTGTATGGCTTGTTGCGTCATCATGCTGGAATAGATCAGCGCCTACTGATTAAACTTATTATTATGAAAACTTCCTCTGTATTCAGCCATAGTTTGGTATTTACCAAGCTTAATGCCAACATATTTTCTATTTTTCTTTACTTCTGCTACTATACACGCCAAATATTTCATGAATAACTGTAATTAAATCACTTAACGACCCCAATTCTCGCACACAGTTCCGTCAGTTCGTAATAAGATTTTCGCAGCGTCCATCTGTCGTCGACATATCAAAAAATGTTTTCTTTCGATGCGCAACATGTGATGTAATAGAAGAAAGTCTCGGAACAAAACGTAATTTATCAGGGTTCGTACGTTCGTGTGTGTGGGTGTGTTTGTGCCTTTGGGAACAACAGACGTCACAAACGTTTAATTGCTAGAGTGATTTCTTCAGTTCAGAACCGAAAGAAACACTGCTCTTCATATCTGGATAATTTTATTTTCCTTCTTGGATTAGAAAAGAAATTCCTCGAACTGCAAGGAGTAATTATGTACGTATTGTCGATTAATAAAGTTATACCAAGCAGTAAAGAATGGGATTTATATTTTTCTAATGATTATGTTACTAACTAATAGCATAGAAAGTTTTCCTCACTATTTGTCACTTCTAATTTTTATTAAATCTAGGTGTCTTTGTTTGCAGTAAATGCTCGTGATAGGTTTATCTCTTTTCAGTCGCTTTATAAATTGAACAGATGCCAGACGATGAAACAAATACTGGAATTAATTAAATATAACAATTGGTAAATTATTGGAGTTTTTCGGCTTTTATATGAAATATTTACAAATATCAAATTAGAATGTATGTAATTGCAGAGTAAGTGGGGATGTAAACATTGCTGTCTATAAATTACAAAGCAAATCATACGAAATTTTTAATTGAAAAATATTGTCTATGTTGGGACTCGAACCCAAGTCTACAGTTTTACACTTACTCTGCAATTACATACATTCTAATTTGATATTTGTAAATATTTCATATAAAAGCCGAAAACTCCAATAATTTATCAATTGTTATATATATATATATATATATATATATATATAGACTATTAAGTATTATCGACCGTACTGTATAAGTAAAAATTAATTAACGGGTGAGCGGTCTGTCAAGTAAAAAAAAAACTACTTTATTTCACTCTATATTTCATAACGAATTTGTTACTTCCTGAGGAGTGTAATTGAGAGTTAAAATTCAGCAAACAACGACACTAAACATGTTAAAATTAATCAAATTTAAAACATTAAATTAAGATGATGTGGGTTTATCGTCAACCTTTTAAAAACAAATATGTTTGTTTTTATGTTTGTGACCTTTTAATCTTTCTTGAAGTAGCTATTTGGTTTGGCCTATGTAAACTTTGTCACAGTCTTTGCAGGGTATATTATATACTGTATGATTGTTTAAGGGTTGGTGTTGGGTCTTTTAATTTTGTGTGTAGAAATTCTCGGTATTTTTCGTTTTGGTGTGCTAGTTTAAAATTAAATGGTTTGATTATATTGTTTAGTCTTTCGGATAATCCAGTTATATAGGGTAGGAATATATGTTAGTTTAATTGACGTTGTATTTGTATTTTGACATTTAGTTTTGTTATATATTTTGCTTACTCTGTATTTTATAATGTTCCATACAAAATGTGGTGTATAATTGTTTTTCGTAAAAATAGTTTTAAGTTTATTTAGTATTGTTGGTCTGAAAATGGGATTTGTGAAGTTTATAGCCCTATCTACTAAAGCTTTTACAAGTCGAAACGTCGTATTCATAAACAGATTTCTTTTATTTCATTAAAGGTCGCTAAAACTAAAAAAAAAATACTTGTATATATATATATAAGTGTTTTGATAATCTCTTAGCCGTTTATTAAATATAACAATTGATAAATTATTGGAGTTTTTCGGCTTTTTTTCGTATGATTTGCTTTGTAATTTGTAGACAGCAATGTTTACATCCCCACTTACTTTGCAATTACATACATACTAACTTGATATTTGTAAATATTTCATATAAAAGCCGAAAAACTCCAATAATTTATAAATTGGTATATTTAATAAACGGCTAAGAAATTATCTAAACACTCATATAGCTATGGAGTAATAATTAGCAATTTCAAACATTCAAATCTGACACCTGCTCTCAAAATACTGACATCTGCTTTTAATAACTGACATCTGCTTTCAAAATAGGCATCTGCTTTCAAATCTGACGTTTGCTTTCATAACAGACACCTGCTTTCAAAACAGACATCTGATTTCAATAACTGACATTTGCTTTCACTAACTGACATCTGCTTTCAGCTTGACATCTACATTCAATAACTGACATCTGATTCATTAACACTGTTACTTTATAATGCATTTCTAAATAGCTTGAACCAAGGTCTGTTGTGGCTTAAGTGGTAAAAGCGACAGTCCGGCAAACTGTAGACTTGGGTTCAAGTCCCAACATAGACAATATTTTTCAATTAAAAATTTCGTATGATTTGCTTTGTAATTTATAGACAGCAATGTTTACATCTCCACTTACTTTGCAATTACATACATACTAATTTGATATTTGTAAATATTTCATATAAAAGCCGAAAAACTCCAATAATTCATCAATTGTTTATATATATATATATATATTATATATATATATATATATATATATATATATATATATATATATCGAAACCCTTTTACCCCAAAAGGTGTCGGGTAAGTACATTTCTAAACTAAATTATGAACAAAATTCTTCCATAATCTTCGGTTACTGGCCAGTATTTTTACTTCTTTCCAGCTCTTTCCCCTCTTCTGGATGCTATTTCCAATGGCATGCTCCCTCCTATACTTGTCGCGATCTTCCTCTTTTCCTTTTGCACTGCGATTTGGCTTCATATATTAGTTTTACTGGTCTAGTGTCTCCCATGCGTTGTAGATGTCCCCACCAATGCAGTTGCTGTTCAATAAAGACCAGTATCAATTGTATCTCCAGTTCCTCTCGTATTTGTGAATTTTTAATTTTGTCCTTTCTAGTTACGCCTCTCACTCTCCTAAGATATCTCAAATATAGAAATATAAATGTAAAATTCCAATGTCCATTCCAAAGTTATTCCAATATTTTTCCTGATTCGAGTTATCAAAATAATCTTGGTACGTTGACAGGTTTACGGTTTTCTAATCTTTTGTACATATGAAGAATTATCCTTATCTTATAGTGCCGATTATTAGAATTTCTGTTTATTTACTATTATGTTTTCAAGATTATTACATTATTATTATTACATTGTTATTTCGAACCTCTGTAATGAAGACAGGGCTGTATTCAGTCTAATTGTTACTGGAGATGAAACTTGGATATATCATTATGAACTCAAGTCCAACCAAGATTTCATGCAGTGGCATAGAAAACGTTTACCACCGCCAAAGAAGTTTAAGGGTGTATTCATTTTAGCAAGATATGCATGCTTATTCTGAATAGCACCCAATCGTAATCATGACTTTTGTTTTCATTGACACTTTTTCACTTGTTGTTTCTAAGTACTGTTCGGATCAACCTTTCTACTCCCTCACGACGATGAGGTGTAATAACAGAGCAATACACATACCATATACACTCTAAGCGGCCCTGGAGTCTTGACAAGCTTTCAGCTTAAAACACCTAGACACCTAGAAGACTCTTTATCGCTAATATGCAAGTGGTGTACAAAATACACCACGCGAGTAATAACGTTCTCAATGGATGCCCGAGTAATAACGTTCTCAATGGATGCCCGAGTAACTAAGGGTTAACAAAGAACTGATTGCTTATAACCTGTACGTAAACAAATTGCATGAAAATTTTAAATTCTTTGGTTAATATAAATTAATGACTTTTTTCGCTAGCAATAACTATATCGATTTATTTTAGAGACATGTTGACATTCTGACAACTATAGTAGAGACGTCAGTATTAATATTAAAATATGCATATCCTTGAGCCAGCATTAGCAAAAATATTTAAAATATATGTATACCGAGTAACCCCCATATTTATGTTATAAAGTGACTTAGTACAAAAACAATACATTCAAATTAACTACGAGACCAAAATGAACAAACGAACACACATACACATTGAAAACACACATGCACAAAATCCATACATGCGTTATGTAAATTGTTACAATAACGTCCAGTCGAGCGCATAATCATTGTGATCACGTGAAACACAAATTTATTGTAATGCCGTCACGTGCTCGGGAATTATTGTATTTTAGCGATTATATTGTGAATATTAAATAGACGAAAAGATAAAAAATACATTGCAGATATACGTGCGACACAAAATAAAAATCTAGATCAAAAAGATACAGACAATTTCTTACACGAATTTGTTAATGTAATTACGAGGTAAAAGCAATATGTTCTCGGCCTGATGCCTGACGATAAAGAAATAAAGTTCTGAAAATATTATTTTTCAATATAACTACAAGGTATTACAACGATTAATTAATAATTCTGTACTCCTGTAAAAATAATCTGATGTTTTACCCTCAAAGTGTTGCACTACGGTTATGCAAGATCTGCAAGACTAGCTTTAAACCAAGTATAGCAAACGCCAATTAAGTTGGCGCGATAAGGGGTAAGTTCGCGCAGGATTAGAAGTAGTGGGGAGATTTGTATTTGATTTTACATCAAATGTCAGATAATTCTAACCTCTGAGCGTGCATGATCCCCTAGCAAAGACATTACAAAATATGTTCTGTCAAACGTCAATGACAAGTGTATTCTGACAATTACTTGAGTAGTGGGGGTGGACGTATTTAATAACGGCTTCTGCGCACCCCCTCCTCGCGCCAACTTAATTGGCGTTTGCTATACTACAGTGATAATTTTAAATATTTCAAAAGATTTTAAAACAAATTTTCCAATTTTTGCACTTTTCCAACCTCTCTTCAAAATTCTCCATTGCTCTTGCCAAAATTTCGACCTCCTGGAGTGAAACCTATCATTCATGAAGAATGGGAAATCATTCCTTTGACAAAAAAACAGCATGTAGAGTATTTTTCTAGTTGCAAGAAACGCTTAAGGGTTTAGATAATGATTTAATTTGCAGTGTGTTTACACAGTGATTAGGAACCAATAAATGGGCCGTAACAGAAATATTAGAGACTATTACTAGGTGTATACTTATATACAGAGAAATGTAATTTGTTTTTGTGAAAATTCAGAAATATATTAAGGTGAATATTATAATACCTGTCTAATTACATTCGCTATATCCTTTACTATTGTTCAAATTCTTGGAATAGGGTCAATTACCTTACATCCTTATACAAGCTGTCACACAAAAAACACCCGAATCTGTAACTCTGTTATTTATATTTCGATTTTCATGAGATAGGTACCAAATGAAATGGTTTGATGAGTACTATATTTAAGGCTACATTTACTTTTTTCCAGCGCCATCTTAAATTCCTAGCGATTGCCAATTTTTTTCTCAAATTGAACGGTATATATTTTTTTGCATAACTGAATAGAGATTTTTTCCTGAATTCATTGATATGCAATACATCAATTTTAGTTAAATTTAGAAGAAGAAAATTATTAAAACACTGTCCGTATATGCTCTTAGTCACGTGTGTTATACTGTAGTGCGCGTTGGAAAATAACGCATTACGCATACGTAGCTGTCATCTTTGCCTTTTTTTCCTAAGCAAGCATATTTAGACAGTTTTTAAATAAATCATGAATTTCAATCAACTTACTGACATGCTACAAGTTTATTTTGAGTATAATACAAGTCACTTTAAGAGAATGTTTGGAAAGTGTTTAATTTTTTTCTCTTCTAAATTTACAATTAAAATGGATGGTACATCAATTGATTCAGGAAAAAAAATCTCTATTAAATTATGCAAAAAATAAATACCGTGCAATTTTTAAAAAAATTGACAATGACTAGGAATTGAAGATGGCGTTGAAAAAAGTAAATGTAGCCTCACACATAGTACTCATCAAACCATTTCATTTGGTACCTATCTCATGAAAATTGAAATATAAATAACAGAGTTACAGCTTGGGGCATTTTTTTGGTGACAGCCTGTATATATATATATATATATATATATATATATATATATATATATATATATATACAGGCTGTCACCAAAAATATATATATATTGATATAGTACAGCTTTCATCCTTAGTATATTCATCACATAATAAAATATTTGTCCCAAGATTGTTATATCTGAAATATAATGGTTTGAAAAATGCTATTAGTTAATTAAAAAGTATGTAATATCGATGTAAGATCAAAATTAGTTTTTTAAATCACGATGCCGTACTAATTTGAATATTTTTATTTGTTTATTTATTTTATTCGGTCATTTATTAATTTATCTTAACTTAATGTCGCGAGAAATCATGAATTTTAAAACTAATTATGATTAAAATATCTTTGTACAAATTTTTGTAAACATCATTATAAATATGACAATTGACTGAACCTTGTTTAAAATAGGCAATTGAGATCGCGTGAGAGGGTATTATTAGAATGAAAATATAATTAATTTTTCAACAACTTTCTATGGTAGTCAAGACGACAAAAACAAAAGTGATTATTAATAGAGATTTTTGCATGTAGTTAAAAAGAATAGACAATTTTTGAACTCATCCTTGAAAATATTATTAAAAATTTATTATAAATACCTATTAGTATTCAAAGGTGGTGTTATAAATATTGGAAAGTATATTTACCTTGTAATTAGGCTGTCTTCGATAGAAAAAGTACTATTTTTCATTATAACTATCATTAATAAGTTTTTCATCATATCTAAATTGGTTAATAATCAAGCAGCGACTTAAAAGAAGATCCTAAATCATTTTTGGTATATCAATAAACATTTCAATTGAATAGAATTTACATAACCTAGTGGAAAACCTCGAGGACTTGGTCCGTAAACAACTCTATGAAGAGGATATTATCCAGCCGTACGAGAAGCGCAACACCTAACCATCAAGTTCCTGTTGGATATTCACCGAACTTCTATCATCTAGTAAATACTCAGGGTCTGAAATCTCCATTTTCTACAAACACAACAGGTACCCAAGTGAAATAAATACTAGTATTTTCTTTAAAGATATAACTTCTCTTGTTGATACATATTTTAAAGATATTAACTCACGTAATTTCAAGGGGCATAATACCATTTTCTGATATCAGTCTTTATAATTTTTTAATATTAATCTCTTGGATAAACTTAATTCGATGTATTTACTTTATGTACTATATGTGTTCTGACTAGGCAACCCAATATAACTTGAAAGAAGGAGTTTACATGCAATCCTATTTTGTCTTGTGTATATTTTAGCATTTTAGGTGCATGTTGTAATTTCATTATTTGTATCTTGTATAATTAACGACAAATTATCATTCAAAATATATATATTTATTTTTCTATAATATCGTTTTATTTTATGTATGTATGAGCTCTGTCTGAGGACCTAGAACCTACCTTGAGACCTGAGATTAGGAAGTGTTTTTGCTGATTTTAGTTTATCTTTAAAATTATCGAATTTGAGCTAGCTATTCAGTTATATTTTATTAAATTTCATATAGCTTTTTCTCTGCCTTAGCCATTCAGCGTTATATCAATATATATCAATAATAAGAATAATAAGTAATAATAATTATTAAGTAAATATAAGGTGTGTAATATAATAGGGTGTAAATATTCAGTTATTTCAAATATAAGGTATTAGAATAATTGAAACATACATGAATAGGTAAACCCCACCAGTTTTGTATAATACAAAAGTAGTTTTAATAATTGGTGTTCTTCACACCAGATTTTTAATAATATTTTATCTTATTAAAAATACCTTTGTATTATATAAAGTATTCTTCTTACGTATGTAGAGATTTACCCTATTCTTACATAGATGTCACCACAAATTATTAATACTAATAATAAAATATACTTATCTTGCCGGCTTTCTCTGAAACACAAAGGGGTCGTGCTAATATTTTGGAAACAGCTTTCGATATTACCCTGGCTAGCTCTTATTTAATACATATAGTAATTATTCTTAAGGGTGTGAGTAAGGGCTCTTATGATGATATGATTTTGAAGTGGTAGCAAAAGTGACTCGAAAAATCAAAGTTGTCGAATGAAATAATAATCTAAATTCTTCGGTAAAAAAAAACAAGAAGTTTTCAAAGTAAAATAAAATGTTTAATGTGATCTATCGGTTTAAGGCAAGTGTGTACATTTACTATTACAAATGTTATAACCAAACTATCTGGTCACGTGATCACATGAAAGGTTTCTAAGTTTTGAAGTCACGTGATTATCAATTAATACACTTAAATGATTAAATTCTCTAATTATCACCACAGAAAGAACTGTATATTTCTCTTTTAAATGCTAAATTTAACTAATTGAAAATGTATTTACGTTTATAAAAGTACCAAAACGATTATTATTTAGCAAAATTTTGAATTGATATTATATTTTAAATGTTAATTAAAAAATACTCAAATGTAAGTGATTCTTGCTTCTGGAAGTTCTGCTGGTAGTCGGTAACGCTTCGATGTAGAGCTCGTACGATGATTAGCATCCCTCGGAATATTGATATGCAAATTCTAACCTCTATTCCAGTGGTTGATGGTTTAAAATGTATTCTTCGGAAGCGTAAATGACTGACAATAATATTTCTTTTTACTTGGGGTAAGTATCTGCAGTTTTTTCTACTTATTTTTAATTAATCAGCGGGAGCTTATAAAAAGACGCGTACTTATTTTAATTTTTGCCAGAAGATTCTACTATCAATTGTTATTTTCGTGGCTTCCCATACGATATTATTCGTAAAATTTAATCCATTTTAAAATAGTTTATGAGACTTATAATAAGTAAAATAATCGTTTGGATAAATTGTAAAATTCTTAAATCTAATATACATGAGTCAAATTTTAAATTACAAATATGCGGTACAGCGCTAGTGCGTACATTTGATTCCACATCTTCCCGCCATAGACTTTTTAAATAGTACAGTCGTTACATAAATATATTGAACATATTTTAATTCTATTAAATAAGTTAAAAAAAACTTCGGAAATACAAAAATATAAAAGAAAAGGACATCAAAAATAGAAAAGCCAAAAATTTACATAGATACAAACATGAATACAAATGGTTAATGCGCGAATCTAACTTATTTAATAATTTCATAGGAAATATACTGGCTTATTCTGGCCGCTTAAATTCTAACTTATGTTAACGGTTTTATTAATGTCTCTTTTCTTGTTCCTAGGCTTTCTTATGAGGGTAGACTCATAACAATATATATATATATATATATATATATATATATATATATATATATATACATATATATCAAAAATTAATTAAAATTCGGGTAAGCGGTCAATTAAAAACTCCTTTATTAAATTACCCTATATTTCGCGACATATTTGTCGCTTCTTCTGGGGTAAAAAATGTAGAGTTAAAAAATAATAAAGTTGACGTACAAAATATTTTTATATTTTGTACGTCAACTTTATTATTTTATAATATCAATGACGTCATAACTTATTCAAGGTCGGCGGAAAAAATAAAATGGTAGTATCTAAATATAGCTAATAAAAAACATTAATCGACATATCTTTGCATTTTGTCAAATAATGCACAATAACGTTACTACGGGCTTGTGTCCATACTTTATGGACACAAATGATTACTCAAAAATTTTCTAATGTAACATACCAAAATTTTTACATCATCGAATAAAGAATTGTAAAGGCTTTCAAAACCCACAAAAAAAAATGGGGTTTACATTTAAGAAAATTATCAATGACGTCATAACTTATTCAAGGTCGACGGAAAAAACAAAATGGTAGCATCTAAATATAGCTAACAAAAAACATTAATCGATATATCTTTGCATTTTGTCAAATAATGCACAAT
The DNA here is from genome assembly GCA_935421215.2 of Melolontha melolontha. Taxonomy (NCBI): domain Eukaryota; kingdom Metazoa; phylum Arthropoda; class Insecta; order Coleoptera; family Scarabaeidae; genus Melolontha; species Melolontha melolontha. Next base: position 180,099,334 of record OW285237.1, on the reverse strand, counting down.
AACGTTATTACGGGCTTGTGTCCATACTTTATGGACACAGTGTATATATATATATATATATATATATATATATATATATATATATATATATAGGATAAAATAAATGAAAAGCGGGCAAGCGGTCTGTCAATTAAAAACTCATTTATTAATTATCTCTATATTTCGCAACAACTTTGTTGCCTCTTCCGGAGATAAAAATGTAGCATTCAAAAAAATAATAAAAGTGACGTACACCGGACAATACAATTACTTTAATAAGAACATCAAAGTTAATAGAAGTACCTCGTGAAATAATTTACAAAATTGTCATTCAAACAAGAAAAACAAGAGAAGCGATAAAGAATTCTCTAGAAAAATTGTACTAGCACTTACTATGTGCTTCTATACTGTATATTATGATCTAAGTTTATGCTAAAAATTCGATTTTTTTTTTATATATTACTGTTGTTCTGTAAATGCCTATGCTATTGGGTAATAAAGTTGGGCAATATTACATAAAATTATGAATAATTCATTTTAAAACAAAATAAATAACGTTTTTAATTGTTTTATTACATGACTTGTACACCAACAGGTCACTGTTTAGTGTGTAAATTAAACTCTGAGTCTCAATATTAGCTGTTGGGGCGTTTTGTAGCAGTTCAAGAGAGTTTAAAATATCGTCTATATTTTATTCTATATTAAAAAACGCTTGATAATATCCTGGTAAACTATTATTTCAATTATCGGTCCGCTACCAACTCCTGAAAATCACTAACGTAATTTTCCTATATTTGCATATGAAACTTTCTACTTTCCATCACTCTCTAAAGTCTATGTGCGCGATAATCTGACGGCACGTGTTCACAAACATTATATTCTCCCCTAGCTTTTATTTTTTCCTTATGCTTTCTGCGGATGTTTCTGCGAACATGTCAGAACATATGTTATGTTCATGCTCACGTAGACACGACGAAATGCAAAAATATTTTCTCCCGCTTGGAAAAATGAAGCGCACATATATACGTAGCAATGTTGCAGATGGCATGGGTCTGGATACTGTAACGTTTCCCCAGATGAGTTTACAGATGAAACCTAACCCTGTAAAAACATCGCGGGACTAAATTATTTTATTAGCTTGTTAATAAAATTCTAAAAATTTTATTTAGAAACAAATTATAAATATGTAATGTGCGTTTAAAAACGCCAAAATAAGATTTATTACAATGGTCTTATACAGGATCCGGCAACGAAGCGGGGACGGAAGATTACACGCGTATTTGAAAGTTAGTCAAATATTTAGTCAGCGGATATCCTTCCGTACCATCAAGCGCACGCGAAACAACGGATGTAATGGGACGATATGTGTTAAATGTAGTTGTTGGTATTCTTCATCCACAACTTCATACCAACCATACTTAATTGAAACTAAAAAAATTGTCAGTCGTAAACGGTGACACAGTTGCAGAAGTAATTGATCAATGTATTCATAATATTCTGATATCGGTGAACAACTATAAAGACAAGATGCTATTATTTTTGACTGATGCAACTTATATGTTAAAATCAGGGAAGTTATTAAAGCAATCTTATCCCAATATGCTATACGTTACCTGTGCAGCACATGCACTACACAGAGTATGTGAATACATCAGGGGTCATTTTCCAAATGTTGATAACTTAGTTTCATCATTTAAAAAGATATTTCTCAAAGCTGAGACAAAAAGTTGATGCCATATTTAGCATAAATCCAGATTTGAATATATTATATCAATTCTGCACAGAACCGATTGAAAAATCTATACATTCGAAGCATGGTGCACTTTTTCAACATTTTAATCACGCACCCATCACCAGTTGTGGAACGGACATTTTCTAAAAGACGTTTTAACATCTAACAGAACTAATAATACAGGAACACCTTGAACAAATTTGATTTGTCCATAGTAATGTTTTACACATTCAATGTTTCACAGAAAATACATAGTTTTGAGTTTTGTTTTTTGTAAATTATTTTTATTCAAAATTTGATACGCAATTCGCTTGTCAGCATTACTTTTGTTTCAGCAGTAATTGCTGCCGGTTAACAAACTGTTTTTACATTCGCTCTGTTGTGCATTGACAGATAAATATTAACTACATATTGCTATGAATAGTGGTTTGAAAATTTAGCACGCCACCATCCACAACTAGTTTTCCCAACTAGGTTTCTCAGCCAGTGAATTTTCAAATGTGAGACCTCTAACTTCTCGGGTTCCACTTAGGAAATACGTGTCTATAATATAAGTTGAACGCCAGTGAAATGTTCACAAAAATTTAGTTACTTATTTTATATAAAATTACTATTTATCAAAATTAGAGTGAGTAAGTAAAACAAACGCAGTTTAAAAGGTGAAATAAATATTTAATACAAAAATAAAAAAATATATCTTTACAAAGTATAAAGATGCTGTATCATACAAAAATACTTGAGGTAAAAACATTCATTGAAAATTGACATCTAAATGAATGGAAAACATCCTCTTTAATGACTCCGATCAAACTTATCTAAAATAATCAAGTTTAATATTAAATTCTTCAAAGAAAACCATGCTGTATATTCAGATACTGTACCACGAACAAAATTACGCATGTGCAAACACCAAGCACAAAAAAACCCTGAATCCACTCGAAGAAACTTTCATATAAAATTTTACCGAAGAATTTTAATATATAAGCTGTATTATGGTATTCCTAATAATTAATTCTCTTAACTACAATAAGATTAATACAATGGAAAAATACAGTTTTAATAAATTATGACGTCATAAAATTTTAATTCCACTTACAAAATTCAATATGGAGACTCTTACGATAAAAGGTGCTTACTCAAATTTAATTATCAAAACAGCGAGAATTTATCTCCTTAATTGACGGGAATTTAATAACAATATAACATCAACTATTAAACCTTTCAAAAATACAAAACCCGAACTAATTTAAATATATAATATATATATCGAAGAAAGCAACCTTATTGTTTCAAAGCTTATAGTCGTCTCCTCGAATTTCTCCTCGAATTTCCCCTCGACCTCGGATAACAAGTTTTTCACTCTAGTTAACATTCGAAAATTTAAAAACATTTTCATTATACAGTCTCTTCCCAAATAAATGTACATTTTTAAATATTCAAATGTATCACGTAATTTTCAGTATTTTCTTATAAAAAATCCATAGCAATATGTAGGTATGTGCCACTTATGCATCTGCCCACACGTATCAAATTGTTCGACACTCAGGGATCGCTTACAGAAACAAACCAATGGGCTATGAATCATCAATCGATCGAGTCCGCTCTCTGGTTATCACAGTAGTACAGATTTCAACATCTCGTAAGTTTCTGTAGCAGTTTTACCTAATTTTCACTAAAATTTAATATTTACTCCTTGCTCCATTACAACTGACAGAAACGCAGTGTGCGCACTAGTGTCCTGCTCAGAAACTAACAGCTGGTTTATCTTCACTTGACCGGAATTTCTTGGTGAGATTGATGAACTATTATATGCTGTTTAATTGTTGGTTCTATTTCAGGTGGCTCCACTACAGCAGCGACAATTCGGGAATTAAATTGCTACAACTAGTAGGCTTAAAACAATACTTTTAGGTTGGTAACTAAGTATTTGTGGATTTCACTAATAGATAGCTTGAGTTAAATTAAAATCTAGGATATATTTAGGTTTTCTAAAAAAAAAAAAACTGAAAAGATAGAAAAGAAACAGAAAAATAGAAGGCAAGGAACTCTTTATTACGAGTACTTTAATACACATCCCATCAATAACGAAATTGTTGCTTCATAATTAGTACATTGATTGTCATTAAGTAAAAAAAAAATGTGTAATGTGCCTCGGACCTGTGAGACACATCTCTACACGAGTACGTTGAAATGCAGATGTATTAAATAATACTCAGGCATTGTTGGTGTAACATTGTATAATTATATAACACTTAAAGATACAAAAATACTATACACATAAATGACAATATCAACAGTAGTCGAAAGGGAGTCTACATATCTATCTATGTATGACTAACGGACTATCAGTAATTAACTGTGAACAACTCTGTTCTGTATATCCCTCACAGGGCCGAGGCACATTACAAATGTATCGACATATTATGTAACTTTTATAATTTTAAAGAAATTGACTGCCATCTTTCTGAAACTAGATAGAATGTATAAAAAGAATTAAAATCACTTTATAAAATGTATGGCAAAAATCAGTAGTAGTCACGGTTTCGTTTTTAAGGCGCTTTTTATTTTATAATAATGATACATATTTTTGAGTTTTATACAGTGAATACAGAAACAGAATACAAAAAAATACTCTAATGACAATTTGCTGTATAATTAACCATTCCATTAAAAATGATAAAGTTCCCATATCGTCGTCCTGCCACCTATCTATCTTACCTAAATCTTTATTGGGGGTTTGTTTATTTACTTATACCCCGATCACATAATAATATTTATATGAATAGAACTGTTCAACGTGAAATTTACGATTCATATGAACAGTCATTTGTTTTATTTTGTTCATTTTATCTATTTGTATTTGGTGTTTTTTCCGATTTTCTTAAAATTTAAAGTGTTTACGTATTACTTTTATCATTTAAAAAGAGTTATCTCGTTTGTTTTATGTGTTTAATACAATTTTTTAATAATACAAAATATTAAAAATCTGGTCTGAAGAACACAATACAAGTTCAATATTAATATTTCTGTGAAGGTATCTCTCTTCAGAGACGCAGATACGTATTTCATCTTTCTACAGATTCGTTAATACGCCCCTGCTGGAGAAGAATACACTCACAAAATAGAACAACTCACAGAAATTATTAAGATCGAGCATAGAAGTACATTCAACGCTTCATATTAGCAAACAGTCGAAGCAACAAGCTCTGTCTACATAAGAACTGCAAACTAACAAAGTGTTTCCATTAGATGGCACTGCCGTATCTCTAGAAACTGTATTTTTCGAGTCTCAACTACTCCTTACGGGATAACCGCATATGTAAGGTAACATAATAAATTAAAACATACGTGAGTGAGTAAAAACCTCACCAGTTTTGTATAATACAAAAGTATTTTTAATAATACAAAATATTATTAAAAATCTGGTGTGAAGAACACAATACAAGTTCAATATTAATAATTTTGTGAACGTATCCCTCTCCAGAGACGCACGTTTTATCACGCACGTGATAAACTAAGGAATCTTAGTCTTATCATTTTATGAACGGTATTGTAACGAGCCATCGAAAAAATTCATAATTGGAGTAGACTGAAATTAGTAGACTGAGAGTGAAATTGTGTTGGTACTTCAGCCACTTCATAATGACATAATGACACATTACTTGATGCTTGACAGTTTCATTTGGTTTCATTGTAAAAAAAAGGTTATGGCATTGAAATGATACTACAACAAAAAAGAAAACAAATAATTTATTTAATATCGAAATCATAATCAAAATTTACATATAGCTACAGAAGTTGTTGAAAATGTTGTCCATTTACATCTAAACAAATTTAATTTTCTTAATAAGAGTTTTGAAAAATTTGACACAAACTTATAGTTTCAATGTCAAATAATAAATGTCATTATGTGGAAGTGGCTAAAGTACCAACCCAATTTCACAGTCTACTCCAATTATGATTTTTTTCGATGGCTTGTTATAAACCGTAGTTCAGTATTTTTTTGAAAGTTTTCGTTCATAGTCTTTTAAGTAATAAAGACTACCCATTTCTTCAACTATCCAAAACGTGTTTGTTACGGTATATTTATGTAAAAATATGTCCATAATTTAGTTATATGTCTGACGAAACTCTTGTGTGAGCGAAACGATCGTAAATTTTAAAAGTAAAAAGTAATGAAATTCATTAAAATTTGTTTTATTTTATCCCGATAATAGTTGTAATTAAATTTCATCAAGTAAAGCCTGAAAGAATCCCATAAATATACAGTGTGTATAAGCCAAATGGAATAAATTCATTATTTCGGTTACTGTACATATTTATAAGAAATCCCGAAACACGTCATATTTAATTTATAAATTAACATTCTTCAACGTGAAAATGCGATCCCTACCTTCAACCCCCTCCGAATGACAGGTACAACCCCCATTTTTTTAAATGGGAAGTATAGGCTTGTGATATATCGTTGTAAAGGTCTCTTTATTCTCTATTCAAAAATGTTATAATTTTCATGTTTGTTGCAACAATTAAGATAGAATAAAATAAAATCATGTTATCGAAATTCGCTACAGTATACTCAAAAAATAAAATTTAATGCAGAACGTAAAGAAAAATTTCAAACGCCAGAAAAAAATATGAATGTCAATGAAGTAGATGCTCATTTTCGTTTATAAAGATTTAATACATACATCAAAGGCATCATTGCATTACTTACTTCCCGTTTAGGTCTTCATAATAAGAAAGTGAGTAAAAACCATACCAATGTGCTTTTTAGATGGTATCCATTAAAAATACTTTAAAAAGTTTCCGTGGCAACATTAGTTTGTTTAAAACGCCTTAGTAAATTGTTTTGTATTTAAAAGTTGTCATTTAAATTGACAGTTTGATAATTTTAGTTTGAATTTCGTAAAATACAATTCTGGGAAATGGTTAGATTAACGGAAATGCATAAAATAACAGTCATACAAATGATTGGTTACGGAGATAGAACCCGAACACAACAAGAAGTAACCCGCCTATTTCATGAGAAATTTCCTGATTTACCGCCTATAGCTCAAGGAACAATAAGTGAGATAGAGAAGCAGTTTCGAGAGTTTGGTCATGTAAGGCAGATAAAAAAACCAGCTGCCAATGCACTGAGTGATGAAATCAAAGTAGATGTGATGCTTGAGTTTATGGAAAACCCACATACATCGAGTAGACATGCATCCACTACATTAAATGTTAGCCATACATCGATAGTAAACATATTAAAAGAAAATAAAATGCATCCCTATAAATTGATATCTACTCAGGAGCTTATGGAAGACGATTTTGAAAGAAGAATTTATTTTTGTGAGCGAATGATGGACATGCTGGATAACAATATTATCAATTTAGAAGACGTTATGTTTTCTGATGAGTGCACTTTTTCTCTTAGCGGTCATGCTAATCGGCAAAATTGCCGCTACTGGTCTACGGAAAATCCTCACTGGATGAGGGAAGAACACACACAATACCCAGTAAAAGTTAATGTTTGGGCAGGTATTGTTGGAAACCATATCATTGGTCCCTTTTTCATTGAGGGCAATTTGAATGGCGATCGTTATTTGGCACTACTTCAAAATGATGTCATTCCAACTTTAGCAAATTTATATCCTGATCCAGGAAACCCTCAAGTTCCAATGAATACGATATGGTTTCAGCAGGATGGAGCACCACCACATTACCAACGCAATGTCCGGCAGTACTTCGATGCAATATTTCCCAATCGGTGGATAGGAAGGCGAGGATCGATAGAATGGCCAGCACGATCACCTGATCTGACCTTACTTGATTTTTTTTATGGGGATATTTGAAGAGCATTGTGTACAAAACTAAACCTTTGGATTTAAATGACTTAAGAGAACGAATAACGCTTGCGATTAGGTCGATCACGCCTGATATGTTAAATAATGTTAGAAGACAGTTTTATTTAAGATTAGGATGTTGCCAAGACGTTCATGGTGAACATTTTGAACATCTACTTCATTGACATTCATATTTTTTTTTGGCGTTTTAAATTTTTCTTTACATTTTGCATTAAATTTAATTTTTTGAGTATATTGTAGCGAATTTCGATAACAACATGATTTTATTTTATTCTATCTTAATTGTTGCAACAAACATGAAAATTATAACATTTTTTAATAGAGAATAAAGAGACCTTTACAACGATATATCACAAGCCTATACTTCCCATTTAAAAAAATGGGGGTTGTACCTGTAATTCGAAGGAGGTTGAAGGTAGGGATCGCATTTTCACGTTGAAGAATGTTAATTTATAAATTAAATATGACATGTTTCGGGATTTTTTATAAATATGTACAGTAACCGAAATAATGAATTTATTCCATTTGGCTTATACACACTGTATATCTACTAAGAAGCACCTAATCTTTCCGAAGAAGAAAAGAAATGAAATTTCTTTAAAAAACGTCAAAACAATTCTTTTCATGAACTAAAAATGTACAGCATAACTGCACACGTCTACGATAATGTTTTAATATCAGTACATTAGTAAATAAAATTCCTCTTGAGACCATCTCTAGGTACAAGAAATATTACATCACGTAATTTATCGCCGTACAATATTCAACCCCAGCTGTTTACTCGCAGATAACGTAACGGACATAATTCAGGCCTTGAAGAGAGCTACCCTACCCCCGAACACAGCCATCTGTTGATCAAAAGAACTCCTCCGTCAGAAGGAATTTCAAAAATCCGCAACTTTAATGAAAGAACGAACCGGCATAGGCGAGCTCGATCGCTCTTCTGATCGATGGCGTCCGCATTCGCGATGAGCCAGTTACTCTCACAACTCTGATAACAAAAAAGAAAAATAAAAAGGGGAAAAAACAAAGATACGTAAAAAACAAAAAAAAGAGAATTGCACAAAGAGGACAAAGAAGTCTACTGAGAGTACTGATGGAACTGCTACAGAGAGGCCGTACTTAAGATGAAAGAGCTCGTCCTCCGAGACGGAATGGGGTACAAACAAATTTCATTTGGTGTGTGATCGATCCCTGTGTGTATGTATGTGTGTATGGTTTACAGTTTGCGGTTTTATTCGTCCAAATAGTTGGCTGGTTGGTACATCGGAAGTATTAGAATATAAAAACGGAACAATTTTATATAGCTTCTGTATTACGATGAAATTTTATTTGTTCCCTTACATTTTATGAGAGACGAAGATGCTTGTAAAGTGGCATGGTAATATTATATTTCGAACCCGCTATAAAATAATTTTACATGTTGGGGCTTCATTCTTTAGAATTAAATTTCAAAAATATACCAGGAAAATTCACGAATTATTGACCATAGCGTAGTCTCTGGCGAAAAAAAATGGAAAAATATTTCTATGAACGAGTTATTCATTGGCATTACTGCACTCAAAGTTTTGAGTCTTGTTCCCTTTAAGATTTACTCATTTTAATTCTTAATTGATAAAATTGGACCAAGTGCTATATAACGGGTGATCAAATAGGAGCTATATATTTTTATTTTGTAATGAAGATAAAACAGTATGAGATATCAATATAGTCTTTTATTTATTTTAGACATTGGTTCATGACATTTTTATTTAAAAATAATTTCATGTAAATGTAAATGAATTTCTTAAAAATTCCATTCTGGAACATCAATTTTTGGGCACTTTTTCGCATAAATCTGCACTTATTTCAGCAATTACTCGAATAATGTTGGTTTTTAGGTCATTGAGTGTTTGCGGTTTATTTGAGTAAACCAATGATTTAACATAGCCCCAAAGAAAAAAGTCATTACTATTAATTTGTAAAGCTTTCGTATGGTACCGTAGGAAGACTAATTTGTTTCTTTAATTAATCTGTATTCAAGACATTTAAAGTCTTTTAGTTTATTTTGCGAATTAATTCATTATACTTTGGTTTCTTATATTTACTTCATATTTACATTATTGTAGTATATTTTTCATTCATTTAATCAATTTTAATTCTTTTTATTTATTGTACAGATTACTAATTTTGTCGTATATACTGTGTAATCTTTTAACAAAGTGTATGTTTATAATTGTTGAACAGATTTATGTCCTGTTTCTTTTATTTTGATGAACAAGATATAATGTGTTAATATACGAGTTAATTGTTTTCGAGCCTTTTCTTTACCTTCGTTTATGTTGTTTTATTCTATCTTTAGAAAGTTGGAGTTTGAACATTTATTTTCATGTTGCAGGTATCCCTTCAGCATTTTGTCGTTTCATTTTGTAATTAGCGTTTGTATTTTCGTAGTCTGTATGCGCATGCGCCTAAGATAGCGCAGTCCCTTTTCTCCGTTTTCAGACTTGAGCTTCTGTAGGTAAAACTGAGTGGCGCTACCTTTTATCTTTTATTTTAGTCAACCACATCTGTCTCCATTGACTAAGGGTATACACGAGAAATAGAAGCTCCCAGACTATTATGCGATACGACTACTGGTTTTGTATTAATTTCGACCATCTTCAGACGCCATCGCCGCGCCTGCGCGCGCCGTAGGTAACGACATTGTTTGTGTAACATTTTTCTATTATCCGTATAAATTTTCTGTCAAATATACTTAAATTATTAAAATAAAATGACAGCAATAAGATAATTATTTCTATGTTCGAACAACGCCAACATTGAAAAATGAAAAAAAGCATATCGAAATAAAGCTCATTTCGATACTGTTGTAAGTTTCATAATGAGTTCATTACGAACGCAAAGTAGAAAAAAATATTTTCTATTAGAGAAAACTGCGTTTGTGGATTTTCCTGATAGTATTACAATAATATTGAGATGTAAACGCTTCCTTTACCTTGCGTAATTGAGTCCTTAGCATCGCACGATATATCGTTTAAAAGCAGGTTCTTCGACATTAAGTTAGAATAAATTCCAAAAATGCTGAATCTCTGTTCTAAAAAATTTGAAAAAATAATATAACTCATCCATTGCTATAGCAAATACGAGTAGTATTACAAGATGTTGTCTTTCGAATGTGTAGTTCTTTTCAAATAACAAGAAAATAGATGTGGGTCTAGAGAAATACAAACAGTGATTATTAGAGCTGGGATTATATGCAAAATATGCTTTTTTAATTTCCTTTTTTTATGCAAAAAACATTAAATAAATCTAGAAAACTCATAATTTAGTTGCTAAAAAGTATATCAACAAAATTATGAGTATTCTAGGAGTTATTTAATATTTTTTTAAATAAAATAAGGCAATTTTTCGTCAGAGCTCGGATTATAATATAAGCATGGAAACCAGGAAACTATTCCCACTAAACAATCAACCGCCATATGAAAGAATCACATCCTTAGACGGCTCCAATATTTTTAACCTACGAAGAAAATGAAGAAAAATTCATTTAAACGTCAGGATACCAACAGTCCTCAGGACTGTCCTTCAACGCAGTACAATACCCAGAAGATAAAGTCAGGTAATATACAATATCAAGATATATAGAATATTCCATGTATACAGAAAATTTTCTCATTCCCTCATTCCAGAATTCCTGCAGATAATTTGCCAGTACTTAATCCCATGTTTTTCTTGGTTTTCCTCTCGGTATTTTCTACTGTAATTTAACTAATCATACTTTTTATTTGCCCTTTATCCTCCATATTTACTATGTTCTGGTTCCTGCTACCGGCTTCTGTAGCTATTTGATAATGAGATTTGCCGTTCAAGTTTAAAATAAGCGAAACTGGAAAATCTGTTGTAGAAGTGAATTAACCCATGTGGACTGGAATTTTCAAGGTGTGATGCGGAAACGGACTCTATTTGATATGATTTATCTTCGAACTTTATCTACAACTCGAAAGAAAGTGCTGTACTAATTACGCCGTTTCGCCTGATTAATTATTTCACAAAACTTGCATGTGTCCTATATAATAGCGTCGTTATCGTCACGTACCAAAAAAAAAGAATATAGAATCATTAATTTAACCCCTTTTGCCTTGAACAGTTAGTAATTCCCTTGCTTGTATAATAGATTGGTATAGTTTACATTAGTCTGTCTTTTTTTAGTCTTGAACCTTTAATAATTCCTTTGATGAGTTTAGAGTTTAGAATTGTTAATACCGATTTGTAATTATTATTGTGTATTTATAATTTGCGACGATGCCTTTAGTTTATATAAAAATTGTGTTTGCGGTGTATTTGAGTAAACCAATGATTTAACATAACCCCAAAGAAAAAAGTCCAATGGAGGTATATCGCATGATCTTGGCGGTCACTGTACATCGGAGTTTCTCGAGGTCATTAAACTTTCCATAAATTGATTGTGTTATCAGATGTATGGCACGTTGCGCCACCCTGTTAGGACCACATACTGTTTAAGTCAAAATCATGTAATTCATATCACAATAAATCTGGAATCATGTGTTTGGAGCATTCTCCAATGACGCTAACTGCAATGCCATTTTAATTTTCAAAAAAATATAGTCCAATTACACCTCCAGACCATAAATCACACCAAACTGTTAATTTTTGTGGATGTAAATGTGTTTCATGAACAGCATCTGGGCCCTCTTCACTCCAAATGTTACAATTGTGCTTATTCACGAAGCAATTTAACCAGAAATGAGCTTCAACGCTGAATATAATTTTTCCATAAAATAAGGGATTTGTTTGTAGTTGCTGTAAAACGAAGTCTGCTTAATTTCTACGCAATAAATGCTCATTTGGTTTAAGTTCTTGTGTCAATTGAAATGTATACGTCTTATGAAGAATACTCCATGTGATGCCATAAAAAAATTCCAAGTTCTCTAGAACAACGTGTAATTGATTGTTATCGATGTTCATTCGCACTTTGGTTCACAGCATCGATATTTTCAGCTGTAAGTTTACATTTTTGACGGGTTGGATTCTTAATATCACAAACACTACCATTTGTCTCCAATTTTTTAATAACATTACGAATAGTAAGCTGTGTATATCTATTAGGTTGACCATAAATTTCACGTAATGCACGAAACGTATCCCGAACAGATTCATTATTTTTGTAATAAATTTTAGCAATTTCTAAACACTGTGCAAGTGTGTATCTTTTCGTGTTGATTTGTCAATCAATACTGAACACGAATGTCAATTTTGAAGATAATTTTGAAAAAAAATATGGCCGCTATAACGTTTATAAAATATATAATACTTATTTGATAACCCTTTAGAACAAGTATCTCTGCAAATGGAAATTATCGACTAAAGTATGGATACTGATATGAGTGACATATTGCCATGGATTTTTCCCCGAAGAAAGAATTAAAAGAAACCATAAAAGACAATATATTTATGTACATTTTATTTCAGAAAGATATTTATAAAAAGTTGATATTTTATATAAAAATTTATTATGATATGTATTTTTGTCCACGACTGTAGGATGTAGGGGCCTGTGTGATGTTCGCAGTTCGCGCCAATTAAGAAGTTGTAATAATATATATAAATATATCTTGTAGTTGTTTTGATTTATTTTTATGTTAGGTAGGGGTATTGATGGCGTTTCCGGCTTCTTCATGCTTAGAGACTGGGTGGTTTTTATGCAGATAGGTTGTGTTATTTGAAATTGGATAAAACTTAATTTTATTCAATTTAAACTTTGGATAATTACGGTGTGTGTTTTTTGATAGTGTTTGGATGTGTTAAATTAATTTTTCGTTTGTTTACGAGTCTTTAAACCTGTAATTTAAATTAAATGACCTATCTGGAGTCTCTCTTATAATAGTTTTTGTGACGTGACGTATACAAAAATGAATGTATGTATATTTTAATATTATATTTACGTATTTAGAAATAAGTGTGTTACAATAAGGAGCTCAGTAAATTTGATAATTCTAGTTTATAATATTTTTGTAATCAGAGAAGATATTAAGAAAACTTATCAGACTGTTTTTTTTGAGTATAGTTTTTTGTTCATATAAATTATTGTAATGTGTTAGAAAGCGGGAAAACTTATTTGGTACATGCTTGATTTTTGCGCATGGTCAATTTTGGATGCGTGCGAAAAATAGAGAAAGTTCTATTATTTGACGTTTGATTTGAGGGGGTAATGTAATTGATGACAGCTGATAAATTTTGTTTATATATTTATATTTAAATCTTTGTTCGTGGTAAATCAATTGGAGGTTTTTTATAACTTTTACCATCAGTTGGTATCAAAGTTTTTTTATCCTCATTGCTGAAATTAGTATCAGTGCAATTTTACACTTTGTAAAGTTGATTTTTTTATTTTTTATTTTTTTTTATTAAAAAAAAATAAGACGGGAAATGTTTGTTTAAATGACTTATACCTATTCTTTTCAATTATATTTCCACATATCCATGAGGATAAGCCCTGAAGATTGAGAAGCTCAAGGAAGGCGACCCAACTGAGATAGTCCGGCAAAACTACTGTGGATTGTGAACATAAGTCAATTAAGCAATTAAGATCACAATTCACTGCAATATGTATTAGAAGATTCTACCTCTTAGCATTAGAAAATTAAAAACTAGGATTGAGATTTAAAATTCCAAAGAACCGCGAAAGTGCCATCGTCAGGCATCATGATCCAAGAAAATTTTGACTTGGTAACAGCATGGAACTTGGCGATCCAAATATTACAGTAAAATTTATAAAAGAAACATATTCGAATTCAATGGACAATATCTAAAAAAAAGATGACACTACACATTAAGTTTTAAAAACTTCTCGTCGTTCAATGCCTAGATTATTAATATTTGCTAAAAAAGGATCAGGCAAATCACTATCGAGACAAATTTGGCGATAATGAACGCGGGTCCAAAAAAAAAGTTTACAAAATGACGAGAATTTTTAGGAATTTTCAAGTTGTCTTTGGCCCGGTATTTCCACCTCACTATTAACTCCCAAATAGTTATGAGTCGAATAAACTTATTAGGAACTTTTATTTGCCGAACATCCGAAATGCGTCTTTCCAAGCCTACTTTACTCGTCGAATAGTTATTCGACACATCGACGTACTTTATTACATTGGCGACACTGCTATTTAAAATCAAAGTAGGGAAGTTTAATGTTTGAAATTAAAGTAGGAGGAACTTACGTAAGTTTACCTAATAAAAGAGAAACGGAAAATAACCCATTTCTTTGTGTAGTTTCGAGTTGTGTGTTTGTGCAGTATATGATAATAATAATTTATAATAATAAGATGGGGGATAGTAATAAGCGATTAAGATCGATAAATTTTACCCACACTGAAACTCGATTATTAGTAAAACTCGCCTTAAAATATAAAAATATTATCGAAAACAAATGTACGGACGCGATCACATGGAAAAAAAAACGAGAATTCTATTTCATTCCAAGCTTCAAAATGGTTTGGTCTATTTCTTATTCTATACGCGGGGTAATCGAAATTTATTTCATCAATAATCTCTATTTCTTCCAACTCTAATAGCTCGTCGATTTCTCCGTTTACCATTTTTAATTAATTTGTTACAAAATAACCCACACAACCAATATGACACATTTGTATTCTAACCTAAATTTTAATCTCAGTTCAAAAGCATTTCGTTGATGTTCGCAAACAATCGGTATTGATTCGGCGCTTTATTTGACGAATAAGCCCATAATCGCAAGTTCACCTTACTAATAAGTTATTTGTCGAATAACTACTCTTATCTCTCGAATAACCATTGGAAATACAGAATAACAAAGATATTCTACGAATACTCTTATTGCGAACTTTATTCGGAGGTGGAAATACCGGGCCTTTGCTTACTATGTACAGGCTAATATTACAGGCATTTTATTTCAAGAAATCGTGAGACAATAAAAGAAACGAATCGGTGAAAATTGGACCCAAGCGGTTTATCAAAATAACATCCCAGTCCCCAAGAGTCATCTCTTGATAGCTACCATTCATACCGTTGTTTTTTAAATGTTTACCATTTACTTGGACACCCCAAAAAGTTCAGGCGACTTGAGTAAAATGGTATGTGTACTACCTAGAGTAGATCCCTCAATTTCACTCTGTTAGTCTGATATCTTCAATAGAGCCATTATCCTCATGAAAGAAAACTTGATTACCCTCGTAGCATCCAATAGATCCTTACCGAAACGTTTCTCTTTGAGTCCCTTCAATTCCTAGTCCGTAAATTATAAAGGCTAGTTTCCTTCTATTTTTCAGATCTCCTACACCAGGGCTAGTTAACCAAACCCATGTTGTACACTTGCTTCCCTAAAAAAAACAATGCCCGGTTATCAAGGCTGTGATGGTTTTAATTTCTTTTTGGTTTCTTCTAATTAGGTTGGCTGAAATCTTAGTATACAACTGCCCCAATAATGTCTTAGTATGGAACCTTACTTCAAGCTCCATTTCTTTTTATGGCTTCTTTCTATCCATCACCAGATCTCCCTTCGGGCATGATCCTTAGCGATTCGACAAACAGGTTCTGATAATATGAAGTTCCTCTTTGTGTTCTATTTAACCATATCATCATGGCTATGATGTGCATTTAAAAACTGAAGCAGTTTGGAAAGGCGTCTTCGAATGTAAAGTTGTGCAGTTAAGGCTTCTCCTAAAACACAGCTGCGAGATAAATTCGGCCTCAGAAATGGCATACCACACTAAAATTTTGTCCTCGAATTTGGATTTACCTTTGAATTTAACATTACCTGGTGTATTTTCTATGTTGTCGGTATAAAAACCGTCGTTCTCCTTCATCTCTGAATGGGACAAGGTGAAATATTTCTCATAGTCCATTACAATCAGTTTATTGACAAAATGAATACGCCTTAGCGCACGACAACACCTGGTACTCTTTCTAACTGGGCCGCGGTATATTTTGGGGCACTCCTTCGTTTTCGAAACACCACGTTATTTCGGGAAATTGTTCGAAAAACAGTGGGCTTTGAAACGCCGAATCTTCGACCTATTTTTCGCTGTGAAACTCGAACTCTGTCCATAACGGCTTCAGGTATTCTTTGTTCACTTCACTTGACTCAAAATTCTTGGTCTACCACTTTTGGGCAAATTACCTCTTCACATTCCTTTATGATTTGATAAATTGTTGATAAAAAATATCTTGGTCACGATAAATAGCAACAATATCACATTTGGACATTCGCCAAACTAGATTGTATGTAAATGTATATACAGCAGACCGATTTTGATGTGGCCGGTTAGAAGTACCGCCCTCGAGATGCGCACAAAATTCATAGGTAGGGGAACCTCTGGCATTCAGTGTTTTATCCCTTTTTATCCCTTACTACGTCCCAATGCACCACTCGCACAAAGAGTTTGCATTTAATTTTTCCGAATAATGTCTCTATCTAACACTGACCCTTACTTGACGCACGTACAAATTCTCCCACCGGCCACATCAAAATCGGTCTGCTGTATATATTTATATTTTATATTCATTGAAAAAGGCATCATTTGCCGAAACATGTAGGATTGTTTTAAATATATATATATTGAAGTAAAACCAGACCTTAAATTGCCAACAAATTGAATTTACTATATATATATATTATTGAATTCTTCGAGCCAAACGTTGGGAACAGCCAAAATATAGAATTATATTTTGTGTCCCACGTTGGACATTCGAGATATAATGAATTTAAAATTGAATTTTACCCACGCATTAGACTTATATTTCTGCGCAGGATCAATTATTGATTGTAAACGTTCGAAGTTAACAATCATAACCTGGACAACCAAAATAGTATTTTGTTTTTAAAAAAAAATTGCTGATGTTTAATATAATTAGAAGAAATAATGAACATGAGCTCTCTAGGTATCTCAAGGGTCGTGAGAATTCTTATTTGGCAAAAAAGAAAAGGTGTGTTAGTTGTTTATATCTCAGTATTAATATGATAATATTAATAAACTTATCGAACACACAAACGACTTGCTTTGGTAGCTTAAATTCTGTTTATTAAAAAAAAATCTTATCTATATGAGTTTAATATTTAACTAGATAACAAATTATTCAAAACAAACAATGGATTAACTATTTTTTTATCGAAAACATAATTATAAAGTTTATAGGTTATGCGGGGATTTCTTATAGGTGGGAAATTAAACGAATCAACATATATGAAACAAATATTTGGCTATTTAAACTAAATAGGTTCTGATAAATCAAACCACGCTTAAAATGTGTATATAACTTCCCTACTTACAATATTTAAATTTTTTTTTTTTAAATTTTTGATAGTAAACCAAATAATACAGACTTAGCTCAATATTTTCTAACTTCACAATTTTTCGTCTATAGACATCTAATCTCTGGAATCAATTCTTGCTTCTCCTGACGTACAGCTTGTATATTACCCAAACAGGAAAAATGGTCACGATCCTAGCAGATCTTGCAGGAGTATAGTCCCCCAGAATATTCAAGGTAAATAATCTCTTTCTAAATGCCAAATTCTTCTCTTTTTAAAAACATAACTCAACTTTTAAGATGCAAAAATTATTCTCTTCTTAAAACATAACTCAACTTTTAAAATGCAAAAATTATTCTCTTCTTAAAACATAACTCAACTTTCTAATCTTATACGTTTTCTCCATTATATTCCCAAAAATGCAACTGAATTTTATCGTTCAAAAATTATTTTTCGCCAATTGTTTCAATAAGTCTCCATAGCAACCCAACAGCTTTTCCTCTTTTGAAGATCATTGGTCGCTTTTGTTACAAAGGTTTTCCAAAATACTTGACATTTTAAGTATAATTTTGATCTTTGATTAATATTATAAACTTATTACTTTACAAATAAATTTTTCCTTCTCACATAACCCTTGACATTAACAATTGTATATAAAACTAACTAAATTCACATTGTCCAATAATTTTGGAAAATATAGGAAAGCCATATACTTTTAAAATTTAATTAGAGACTTGACACTCTATGTTAAAAAAAAATACAATATAAGTATGATACAGTCTTCCACCTTCTAAGAAATCTCATACCTATATACAGGGCAATCCAAATTAAGTGTTCACCATTGGCAACTTTGTTATTATTAAAGATACAAGATTGTTTAAATTAGCAAACTAGTAGTACTTTTAACGCTTTTTAAGATGGAAGAACTAAAAAAACAAATGAGCAGAGCGTTTTCGAGTTTTCCCGAAAAATATGTTTTTTTCAAATGGAAACCCTTGTATATTATATCATTTTCTGTTAGAAATTCAATTTTTAAACAAAAAATATTATAAGAACTTTTTTACTGGGTTTAAAAACACTTGAGTTATAATGTATAAACAAAAACAGCTAAATAATTTTTATAAACTTTATTTTATACATAAACATATCATTAAAAGAAAATAAAAATCACTGATTTTTTCATAGAAGATGTTCAAAAATACCACCTTGTTGTTCAATACATTTTTGAACACGTATCTGAACTTGTCGAACTGCTTTTAGTATAGTCCTACCATCTATTTGGTTTATCTTTTCACTAACTGCAATTCTTAGGGCGTTTACGTTTTCGTACCTTTGCTTATAAATCTCTGTCTTTAAATAACCCCATAAAAAAAAATCAAGCGGTGTTAAATCTGGCGATCGGGGAGGCCACTGAATAGGCCCATTTGTTCCTATCCATGAATTGTTAAAAATAGTATTTAAAATTTGATGAGTACCTCTGTAGTTGTGCGCAGGTGCGCCATCCTGCTGAAAATGCAGATTCTGTCTACTTATGAGATCAATATCGTCTAAGAAATTATTCAAAATTTCAGTCAAAAATTCTATGTACCTTTCACCAGTTAGAGTGCCCTCATAAAAGAAAGGACCAACAATCCTTGAACCAATTAAACCGCACCAAACATTAAAACTGTAATGAACTTGCGGGCGTCTTGGATGTACTAAAAGAAGATTTTCCTTTGACCAGTAATGATGATTTTTTTGTACTGTACATTCCAGAATTTGAGAAATTTGATTCATCGGTCCATAAAATATAACGAAAGTTGTTTACATTTTGGCGACAAAAGTTAAGATACCAGTGGCAAAAAAACATTCTTCTCTCTGGATCCCCTGGCAAGAAAACTTGAACTGGTTTGTACTTATAAGGAATGAATTTGTGTTTCTTCAGAATCATATGCACAGTACCGTGACTCAAACCAGATTCCTTGATAATATCTAGTATGGAATTCTAACGGTTGGCCTCAAAATATGCAAGAACTAGAATTTCCGTGGCCTCACTTATTATAAAAGTCCTTCTTGTTCTTGTTTTGGCAAAAACACTCTCATTACCTCTAAATTTTCGGTACAGTCTCAGAAAAAATTGCTCATTTGGTTGTGCTCGGAGTGGATATAATTCAGCGTAGTGTTCTTTTGCCCTCCTAGAGGATTTTCTGCACACTAAATAAGATTCTAACATATCACACTTTTCTGCATGGGTAAAAATCATTTTTTTGTCAAATTAATAACTAGCAAAATGAAATTTATGAGTGAAAGACTAATAAAACTGTACTAATATTTGACGTTTACTAGAAAGAATTAACGTCGTTATCATAGAAACATAGAAATGCACATGACTTAGCTGTTTTTGTTTATTCACTATAACTCAAGTATTTTTAATCCCAGTAAAAAATTTCTTATAAGATTTTTTGTTTAAAAATTGAATTTCTAACAGAAAATTATATAATATACAGGGGTTTCCATTTGAAAAAAACATATTTTTCGGGAAAACTCGAAAACGCGCGGCTCTTTTTTTTTTTAATTCTTCCATCTTAAAGAGCGTTAAAAGTACTACTAGTTTGCTAATTTAAACAATCTTGTATCTTTAATAATAACAAAGTTACCAATGGTGAACACTTAATTTGGATTGCCCTGTATATTAATAAGAAAAGTAACTAATTTAAATTAGTGCTTTCAATAAGTTAGTTAACTTTTTATTATAATATCTATATATATATATATATATATATATATATATATATATATATATATATATACATATATATATATATATATATATATATATATATATATATATATATATATATTTAGTGTTTATAAGAATTTAATTTTCTTATTTATTTTATTGGCCGTGTCTTAGTATTAAAATAATAGACTTTTTTATGGTTTAGCGACCTTTAATGACTTTGAATGTTTTCTTCTACGACGTTTCGACTCTTATTATTATTGAGTCTTTTTCAAGTAACTAGAAACAAAAATTAATACAATGAAAAGTAAGAAAATATTTTTGAATTTGTGAATGCATTAACAAATAAAATTAAAATTAAATTAATAATAAAGTAAGGAAAAGTTAAAATGATTACATTTGTATGAATGAATTAAAAAATTTAAATAAATAATAATAAAGTAAGGAAACATTGAATGACATAAAACTCACCGATTTGTTTTGTTTTAACACTCATATTGTGCACATGTGTCGTCGGAAATTGTCCGAGCCCTTTTTTAGGGAAACGACCGCGCCACTTCGAATATTTTGTGTGACTGTGTCTTTTGTTTCGAGAAGTGGAATTTCTTATTCTGTTTTAAAAATAGCAAAATGGTCAGAGAATGTGTTAAGGGATATATAGTATATGTATTTACAAATGGGAAACAATAAAAAAAATTTTTTGTGTTGGTGTGTGTTGGGGCGGGGTTGGTTGTCTTTTATAGTTTAATGAGTGGGTAATAGAGTTTAGAAAGTCCATCAATTTCGTTTCTGTCGTTGATTGTTCTGCTGTTTTTGAAAATATGGATAATTTCTAAGACCTCCCTAGCTTTTGTATTTTTTTGCTTTGTTATTATTTTGGTATTTTCAAAATCAAAATTATGTTTATGTGTCATTTGGTGTTTTTTTAAAGCAGTTTGATTTTTTGCGTATTTGTGACCTTTCAATCTTTCCTGTAGTAACTGTTTTGTTTGGCCTATGGATACTTTGTCACAGTCTTTGCAGGGTATGTTATATATTGTATGTGATTGTTTAAGTGTTGGTGTTGAGTCTTTTAGTTTTGTGTGTAGGAATTTTAGGTTTTTTCCGCTTTGATGTGCTATTTTAAAATTATATGGTTTAAATATATTGTTTAGTTTTTCGGATAATCCAGTTACATAGGGTGTAGGGATGTATGTTGTTAATTCATTGGTTGTTTTATTTATATTTTGGCACATAGTTTTGTTATATATTTTATTAAGTCTCTGTTTTATAATTTTTTGTATAAATTGTGGTGGATAATTATTTTCTGTTAAAATTGTTTTTCCTTTATTCAGTACTGTTGGTCTGAAAACTGGATTAGTGAGATTTAAAGCTCTGTCTACTAACGCTGTTACTACATTTTTTTTGTGGGATAGGGGTTGGTTTGAATAAAAGTTTACGTATCTGCCGGATGTGGTTGGTTTAGTGTAATTTTTGTTTCTAGTTACTTGAAAAAGACTCAATAATAATAAGAGTCGAAACGTCGTAGAAGAAAACATTAAAAGTTATTAAAGGTCGCTAAACCAATAAAAAAGTCTATTATTTTAATATATATATATATATATATATATATATATATATATATATATATATATATATATATATATATATACGTGTTTAGATAATTTCTTAGCCGTTTATTAAATATAACAATTGATAAATTATTGGAGTTTTTCGGCTTTTTTTATATGAAATATTTACAAATATCAAATTAGAATGTATGTAATTGCAGAGTAAGTGGGGATATAAACATTGCTGTGTACAAATTACAAAGCAAATTATACGAAATTTTTTTTTATTTGAAAAAAATTTGTTTTATGATAGTTGTTTGAGTTTTCTAAATAAGTTTAATTTTTTTTTACTACAGCAGCAGTCTCGTTATTTTCTGATATTTCCTCGTATTTTTCTATTTGCAAGATTCACTTATAAAAAAAAAACAATTGACAATTCATAGGCGTGTAAAAATCTATTTAGAGCAACTTTTTGCAGAGACTGCAAAGTTTTGGGTAAGCGGAAATTTTAAATTTCGCTAAAAGTATCAAGAATAGTGGTTTTTATTGTCTTAATAAATTGTTCAATTTGTCACGAACTTTTCAAACAACCCGATAATTAGTAAAAGAAAAACAAGAATAAAAATTATATTCCTTCTTAATTGCTCAGATAAAAACACAAATACCTTCACGCCTCTCGCATTGAGGAGTACAATAAAATAATGTTATTTTCAGTAGAACTCGGGGCGTGTTCGCGCGTCCTTATCTCGAAAATCTCTCGTTATCCATCCCGAAAACTTTCAGGTTTTATTCCATCTTCAGACACAGCGAGTCGTTGTTTTATTACTAATAACGTCAGTCAGTAACGCCGCCGACACTCCTATTCCCTCTTACCGGCCGGGACGTATTCCGTTCCCCGGGGTTTATAACACTCGTCGTTATCCGTCTTTTAATTTCACCATTACCGTGGATAGTCGTAACACGCCACCTATACCCATGCTAATATGGTACCGACAAGGATACCGCCTCCACCATTATATATTACGTGATTATCAGATGATGTCGCCCTGTGTGCACTATATTATGTTTTAAATTAAAAATATTTATCTTAATAAGAACGGCTTTGCAGACTGAAGAGTTGGAATATGCAAGACCTGCTCTCTTCTTCCGGAGCATTAAAATTTAATTAACAATGGTTTAGTCACGGATGCACGTTTCATTGGAGTAATTGAGTATAATATAGTTTATTATCAATTAGATGTTAATTACGATACTTTACTTAGAGTGCACAATATATGCACAATATTGATTATATTGTACTTATATGGAAAATACGTGGTGTAACGACTTAATCCCTAAATGCGCCTTTAAGAAATACAAGAACGATACATCACAAACTACTGCATGCATTAACTTTATACAGCACTAGCTATAATGCTGGTAATGCTTTACTACTGCTAGATTTGAGTATATATGCGCGACAGCATTTCTTACCTCGTCAATTTGAGAACTAATCAAAATACCTACGAAACTTAACTTAAATAACGAAAATATTAACGAAAATAACTTAAATATAATTAAAAATTGCTGAAAAGCCACGCAATTTTGAATTATCCCAATTACCAGGAAGGTCGGAGTCGCGACGAGGTGTGATCTACATACTGGTACAAACATAGTTTGTCGGATTGTAGTTGTTAACGCATCACATAAGGCGACATTTACATGTAAAGATGAGATTTAATATTCATTAATTCTCATTTGCAGTAAGTTCAGAATGTTAACTATATATACACAAAGTATAGAAGTGAAAAGATATATTCGTCTTCGAAATACCGTATATTGATAAGCTCCAATAAGAGCGAAACGCGTCTGTACGTTCCGTTGATGGACGTGGCTTTTCAGCAATTTTTAATTATCCTAATTACCAGGAAGGTCGGAGTCGCGACGAGGTGTGTTCTACATACTGGTACAAACTTAGTTTGTCGGATTGTAGTTATTAACGCATCACATAAGGCGACATTTACATGTAAAGATGAGATTTAATATTCATTAATTCTCATTTGCAGTAAGTTCAGAATGTTAACTATATATACACAAAGTATAGAAGTGAAAAGTCATATCCGTCTTCGAGATACCGTACATTGATAAGCTCCAATAAGAGCGAAACGCGTCTGTACGTTCCGTTGGTGGACGTGGCTTTTCAGCAATTTTTGACTATTGTATTAAATATGTTTTCAAAAACTAAATTACTAATTATTACACACATTTAGATGACATAACCTATCAAAATTATACGTTTGTGACAGATTACGTGAACTGTCACAAACCATTAAAAAAAGCATGGCCGCTTCTAATGAGCAAAGTTTTTGAAGGCGCGTTATATATATATATATATATATATATATATATATAATCAAAAATTTATTTAAATTCGGGTAAGCGGTCAATTAAAAAACTCCTTTATTAAATTAGTGTAATTTAATAAAGGAGTTTTTTAATTGACCGCTTACCCGAATTTAAATAAATTTTTGATAATATATCACGGTCGATCATTTCTTTTCAATTATATATATATATATATTGATAAAGAACCGCCTTAAGGGCTGTGGTGAGATTATGAAATGTTAATGAAATAAAAGTGTAAGATAAAATTATGTATTTGAAAAGATTAGTCGGGCGCCTTAATTTATAAAATCTCACCCCAGACTGCGCTATCTTTATCTCAAATAGCCAACTAGTCGGAAAGCAAGAAACTATTTTTAATAAAACTTTACTAAATGTGGGTGATCTCGGGCTCGTTGTGAGTTTTAGGTTGTTGCTTCCAAAAAAGAGAATAATATTAATGTTGACGCTTAATATAATAACTCCTACAAATAAATATGAACAAATAAAAGATTCATGTAAAATTAAAAATATGATGTTTATTAAATTAAAGGAAACTGTAAAAATATAACGTATTACAAATGTGATATTAACGAAACTGCATATACGCATAAACAACAAGGTGTTACTAATGTGAAAAGAGGTTATGTGTGTTAAACTAATAAATAATATGAATATAAATGTGAATACTCTTATTACAATAATGGTGAGTACCCTTTTATTGCTATCTCTAAGTTATAAATAGATTGTTTAATTAAATATAAAGATCATGACAGGACGTGATAGATTAGGTAAATAATTCGAGAATATTATTAAATAAAAGTTTAAAGAATTTAATTTTTGAAAAAAATAATAAATATTAACTGAAAACCTGTTATAATAATGATGCTGATGTATGTTTGTAGATCGTATGTGTGAATTGGGAAGATCCTCGGTGATCCGAAAATGTTCGGGTGCAGCACAAAACGATGGCGGTGTAGGTGGCTGTTTACGCAGACGCTATCGAAGATTTTCCTCGGACTTCGTCCTCGGTGCCTAATTACTCACTGCGCTCGTTTCTGGCTGTAGAATTTCAGGTATCGTTGTTGATGTATGTTAAACTATTTTGTTGAAGTTCGGCGATGGATTCTTGAATATATTTCTTCTGATTTTCTATCGTTTTCGGTGGAACTACGTCTGTGACGCTATGTTGTTTGAAAGTTCGTTATTACCGAAAATTCTTGTTGTAATTCTCTTGACGATCGAGTTAATTAATATTCTGGATACTTTTTATCACTTTTAGCTGAATTTATAATTTAAATTTGTGTTATATACAAGATTTCTAAGGCTTGGTCTAAAAAGATGCGTCTATTTATTTTTCAAATTCCAGGATCTCATAATTCGACAGCACTTGTCTGAATATTACCAAACACGCTATCTATTGATATCAATAATCTCGATGATTTACCCTTTTAACAATTTTATATACAAAGAATTTGATTAATTTAGATTATCTAAATGATTTTAAAAATTATATTATAAATTACCAAGTTAGGTTAAGATAAATTTGAATGATACAAATCGCATACTGCGCATGATAAATGTAAACATAGCGAGATGTCAATTTGTAGGCGTGTCTTACTAGTGTCGATATAATCCAAAGTTGCATATGGATTTGAATATGTTTTTCGCGCTAATATTTGAAAATTTGAACATGATATAATAAAATTAAATAAAGAAAGGAAAATGTATATAGAAATTTAAAGAATGAAATGATCGTTATAAAAATACATATGCACTTCGATACTACTAAGACTTAATAATATTATTTATATAACCATTATATTATAACCCTTTTTCACTTTGTATGTCTTATTCTTCCTATTTTAGATGCAGCTCTATATGGATAACATGCATCACAACAATGTCCCCGTCGAAAAAATGTCGGAATGTACAAATGAGGACATTCTTTTCGCTGAAGATGATGTAGGAAATGAAAGATAACAACCTTGTTTTTCTAAACTTATTACGTGTCGTTCGGATTAAACAATTAGAAAGAAAAATAAGTTAACACCTTAATATAGAAACTTTATAAATTGTAAAGACGAAATGTTTGTTTGTGTGATGAACTTCCTTAACATTATATTAGTATACCAAAGTCTTTTCTTCTTTTTTTTTTTTTTAATTATCAAATATTATTCTATTGTTTCTTTGTAACTTCTCTTTATTTATTCAAGCTGTCCAAATTCAAATTATCCAGTCTTAATTAATGTTTCTAGTTTAAGTATATTTATTTGTAATTATATAAAAATAGTTTAGTTGTAGTATTCATTTAATTGATGTATTTTGCGAGCTATAACATACCTTTCAATAATATTATAATTTTTAAGACTGTATTCATATTCAATTGTAATAATGGGCTGTTTTCTGTGGTTTTAAATTTGTATTATTTACTTCTTGTACTAATTACATTATATATTCAGGTATTTGTTCGTAGTATTATCATTGGGGTTATTTTATTTATATCTTTCATTGATGGTACATGCTCAATAATTCTATTGATAACTTGTTATTCTTAATCTTTTATTATAATTGATATACTGATATAAGCTTTAGCTTTCATAATAAATAATTCTCTCCTCAAACATACAAGACGTTACATTCACATTCTATTCTCTTATCATAAAAATACCACTCCTTTTAACATATATTTTCTACCTTATAAGAAGACACTTTTGTCTATATTTTAATATTTTCATAATAATTATAATAATTCATTTATTTTTATATAATTCTATACACCCCTATCATATGTATTAATACCTTCAACCTTTAAAATCTTTACCTAGTCCCTCTTATGTCATATCTACACTCCTTTATTATTTATTTTCAATTATGCTCTCTCTTTCTCAATAATAATACGTTCAAACTTTCATTTTATTTTAAAATTAGCATGTTTATAAGTGAATACGTTCCCCTTTGATTAATTCGATTGATAGTACCAATATTATTTTAAATAATTGTTCTTTTGTAAGCTTGTTTTAACCATCTGAATATGTGGTGTTACCTTTTTTCTCACAGAGTATTGTATCTCTTAATTATTGTTAACTAGTATTTGTATTTTAGCTCCAGCTATGTTTGTTTTCTCTTTAATTTTATTTATTAATTATATAACTTGTTATATGTTCATTTGTTGTATTATGGTTTTATCATGTGTTCTTTCTTTTTCTTATTAAATTGTGTTTATCATCTGTTTATTTATGTTTAATATAAGTGTAATTATAACTCGTATCCCCGTATTCTGCTTTGTTCATCATCGTGTATTAGAATATCGATATTCTGTCATCGTATTTATTTAAATAGTTAATTTTCGACGAACTGTTTTAAAAATATTGATGCTGTTATCCTTGTGTAGAAATGTCATGTTGCCTCTACCTTGAGATTTATGGAGGTTTTTGTTAATTAGTGTGTATATATTTATAATTTTTGTGCGAATGTGTATATTAGTATTGATTCTTATATTGGATAAATTATGAAGAAAATTGTTATGATTTAAGTATTCGTATATCATAGAATTGTTTATCATGCCTTCTTTATTTAATAAGTTAGTTATCATATTATCGTGTATAGTTAAATTTGGTGAAATTAAAGTGGTGTTTTGTATGTTAATTTTGTTAGTTTGTATTAAGTTGGTTGCATAATTATGATTAATATTCTTGATTTTGATATTGGATACGTTAAAATTAATGTTATTAATCCCCGTCTTCTCTATGTTAAAATTATTATATTCCCTTTCATTGTTTATTAAGAAACTCTGATATGCTTTATCTTTTATTTGAAATTGGTTGTATAAATTATTTTTACCTTGGTATCTACGCAGTTTGTTAATATTCAAGTCATGTATGACTTTGGTTGCATCAGTGTTGTTATTATTGTGAATATTGGTGTTTATCTGTTGATCTCCCCGTACTTGATTGTTTATTATTTCTTTTTGTTCTTTATTTATGTTACTTGAGTTAATTGTTGTCGTACCCTGTACCTCTTTTTATATGCTAAATATATTAGTAATGGTTTGTTTTTGATCGGCATTTCTGAAATCTATTTTATTAGTCTGTTTATTGCAATTATATTCCAATTTGTTGGTTGTACCTAATCGTTTTGTCCATTGTAAATTTAGTAAATTAACGGTTTCATCCAGTTTTATTAAGTATTTCAGCTTGTTCTTCTCCATCTTTTTCTGAGCTGTAGAAATCTCAGCTATCTTACCCTCTAAATCAACTTTGAAAGCACTTAATTTGTTATCGATGTTTGCATTATTTATTTCAAATTTTTGATTAATATTGTTCATGTTTGTCTCTAATTTAGTTGTTAGATCACTATTCATGTTGCTTATGTCTGTTTTCATATTAGTTAGTTCTTGTTTTAAGTTATCGTTATTTGTATCTATTTTATTATTAGTATTATCTAATTTATTTGTTAAGTCTTGTTTTAAGTTATCGTTATTTGTATCTAATTTGTTGTTCATATTTATATTGTCTTGTTTTAAGTCTTTGTTATCTTGTTTTAAATCGGTCATTTGTGTCATTAATATCTGTAACATATTCATCACCTGGCCAATGTCTGGTGGACTCACCCCTTCAGTAGTAGACGCTTGTGCCACGGGAATGTCTCCCTGTTCAACCCTATCTTCTTCAGTACTGTCCTTAACTGCTTTGGTTCTATGTCGAGTATCCATTTTGATATTTATTAAATTTATAAAGTTTAATGAATTTATATAAAGATGTATCCTTTATTTTTAAAGTATGATAATAATAAATAGTTGAAAAATACAAAGTTATGTTTAAAATATGAATAATAATACTCGAGACACCGTAATTTTATTAGTGAATCAAAAGTTAAATAAAATAACGTAAGCACAAGGTGATATTTTCCCTTTCACTAACCTCTAATATGTCCTAGAATCCTCCAAAGTCTGCGATGTAGTGAAATAAAGGTAACAATCTGCTGTTGTAATAGGAAAAACATGTACACACAACGACAATAATAATCTACACCTTTTTGTCTATATAATATATGAAACAATTTGAAAAGTATCAATTATTTGCAATATTTAACTTTGTAGATGAGTTATCAACAAGAAGCAACAGGCCCACGTTGTCGGCGACAATTGATAAAGAACTGCCCCACGTTGGGCTGGCAATTGATAAAGAACCGCCTTAAGGGCTGTGGTGAGATTATGAAATGTTAATGAAATAAAAGTGTAAGATAAAATTATGTATTTGAAAAGATTAGTCGGGCGCCTTAATTTATAAAATCTCACCCCAGACTGCGCTATCTTTATCTCAAATAGCCAACTAGTCGGAAAGCAAGAAACTATTTTTAATAAAACTTTACTAAATGTGGGTGATCTCGGGCTCGTTGTGAGTTTTAGGTTGTTGCTTCCAAAAAAGAGAATAATATTAATGTTGACGCTTAATATAATAACTCCTACAAATAAATATGAACAAATAAAAGATTCATGTAAAATTAAAAATATGATGTTTATTAAATTAAAGGAAACTGTAAAAATATAACGTATTACAAATGTGATATTAACGAAACTGCATATACGCATAAACAACAAGGTGTTACTAATGTGAAAAGAGGTTATGTGTGTTAAACTAATAAATAATATGAATATAAATGTGAATACTCTTATTACAATAATGGTGAGTACCCTTTTATTGCTATCTCTAAGTTATAAATAGATTGTTTAATTAAATATAAAGATCATGACAGGACGTGATAGATTAGGTAAATAATTCGAGAATATTATTAAATAAAAGTTTAAAGAATTTAATTTTTGAAAAAAATAATAAATATTAACTGAAAACCTGTTATAATAATGATGCTGATGTATGTTTGTAGATCGTATGTGTGAATTGGGAAGATCCTCGGTGATCCGAAAATGTTCGGGTGCAGCACAAAACGATGGCGGTGTAGGTGGCTGTTTACGCAGACGCTATCGAAGATTTTCCTCGGACTTCGTCCTC
Source organism: Melolontha melolontha (assembly GCA_935421215.2). Lineage (NCBI taxonomy): Eukaryota > Metazoa > Arthropoda > Insecta > Coleoptera > Scarabaeidae > Melolontha > Melolontha melolontha. Next base: position 180,068,845 of record OW285237.1, on the reverse strand, counting down.
GGTGCCTAATTACTCACTGCGCTCGTTTCTGGCTGTAGAATTTCAGGTATCGTTGTTGATGTATGTTAAACTATTTTGTTGAAGTTCGGCGATGGATTCTTGAATATATTTCTTCTGATTTTCTATCGTTTTCGGTGGAACTACGTCTGTGACGCTATGTTGTTTGAAAGTTCGTTATTACCGAAAATTCTTGTTGTAATTCTCTTGACGATCGAGTTAATTAATATTCTGGATACTTTTTATCACTTTTAGCTGAATTTATAATTTAAATTTGTGTTATATACAAGATTTCTAAGGCTTGGTCTAAAAAGATGCGTCTATTTATTTTTCAAATTCCAGGATCTCATAATTCGACAGCACTTGTCTGAATATTACCAAACACGCTATCTATTGATATCAATAATCTCGATGATTTACCCTTTTAACAATTTTATATACAAAGAATTTGATTAATTTAGATTATCTAAATGATTTTAAAAATTATATTATAAATTACCAAGTTAGGTTAAGATAAATTTGAATGATACAAATCGCATACTGCGCATGATAAATGTAAACATAGCGAGATGTCAATTTGTAGGCGTGTCTTACTAGTGTCGATATAATCCAAAGTTGCATATGGATTTGAATATGTTTTTCGCGCTAATATTTGAAAATTTGAACATGATATAATAAAATTAAATAAAGAAAGGAAAATGTATATAGAAATTTAAAGAATGAAATGATCGTTATAAAAATACATATGCACTTCGATACTACTAAGACTTAATAATATTATTTATATAACCATTATATTATAACCCTTTTTCACTTTGTATGTCTTATTCTTCCTATTTTAGATGCAGCTCTATATGGATAACATGCATCACAACAATATATATATATATATATATATATATATATATATATATATATTTGTGTGTATGTATGTGTGTGTGTGCAAATCAATTGCATTTTCGCGAAGTAATTTGAATGAAATAAATGCTTTCTACATTTTACGACGTTAACTATTCAAATTTTTTACCGAAAAAAATTCGCCTTTAAGTAGGATTCGAACCTATATCCATTGGTTTGCCGGACCACTGCTTTGCCATTAAGCAATTAAAGGACTGAAGTTTCAAAATCGCCGGGCAGCCTTAAATCGCATTAAGAAACCGATTTTAATATTGTGACCATAGTCGGCAAATTTGTGCAAGTCAATTGCATTATTGCAGTAATTAGTATGAAAAAATTATTGCAGTAATTAGTATGAAAAAAAAACATTTGCACAGCAGTGGCCTAACGATAATTTTGAATATATTGTCTTGTCTATATTAGTTTTACCACATTTTATTTATTTATGTTTTTAAACAACCATTTTTATAATTTAATACAAATATATAATTGCATACACACATGTTACGTCTACAAAAGCAATTTTGACATAAACAAAAGTATCTCAAAAACACAGTTCATGACTCCAAAACATGTATGAGAAATAAAAACATTTTAAAATAACCAATCATTTATACTTGACCTACAAAACGCCGAAAAAACTTCACAGAAATTATATATATATATATATATATATATATATATATATATATATATATATATATATTGAAGTAACCCAGAAAGGTCTTATAGATGATACGTGTAATTAACGTTAAAGTGATTATTGAATTTGCCCAGAAATTAAAAATAACTTAAAATAGCACAAAGTGGTAATAAATATGCCCAATAAATGACGTAAGTATTAGTGAAAGACAGGAAAAATCTCTAGATTTCAACAAAGACAAAATAAATAATTAATACTTAACTTCAATCGGCTTCCCTCAAGTGCTAATGGTATTATTAATTATTTTACTTGTATCTTAATAAGAGACTCCGGCTAGCTTAAGTTTTATGGTGCTTATACAAAGACAATGCGAGTTCGGTGTATTGATAGAATACGTGTTTATTATTTTTAAAATTGTTTTTTACCAAGTGACAAACTTATATATTTTAAAGAATAAAACTAGGAGGTGAAATGTAAACAAGACAGATTTAATGAGCATAACAATTCATAAAGGTAAGTTGATACATGATATACAAACAAATTAACATTATAGCAGTCACGTGATTAAATTGAATGCTAATATTGGTATATAATCTATCTAAAACTAATTCAAAAACTTAAGGGAACTGTATTCTTGACTTATGTAATATATAGATTAAATTCTAACATTATAGGTATTCGTACATAATAATATTAACGATTAGTTTTCAAATTGTAAATTAAAAATGGTTAAAATTGTAGGAGATGTAAATAAATGGATACTCAGATTTCTGTAGCGGTAAATTCTGGATGGTCAATGGTTATTCGTGTCTAGAGGCAGGAATACAGGTGCAGTTGGAACAAACAAGCAGGTAATATTCTAGGCTGGGTTTGGGCGTCCTTTGGAAAATTGGAATTTTCGTTTTCAAATGATCAGGCAGGACTTCGGATATGAAAACTTCGTAAACCGATATCTGATTGGTGAGTAATACGTAGGATATGTTTTGGTAAGGTTTACTAATTTATTTTCTTATTTTTTTACCAATAATAGGTAGAACACTCTTATAATATCCACACGTTGTCAAACTTATTATTTTTCTCCCTCTGACTCTCTATTGTTTTCAATCATCTCCAGGCATCTTATTCGTAATGCTTGTTAGTATTTATTTAATCTCGTACTTTTTAAATTAAAAAGACTAAATTACTATGGCTAATCGTTTTAATATTTTACATTACTCATTATTCTAATCTTACTGTATTCAAAATTGTGTTTTGAAAGTTCAGTTTTGCGCTAAATACTTGATTACAAGGGAATCATTCCCGCCTAATGCAATACAAATTAGATACAGCTAATTGTCATAAAAAATGTCATAAATAATGTCATAAATATTTCCAATCAATTAAGTTAAAAAGTCTTCGGTGAAATGATAATGTAAATGTGCATGACTTCAGTAAATGACTACAATGAATTAAATAAATAAAAGATTCAAATTTGAGTAATTAAAAACGCGGAATTAACTTTATTGATTAGACATTGCAAAAATACAGTTCAATATATAACTTATATTTTAAAAATAACAATTTAAAAAACAGTTCTGTATCTCTGTTCTAAGGCCTCATTATATACCAGGGCATGAATCACCTCAATATATATATATATATATATATTGATAAATTCTTGGAAATTACGGCTTTATATTAAATATTTAAATTAGTATGTTATTTCGGGAAGTAATGTGACATGTAAATATTGCTATCTACAATTACAATGCTAATTATACGAAATTTTTAATTGAAAAAATTTCGTCCTAGGTGGGGCTCAAACCTACGTCCACGGCTTGCCGAGCCATGGCTCTAACCAACTGAGCTACGAGGATATGATTTCAAGTTCAACGAAAATATCTTATATAGAACAGATTTTAATATTCTGACGTCGGTTAGAAATTTGCTAAATTTGCATTCTTAGCTATTTAGTAATATAGAGATCTATTTCTCGGCTGTTTATTTAATATATCATTTGATAAATTCTTGGAAATTTCGGCTTTATATTAAATATTTAAATTAGCATTTTATTTCGCGAAGTAATGTGAAATGTAAATATTGATATCTACAATTACAACCCAAATTATTTAATTACGAAATTTTTAGTTGAAGAACTTTCGTCCTAGATGGGACTCGTACCCACGTCCATGACTCGCGGGATCATGGCTCTAACTTTTTAAAAGTACTTCAATCTTTCCTAATTGCTGGAAATCAGCGAAAATATGACCAGTACTAAAAGGTGGGGAATTAATGGTTATTCCCAACTATAGACTTATAGGAATAGGATAACAGATAAAATAGAAAAAACGCTAGAAGAAAACAAACGCTTTTGCACTGCAATATCCTTAGATAGCGCAAGTCTTTGATAAAGTTTGGCATAAGGGTTTGATGTACAAACTAAGGTGCTTTTACCCAAAGAATATACCAAAACACTCGAATCGTATATAAAACACAGATATTTTAGAATTAAGCAAAATGAAGGCTATCGACTTCAAGCAAGTAAATAGGCGTACTACAGGGAAGTGTATTGGGTCCGACCCTGCATCTGATATACGCTAGTGATATTCCTCTACCAGAAAATAGTAAAAGTGACACCATTGTAGGCGACACTGCCATTCTATCAGTAACAGAAACCAACGACGAAGCCACATAAAAACTAGAAGCAGCAGTCGACTAGATCTGCGAATCGACTTGAGGAATAACATCCAACGAAATGAAGACAACTAACATCATTCCCCATCCTCAACACATTATTCGAATACAGCAAAATTCCTCGGTATTACTCTAGATGCAAAGCTGTGCTGGAAATAAAAAACATCAACAACTGTATGTACGTAACACAAAAGGTAGTGGCGCTTCTAGAAGAAATTACCTTCAAAAACATCCACGACCTTGAGATAGGCTAGCCGGACACATCAGTGGTTTAGTATAAGCACAAAATAGGTAGGATATTTTATTAATAAAATTTATTATTGCAATCTACACTCAGAGACAAGAAAACCCGGACATTTATTCTATAAAAAGAAAAATGAGATGTATGTTAGTCAGAGTTTTTGTAGATAATGCAATTTAAAATCCATCAATTTGTGATAATTTTGTTACCATGGATACGTGTAAACAAGCTATTGTTATGAGATACGTCATTTAATGTCGAAAGTCACAGTCACTGCAGAATTTGTGTCTGCCTTTTTATTCTTTATTATCACTATTTGTTTAATTTTCACGTGTCATCAGTGTTTTGAGTGTAAGACGGTAGTCACAATTTATCTTATTACACAATGAGACCCGAAGATATTGCTGCAGCCGTTGCTTTACATAATGATGGACGCAGTGTGCGTTACATCGCATATGTCATGAATATGGCTAGAAGTACCATTCATGATGCCTTAAAACGTTTTATAGAGACGCAAGAATACACCAGGAGACCAGGTTCGGGTCGTCCGCGATGCACAACGCAAAATGAAGACAGGCGCATGGTGGTGTCAGTTCTTAGGGAGCGCAACCTGCCGTCTACGATGGTAGCCCAACGGTTTTTTAACATGCATGGATGTCCAATATCGGCCAAAACAGTTAAAAGAAGGTTGAAAGCAAGTGGACTGATGTAAGCTAAACCTGCAACCGGTCCCAGATTACTAAGGATGCATCGCGTCGAAAGATTGCGCTTTGCACCAGAATCATAGAGCCTGGAGAAATGAACAGTGGAGCTGTGTTCTGTTTACAGACGAATCCCGTTTCAATTTACGCTCACCTGATGGACGTGAAAAAGTTTGGAGAAGGATAGGGGAACGATATTCGCAGTGCTGTATTTCCGAGAGATCGCCATTTGGAGATGGTGGAGTGATGGTTTGGGCAGGAGTGTGTATGAACACTCGTACGGAGTTGATTTTCATAGACGGAAATCTAGCAGCTGATAGGTACATAAATGAATGTTTGGCGAATCATGTGGTGCCATTTGGTCCATATATACGCAATGATTTTCTTCTAATGCACGACAATGCGCACACGTACGTCGCTCGCGTTACCACAAATTATCTGCAAGAAGTGGGGATTCGCGTTTTGCCATGGCCAGCAAGGAGTCCTGACGTTAATCCCATTGAGCACGTGTGGGACATGTTGGGACGGCGTATTAGGAGGCGGCAGAGACCATCGGAAAACTTACAGGAGTTAAGAGAAGCACTTCTAGAAGAATGGGAAAACATTCCCCAAGAACCATTTCTAACCTGATTCAAGGCATGCCAAGACGTATGGATGCAGTTATCCAATGACGAGGGAGTAACACGCGTTACTAAAAATGTGATTTCAATGTTACAATCACAAAACATCTAAGCCACAGCTGAAAAATGATGTTACTGGGTTTACGCCATTTCCATTTTGACGAAAAGATTTTTTTTATAATACTGTATTTATGATTAATTACATGAACCTTTGATTGAAATGTGTTTTTCTATCATTTAAAATACTTAACTATTAAATTTTATAACATACTAGATCTTTAATTAACAATTTCTGACATAAAACAAGTGTCCGGGTTTTTTTGTGAACTTAACTGTTGAAAATAATAACTAAATTTCCACAAAGTGTGCTCCCTTGAGCTCACTGTATATGGTGTACACTTAAAAATGCGGATTATTTTAATATATTTCTTCCATTTAATAACGGCTTTAACTTGCTTGCCTTTTCCCTACCTTTTACATTTGGCGGCGTAAACAGGAATTACTTTCCACACAGACCTCGTAAGTACACTTCCCTTAATAATTTCTCACATGTTTCTGCTGGTTTCTACGTGACTTCGAGCTTAATACAAAAAATCTCGGTCGAAAAACAAAATCGTATTCAAATTGGATGGATCTTATTAAACGTTCGCTCTGAAATTTATTGAGGCCGTTCTTGTAAAATAAATTTGGTCATTTCGAGAAACAAAAATTACTTAATAAAAGGCACCTGAATAAACAAAACAAATAAAGTGTCGTGACTATAAATTACTACAAAAAAAAGAGAACAGGAACACCAGAAAAAAACAACATAAACACATAAATTTAAACCGATAGCGGTGAACTCCAAAAATAAAAACCTCTGAAAAAAGGAAACGAAACCTTTCCCTTTCCAGCGTTTCAGCATATTTGGAAAATTTATCGTCGCCTTTTATTTTGCCCGGAAAAGCGGCCGTTTTCGCAGAGAAGGAAAGGAAGAATGAACGAAAGAAAAGCTGGAAAAAAAGAACGAAAATGGAGAAAAAATGGTGGCTCGCGCGTCATCCACGACACACATTCGTACCAGTATATTGAGGAAGTGTGAAGGAAAAGGAGCTGACGGCTTCGTAATGACGAGTAAAATGGATTGCGTGTGTGTGTGTGAATGTGAACGTATACGTGTGTTGAAACGTATGTAACAGGGAAAATAGAGAAGAGTCGTAACTGAATGCATACTACTAGTTGGTATTCAGGAAATGACACGCTCAAGCGCGCAATATTCTTCACGTGTGTGCGTAATTATGCTGATGCACTTGTATGTGACAGCTGAAGTAGTAGTAGTAGTAATACTAGTAGATATATGCTGTGCTGCACATAATGGACGTACATACATACGTAGCTATATGCATGCACATTGAATGTGTTTTCATTTGAATCTGAAATGCAGGAGACAACCGCACGAAACTGTTTAATGAAATTTTCTACAGTTACACGCTCAATGTCTGTTTGCGCTCCACTAGAATCACACTTATAGATGCAACACGTTAGATCACTAATAACGTCATTTGCAAACGTCAATAAAGAAACGTTAAATTTTTACGTGGGAAAATACACAGTCCTTCATCGAGAATTTTAAAAAATCACTGCGATAAGTTAGTAATTAAAAAGCATTGAATATGTTCATTTAATTCTCAATTAATTTTTAGACATGTTAATTGACCCACATATTAAAATCCTAGTTAACCAAATGACATTTTAGGGTTAAACAAGACGATTCTTACTTTAAACTTAGCGATATTAAAGCTGGCGTTCCACAGGGTGGTGTTCTAGGTCCGGTCCTTTATCTGCTTTACGCATGTGATCTGCTGGAATCAGTACTTGATGCAGTCGGTCTGTTTTACAGATTAACGAATTCCGGCGCATGCCGATGTCTGTTTCGATCACGTTCGGGTTATACGAATAGGGAGGTATTAGTAGGTGTAAGTTTCCGCGGGCCTTTTCTAAACGTAGATTTTGGTTTACGGGTTGGAACCGCGTCGAGTTAGGCGTAATTTCCAACGTTTCGTCCACTGTTACAAAGGACATCTTCAGGGTTCATCGATTTGCTGTAGCCTGAAGAATACTAGAGTAGGGTACAAGTTGTGCCGGACTGCACAACTTGTATACGGGGGACTGGGTCAGACGGTGGCTTGCTATTGGCTAGAGACAATGAGCCAATCGCATGCGTCGTATGGCAGTGAGATTTCGTAGTTGAATTCAATAGAGTTTGATATGTTGGATGTAACGTACAACCATCGTCTCTATTAATATTGGGGAGAAGTGAGTCGGTTTCCTGTAAACCGTGAGGCTCAATTTGCCATTGATATTGGGGGTCACTAAGATATTTAAAAACGGGAGACTAGATGTCTATTTCAGAAATCGTATGAATTTATTATTTTATTATTTATTTTTTTATCATTTTTAGTGACCCGCAATATAAATGGCAAACTGGGTCACGGTTTACAGGAAACCAATTCACATGGACCGTTACCTGAACGCGCTTTCCCATCATCACCCGGCACACAAACAAGCGGTCATCAATACTCTTGTACATCGTGCGTTTTCTATCTCAGAACCTAGGGCACTGCCCTCTAAACTTAAACATATTTCTAACACCCTACTCCAGAATAATTATAACGCCCACACTACAGTTAGACATCGTAACCCCAAACCACGGAGCGAAACCGATCCTAACATCAGCACCGCTTTCTTACCGTATATTCAAGGTATCACCGATCAGATAGAAAAGGTTCTACATAGAAATAAAACCAAAACCGTCTTCAGACCCTATTCTAAAGTTCCGCACCTCTTACCCTCTGTTAAAGACAAAATATCTCCACTCCATGCACAAGGAGTATAACGCATTCCGTGTTCGTCTGCCAGTATGTACATTGGCGAAACTAAGCGCCCAGTCGGCGTGCGTGTGTCCGAACATGAACGTTGTACTAGACTGTTAAATATAGCCGGTTTAGTGCTGGCTGAACAAAAACTCAACTTCGGTCATCAAATTCTATTCAAAGATGTCAATCTTCTGTCCCGTGAATCGCATTACTTCCCTAGGAAAATCCGTGAATCAGTGTAATTTATAAACATCCCCGCAATCTTAATAGAGACGATGGCTATACGTACATCCAACGTAGCAAACTCTGTTAAATTCAACTATGAAGTCCCACACCGATACGATCCATGCGATTAGCTCCTTCTCTCCAAACAATAGCAGGCCACCATCTGACCTTAGCATTCTTCAAGCTACTGGGAATCGACGAACACTTACGTACAGCCCTGAAGATGTCCCTTGGGACAGTCGACGAAACGTCCGTGACCAAATGTTCATTACTATGGTTACTTGTGTTAAAGTTCGGGTTATTTTGCTGTTGGTTATTACCTGCGTTATTATTATTGTAAAGATATCTCATATGCCATTGATCGGTATCACCTAATCTTCTTACAAGATCCAATAAATTTTCTATGGTGTCAATCCCTTATAGCGCAACTGCTTGCATGAGATTGTTGTCAAAGTGACCTGCTAATTGCATAACAATGTCACATTGTTGTATTTGAGCAAATCTTGCACTCTTATTGGCCCAGCCTTTATAAGAAAGAATGAAGTTTTTAACCCATTACTAGCCATAATTCGATTGGTGCAAATTTTCAATTTTTTTCATCCAATACCAACTAAATGCTTACAAATTAAGATATTGTGATGGTTTTTTTCGAAAAAATATTCACACTTACAAAAATATAGTACGTCCCATTTTTGGGACATTGGCTGGAAATGAGGCATTTAGGAAACAGTAGAGCTCATAATAAATAATACAGAAAGTTTAATTGATTGAAAACAATAATAGTGTAATATTGCAGTAATATTGAAAATAATACATTTATTTTGTATGGAATGGAGCAAAACATCTATCATGTAGAGGTACATCGCATTTGCCACAAAGTCTCATTGTTTTTTTACTACAGAAGGCGCACCTGCATTGTGCCGTAATTGGCGTTATCAAATGACTTTTACCGTCAAATCTTACGTCACAGCTCACTCTTCCACCTAGCAATTTAGATGTTTGTGGCCCCGTCCTTTTTGGGGTAGAAGAAGTTGTTTTGGAAATATAAGCCAACACTATTCTTCCACGGACGTCTAGAAGCGATATCTTGTCTTCAGGATTTGTTACTTGATACGAGTCTCCAAGTGTTTACAATGTTTATATCTAAAAGTTGGATGAATAAAGGCCACCACCATTTTTTGGAACGAATTCTAATCCTATAGAGTGAAACTTGTTTATCTAACATATCCACTCCACCCATGTGCGAGTTATATTCCTGTATGACTTTCGATATTGGAATTTGAATTTGCTTTCTGTCCTTACGGGAATAACGTTTGGATTGCCCTAAAGGTTGAACGCAACTATAATTAGTGGCAAGTGAAACGGCTCTATTGTCATTCCATTTTAGAATAAGCACTTCATTTGATCGGTCGAATTTATAATCGAAATAACCTCGTTCCTTCTCTTTTTCCATTGTTTTGTTTGAAATCAATGGGCATTTTTTAGTACGGTTTTTTCGAATTGTTCCCGTTGCTTTCATTTTCAGTGCTTTTAGATTGCACATTATTTCATGACTTGTGAAAAAATTATCAAAAAATAATTCGTGTTTTTCATACTCTTCGGCTGGTATTGAAGAGATAAGATTTGTAATTACCCGAACACCCAACGGTCCTTCCACGTTTTCGCTTTTGCCACAATATGTCTCCAAATTGTATAAATAACCATTCGAACTACACAAGCACCAGAGTTTATAGCCAAATTTTATTGGCTTTCCGCGCATATACATTTTTGCGGAATGTCGCCCGTAATACCGCACCATCATTTCTTCTATAGATAATTGGGATTGAAACACACCGAATTTCAAAAAGTTTTGCTTGAGCATCTCAAAATACGGTCGTAGTTTGTACATTCTATCCTCTTTATCTAAAAGCGTGTTATTAGCTAAATGAATATATTTCTTTGTTTCTTTGAATCGTCTTCTCGGCAGTGCGTTATATACTAAAGGTACACCAGCATCAGGAGATTGTTGCCAATACATGTCCTCCTGAGGCAACTTGTGATAGCCACTGAACAATAATGAATGAAAACTCGCAACTCTTCAGCCGTGAGTGAAAAGTCTTGATCGTTTTTTTGCCGGGCGTACAATATGCTTTGCTGTACTATGTAATCTATTACATATTCGGTAAAAAATTGCTCAAAAATATCCACAACAGTTTTTCCATGTAACAGTGATGTGACATTTTCGAAATCATTTTCCGATGCACCGTTTGCGTCAGTGTATTTTATTTCATCTACCCAGTGCGGTGTTTTTGCTGTTTTTCCAAAGTTTGAGTTATTTTTCTTATCAAATTCAGATGCTCTTTTTTCTTTCGTTTTAGATACTCTACGCTTTTTCACGGCAAGTGGTTCATCATCGCTGCTGAATTCAGATTCGTCGCGGATATTAGGTATCAATAGCTCTAGAGTACCTGCAACATCTTGTACTTCTTCTCCTTGTAGATTATTTTCGTCGAAATTCTCCGTATCAGTCACTTCATCTGGCTGTGGTGGAATGATTGCGATTTGAATATCTTCGCCATCAACGTCGTTATTATTCATGTCTTCCCAAAACGCTGGATTCTGTAAAATTTCCTCAATTTCTGTTGTAGTTAGACATTTCGCACCGTTGTACTTTGCAGAGTTCATACTTGTTTTATTTTGATAATTTTATGAATATCCTTCACGCGTATTTTACTATGTCTCTGGAGACCTACACATACTGATATCAACCAACGTCCTAATATTGGGACGCTAACATAAACAACATATACACTATAAAAATACCAGAAAATATAACATCAAATTTCAGCTGAATCACATACTGTAACTCGAGAAGACTATTGATCAAGAGCAATTATATTGTTTTGATTGCATTTACAGTTGTTATGTACTTGTATTTCTTCCGATGCACGTGAGCTTGAAAGCGTAAAACTTCTAACCACTTTCTAGCCTTACTTGTTGTATTTTATCGCCATCTGGCGATAAAAGTCGATTACGCGTATAAGACCCAAACCACAGCCCAAATTACAATACAGATTTCTATTGTTTTAGTATTGTTATGTTGATTCAAAGTCACGTCCCATAAATGGGGCAATGGCTGGTATTGGGTTAAGAAGCAATGCTACGAAATACTTCCCTTTTTCCTATCTACGGTAAAGGTTGCGTCATATTCGGCCAAAATGTTTGATATACTCAACATTATTAAAAATTAAAATGAAAACAAATATAAAACTCGAATAAAACAATTTGAAGATATTAAGCGAAAGTGTAGTACTGAAAGAAATTAAATTATTATGAAATAACACACAAGAGTATCAAGACGACAGATAATTCATAAATTTAAAAACTAAATGTGAAATCGAAGAATTAACGTAATATTATAATACGATGCACTTTATTAACTTTCAAACAATGAACTCTAATTATAAACGCTTGCCATTACTACTACCTTATCTAATGCCACACTCGTAGATAAGTACCTATACAAAATGTAAACATTCTGATTATAATTTTCCCAGAATAAGTTTCGAAAATAGTCATTATCAAACAAAGACACAATTAGTATATTCATTACCCTTCTAGAGCTTAGGAATAACTGCTTAATTTAAGTTGGCATGAAATGATAAAGAACATTCTCGCTAATCTAAACGAAACTGTTATTTTTAATAAATCTGTGTGCAGGATTCTCCCCGACAGCGCCTCTAGCAGAGCGCAACAATAAGTCCGGTTGTTTATCATCCAACGGAATAATAACTGCTAGAGCAGGAATATATGAACATATCTGAGGTTGCCTCTTTCATCTATTTGCTCGACTGTGCTTTGATCAATAATTGACCTGGGAATATACTAGATATAAACTAATCTATTGCATAATACACGTTTCCCAGATAGTTTTTGTAAGAAAAAAACCAGGTCATGGATAATATATCAGTTTAATGTTAGTAATTTTTTAAAATACGCGCTTTATCTATGACCCAAGATAAATTGACAGGTTAATTGTTTATTTACAATTTAGCATTGAATATAATTTGGAAATATGCTTCTCAAAAATTGTTTATCTTAAAATTTCTTTTAATGCAGAATTCATATTTTTATTCATTGAAATTTTGGGACGGTGTTGGGAATTACTATTTGCGCCAAATAAGATGGCGAGAGGAGGGGGTGCGCAGAAGCCGTTTTCATAAACGTCCCACGTTATATATTTTACTCTAATAAATTATTAATTTATTAAGTGATAGATGTGTAGTTTACGCCACCTATGGTATCTTGCAAATTGATGCAAAACGAAATACAAATCTTCCAAATACTTCTAATCCTGCGCGAACTTATTCCTCGTGCGCCAACTTTTCTGGCGTTTGCTATACTAGGCAATAAACTCACAAAATATTAGACGATTTAGTACAGTTCAAAACTGCATAAGTAACTGAAAAGTCTTTCTTTGATGACTGTGGTCAAGCAAAAACTCAAAAAAGGAATAAAACCCCATACCACAATCAATAATCGTATCCTAAATACGTATTTCAACAACTAAGTTGTCAATCATCAGTAGCTAAAAACTACTAACCCAAAGTGCTGTACATGGAGCACAGTAAAGCTAACACATATAAACGCGCAACAACTTTACACGGCGTCAACGTATACACTAACTTTAAAATAAAAATCCACAGACTAAAAATTGCAACAAACTTACCTCTCTTAAGAAAACAGCATTACATGTGATTATTCTCTATTCTCCGCCCTCAACCTTTTCTACCTCTTTTCTAAGAATGAAAAAATACAACTGTATGGGATAGGACCGTTGTTCGAGTTCAACATATTACTTTTATTTTTAACGATATGAATGCTTTCATATGCGTCGGGATCTCTGATGTTATTCATGGCTTTGACAAGTCTTCACCCTTTAACCGACCCGTTGTTATCTGTGTGTAAAGTATCGTAAGCTACGCTAGATTTTTCTGGTCTATTAAACCTAATATGTGATATGTGTTCTTTAAAACGGGTTATTATTGAGCGTTTCGTTTGACTATATACTTTAAATTACAATCATCGCAATTAATTTCGTATATACCTGATTTCAAATCTAAATTAACTTTATCTTTGGTATTACCTAGGAAGCTTTTGATGGTGTTTTCGGACCGAAAAGCAACTTGGAGACCTCGTTCTTTAACAACTCTATTATTGTCTTTCCTGATTGGGTGGTATGGTAAACACATATACTTTTTTCTCCTGATTGCGTTGAGATATCAAACTTGTGGATTCGCGGATGGTCTTTTTTAAATTCGTTTTTCTAATTATGGCTATTAATATAACGAGAACATTAAGCGATTTATAATACTCGAGGACGTTGCCAGGTGACGAGGCGCTAGCCGAGTCACCTCGTAACGTCCGAGAGGGTTTAAATCGCTGATGTTCGAGTTTATATTCAAAGCTTTATCGTATCATCAACGATATCAAGATTAAAACAAAATCAACAATTTGTCTGTCATACAAAATACTTACGTCAAAGCTTGCACGTTTTCGAAATAAATTAATAAATCATGGAAGAATTTGATGTTCCCGCAAATATTGTAGAGGCTGCAAATAGTGCAAAATTAGATTTGTTGCCAGCGAAGTCAAAACTGCATTACGAAAACGAATATCGTCTGTTTTGTAAATGGCGAGATGAAGAACATGTTCAAGATGCTGGGGAAACGGTTTTGTTCGCTTATTTCGTGAGACTGTCAAAATTGAGAACTGTCAAAATATTGAAATTCATGTTCACAAATAATAATGTACTATTTGACGTATTATAGTTTTGTATCTAACGTATTATGGTGCTGTATCTAACGTGTTATTAGTTCGTTACTAACGTATTATGAGTAACTAAAGTATTATTAAGATATTGTAATATTATGTTCCTAATAATTATCAATAAATGTTTCACATAAAGATGGCATAATAGTTGATGATACGATAAATTTATTAATTATTTCTATGTCAAAGCCATTATAGCTCGGGTTAATGAAATCTAGTTCTATAACATATCTCTCTTAACATATCTCGGTTTTGTTCGCTTATTTCGTGAGACTGTCAAAATTGAGAACTGTCAAAATATTGAAATTCATGTTCACAAATAATAATGTACTATTTGACGTATTATAGTTTTGTATCTAACGTATTATGGTGCTGTATCTAACGTGTTATTAGTTCGTTACTAACGTATTATGAGTAACTAAAGTATTATTAAGATATTGTAATATTATGTTCCTAATAATTATCAATAAATGTTTCACATAAAGATGGCATAATAGTTGATGATACGATAAATTTATTAATTATTTCTATGTCAAAGCCATTATAGCTCGGGTTAATGAAATCTAGTTCTATAACATATCTCTCTTTTGTTAACGGAAGGTTTAGTAACCGATTGTCTAAGAAATTAAAAGAAGCTGTCTTATGATGAAAACTATGATTTGAATATGCGGTGATGAATCTATTGATATTGGTTTATTTCCGGAAAATATCGATTTCTATTTTATGCTTATTTCTAATTAATTAATGTATCTAAAAATGGTATCCTATCATTGTTTTCCTTTTCGACCATGAATTTAATAGTCGGAAATTTCAAATTTAACTGTTTAACGAACATGTCCAATTCACATTTCCGTGTATCAAAATGTCATCTACGTACCTGATCCAGATACTTGAAAATATTTAGGGTTAAGAAAATTAATACTGGTAGCCGTAACTTTGTGGTAATTCATTTTGAAAATAATAAAATAAAATAAAACAATAACTCTGTTATACAATGTCATTATCAAACTGCAAAAGTTACAGGCCTACAGGCCTATAGATCTTATAAATGACACAAAAATATATGGGTGTGGTTTATGATGTTATTTAAAATTACTACTATATACTTCACTATTATATACAACATTGGAAAAGAGGTGTATATATAAGATCCAACTGATCGTTAAGAACAATATCTATTGTGTTGTTTCCGATTTTAAAAATTTCAAGGGACTCTAAAAGATTTAATTTACGACCTTCCACGGCCAAATGCAATATTTTATGATGACCAAATGTATGCCTTTCTGTAATAAGATGGTTTGCGAATGTTGAATCTGTCTTCTTTAGTTTATATGACCTCATGTGTTCTTTTACCCGTATAATAAAACTTCGACCAGTCTGACCTATATATACACTTTTACAATCATTACAATATAATTTGTACACTCCTGATTTATTATTGATATCTGTTTTAGGTTTTGCGTTAAAAATGAAATTACTTGTTTTTACATATGGTTTGTAAGCTATACTAACATTACTATTATTTTTTGAAATTATATATCCAATTTGCTCGCTTATTTTACCGAAGTAAGTTAACGAGACAAATTGTTCCAAATTGTAAAATAAGTGAGCAAATTGGAAATATAATTTCGAAAAATAATAGTAATGTTAGTATAGCTTACAAACCATATGTAAAAACAAGTAATTTCATTTTTAACGCAAAACCTAAAACATATATCAATAATAAATCAGGAGTGTACAAATTATATTGTAATGATTGTAAAAATGTATATATAGGTCAGACTGGTCGAAGTTTAATTATACGGGTAAAAGAACACATGAGGTCATATAAACTAAAGAAGACAGATTCAACATTCGCAAACCATCTTATTACAGAAAGGCATACATTTGGTCATCATAAAATATTGCATTTGGCCGAGAAAGGTCGTAAATTAAATCTTTTAGAGTCACTTGAAATTTTTAAAAGCGGAAACAACACAATAGATATTGTTCTTAACGACCAGTTGGATCTTATATATACACCTCTTTTCCAATGTTGTATATAATAGTTAAGTATATAGTAGTAATTTTAAATAACATCATAAACCACCCCCATATATTTTTTGTGTCATTTATAAGATCTATAGGCCTGTAGGCCTGTAACTTTTGCAGTTTGATAATGACATTGTATAACAGAGTTATTGTTTTATTTTATTATTTTCAAAATGAATTACCACAAAGTTACGGCTACCAGTATTAATTGTCTAATTATCCTTTAAGGCGTCTAACGAAACTATTCAAATTTTAACAATAAATAAATTTTAATAAAACCAACATGGAATGATCTGACGAAATGAGTGAAAAGGGTAAAATAGTTGGTATAATCATTCTAATTTCGAGTAACAGAAATCATGACATTAATGGTACGCGAAAATCCTTCAGTCATGTACGTGAAAACCGCTAAAATATAGCCGGGCATTAGTGTAGATACGTACGCGAGTCATTATTTTCCGTACAGAGCGAACGCATTCGCTAAAACTAAAACGTGAACACCCTCATTAATTTGGAAGATAAATGAACATGCACAAATGTGGCGTTCTTTCAACACATTTCAATAATTACTATTATTATTACGGAGCCATAAATAAAAAGTTCTGAGCAATTCACATTCCATTTTTTCATAGTTTTGCATTATGGAAATGACAGAACATGACTAATTCAATTTCGGAATTAAAAAAAAAGGAATTTAAGTATTAAAAATCTCAAAAATTATAATCATATAGATAATATAAGGAGTGAAATCGTGATTATTGATAATCAGATGCGTTGATACGAAACATGTTACCAAAACTTTGATATCCTGTTAAGTAATAACTAAAATAGGACACCTATTTCTACAAATTCAATGTAACACTTCCTCATTAATTGCTGCATATTCGCATTCTAGTTTGGTTATGTAACTAGGTTACCATAACATTAAGTAAGCAAGTAGGTTATTAAGTAAGTAGACATGATATATACTGAAGACAGAGGAGAACGAGTCAGTCTTGTAAATTCTAATCTAATCTGATCTAATCAATCTTGTACATGTGAACATCGTAACATGTAAAGTTATTGTGTATTTATTAAATGTTGTTTTATATTGTTTCCGAGTATCTTACTTATTTTACCAATAAAACCGGCCTCTAATAGGTCTGCCTCGGATGAAGTCGTAACGAGGTCCAGGGGACATCACAGAGTATTTAAACCACGTGATTATCATTAATCACGATTTCTGTAGAATTTTATTCATTAAAAATCTTACAGCGAGGAGGAGTAGTAACAAACACTTTACACACAGTAAGTGGTTCTGAGCTCTTAGCTTGAGACACCACAAAAAAAATATTAGAAAACTTCTTGTAGCCCTATATATGCATCAATAGTTCAAATAGAAATTATTGCCAGAAGTATTGCGGTAAGAAGTTCCCTCCTATATTACTACAGCATATTTTTCACTTACCAGGCTAAATCCCTATTAGTTTCCGAAAATTTGGGAACTTTAGGCATTTCTTCATCCACGACCATTTCGAAACAAACTTCTGCGCCATCGCTCCATCATCGGGGCTGTAACTGTAGGACTGCCTTAAGATTCAACACTATTGCTACTTTTCTATATGATATACGCCAGCGACATCCCAACCACAATGAGAATGAGCTTGTGATGAAGTATGCGATATACGCACGCGATGCATAAACCTTCATATGTCCAATTAACGTTAGGATTACTAAGGGCCAATGTTAAAAATTCTTGGATCAAATGGACATTAGGTATAGATAAGATTACTTGTAGTGGTTGTAAAGCCTCTTCCATTGCGACTCATGCCTCGCTAGAGTACTTTCTTTAGTCCTGCTCTTTTAATTAAGCTTAGCAGCCTCGATAGTAGTTCTTGTAAATACAGTTTCGATTTATGATATTGATGTCACATTTGTAGGAACCACGTTCCTGTTAAACCTTAACATTGGCATAGTACATGAATCGCGATTTTCTCTTGTTCTTGGCAGAATCTACATATTGTTTATTCTGTCTAACCTATATTGTTCATATGTTTGTTGAGGTACAATGCTCCGTTAATGGACCTACTATCATCTCAATAGACTTTCTGTCCGTTTAAATTTAGCTTAATATTCCCTAAAGAATTGTTTTGCCTGTCTTTGACCTGAAGAGTTCTTCCAGACACGTGGTATAAAATATAAAGAATGGTTATTCCGACGCTAGCGAACCATTAAAGAGAGTGCAATTTCATGGAAACCATAGGCCAAGTAGTTATGGGTCATCTCAGATGCTCACTTTTCGACACTCGTAGACGCTCGCAAATCCTAGCAACATTTTGCGCAAAGTTAAATTGGTGACGTACATTTCATAATGCTTGCAAAATTAAGATTTACAACACCATAATTAGACAATCGACACTGTCATCCGAACGCCCGTTGAGGAGTACCATATGAGTAAATTACAACTCATTCAAAACCTTCAGATACTAAAGCTGGCGCTCGACGCTCTCTCGAAAGTCGAGAAGGGAAACTTCTATGACGACGTCAACATGGAGACTGTCTTGAATGCCATGAGAAAAGCCACGGAATACAGTATCATAAAAATCATTGTTAAAACTGTAAATTACGACCGGGGAGGTCGAGACCATGAATCAGCCACTTCGTCCATCTTTCAAGAATTCAAGAACCAAAGAAAGCTTAAAGAACATTTTATTCGCACGGAAGATTGAAGTATTCCAAATAAGCATGTTAATATGAACACGGTCGATGGGTACTTTAAAATTTCTCACGTTGATTAGCCAAAAATATTATGACACTCAAAATTATAATTGCATGAAATACTCTAAGCCGAAAATTGGAGGCGGCTAAGAATCAAAAATAGTATGAGTTGTACACTTTGATGAGCATTTTAAAATATAAATTGCACCATGTTGGATACTATTATTAATGTGCATAAATCGAAAAAGGTTTTTTAATCGAACTATCTTAGGTGATATTGCGGATGAATTAAACAATGTTGATTGAAGTGAAGTTACAGTAACTGAGGAGATTGACAATTGCTATTATAAATTCCTAGAAATTCTAATGAATATTATAGAAAAATATTCAAAGAGAAAGGTTATCGAAGTTTCAGGAAATACCGGAAAATGCTGGTTGACAGAAAATATTAAAATTATGTCAAAAATTAAGAGACAACCCTACGAAGCTATGATAAGTAATAGAATACAAAAAACAGTGTACACCGACTACTGTAAGCTATTGCGGTGGGAAATTCAAGCCTCGAAAAAGAAAACATATTCAGAATCCACAATAAATTCAAACAATAAAGCAAAAGCAACGTGGGATGTAGTAAAGAATATAAATAATTTACTAAATAAAACACTCGGTATGTTTTGTTTCACAAAATACATTTAATTTAATCTCTAACATATGTTTCGCCTTTTCAGGCCTTTTCAGGGTTAGCAATAAAATTTCTAATAAATTGAATCAATTAGGGTTAAATGTCATCCAAGTGAATAAAGTAAATCTAGGAAATATTTTAGTTAATAATAAAGAAAAAACAGAATTGTGTGATAAGTCAGGTGTGTACGAATTAAGGTGCAGTGATTGTGATGCGATATATATCGGCCAATCAGGACGCTCAATAAAAGAACGGATCAAAGAGCATAGAAGTTCTATTCTTTATGGAAAAATGAATACCGGTTTCTCCGAACACTGCATTGAAAAGACACACTTGTTCAATACCAGTAATTTTAAACTGTTACATACTTGCAATAAAGGAAAGAGACTAGACCTCCTCGAAATATTAGAAATTAAAAAAGCAATAAACCTTAATAGACATGTAACAAACGCACAGCTGGATTTTGTCAACACTCCGACCATTGATGCCATAATAAAGTCCCTTAAAAAGTCATAAATAGTGGTGGAAGTGTACTTTCTAATTTAGTTTTTAAAAATAACTCTTTGATAATGCCTGAAAAGGCGAAACATATGTTAGAGATTAAATTAAATATATTTTGTGAAACAAAACATACCGAGTGTTTTCTTTAGTAAATTATTCATTATGTTTCACCAAGAGCCAACCGTGGATTCTATACATTATATTAAAAGAATATAAATGGTATAAAAAAGAAAATGAGTTTTAATATACAAAAATTCTGTAATGGTAATAAAAGTACAGAAGAAGTATTAACAGATCTAAATGAATATTTTATGAGCGTTTGTGCAAATATAAACAATAATAATTGTCGACCTATGTATGAAAACATCAAACACATTTCTGAGACATGTTCGCTTCATTTTACAGATCTCGACGAAATAAAACAAACAATTTATAGTTTGAATGATACAAAATTTGTAGGAGATGACGAAGTACCTACTACTCTTATAGAATATTGTGCAGAGATTCTAGCACTGCCGCTGCAACATATAGGAAGGCTCTCTTTTTTAAAGGGTCAATACCCAGATAAGATGAAATTTAGCATAATAAAACCAGTGTATGAAAAGGGTGATAGGTCGGTATTTGATAATAGTTTCCGTCCTATAGCGTTGGTCTCAAACTTAAATTCTAGAGAAGCTTATGTTTTCCAGAATGACAAATTTCATTAATAAACATGAAATATTAAATAACACACAGAATGGATTTATAAAAGGCCAATCAACCTTAAGGGCCATGTTCCAGTTACTGGAAGAGATTTCGAATGGATTGAGCAGTGGAGAGACAACTATCTGTATGTTCATGGACTTATCAAAGGCATTTGATGGCGTGGATCATGGAGTGCTTCTTGATAAGTTAGAGATCATGGATTTTCGTGGAAGGGCATTTGAGTGGATTAGTTCATATCTTTCGGGTAGGAGGCAGTGTATCAGCGCCAATAAAATTTCTGGACAAGAGGTACGATCTGAATGGGGCAATGTTCATTATGGCGTGCCACAGGGATCAATTTTAGGCCCATTATTGTTCCTTTTATATGTAAATGACCTGCCAGCAGCAGCTACATGCCCAACTATACAATTTGCCGATGACTCTTCATCAGTAGTAAAAGCAAAAACAGAAGAAAATGCTGCTGAATTTTTAACGACGCACTTGTCATGCTTTGAGGATTGGTTTACAAGAAACAATTTAAAAATGAATGTAAATAAAACGAATCTAATAAGATTTGGTGCCAAAAGAATGTAATGTAAATTGATATCGGATACAGGGATGTGCAACTTGCTTTTGGCGAGGAGGCCGACTTCTTGGGATGGACGTTGGATTCCCAACTATCATGGAAGGCGTACGTCGAACGGCTGGCAGTTAAATTGAGTAGTTTTTGTTACGCTCTGGGAGTGGTTTCGCGTAGTGTTAGTGCTGATGCCGCGGTGAGTGCATATTATGCCTACGTGCATTCTAGACTTGCATATGGTGTTATCTTTTGGGGAAACTCAGTTGATGTGGGATTAATTTTCGTAATTCAAAAGGCATGTATTAGATCTATATTTAACATCAACCCACGGGGTACTTGTAGGAACACTTTTAGGGATCAAAAAAATACTTACCCTAGCCGCGGTATACATTTTGCAGAGCGCATTGTTTGTCAAAATACATTATTCTGATTTTCTTGCTAAATATGAACTAAAGCATAGTTATAGTACAAGAGGGACTTCTGAGTCATATTTGTGTCCTCCACGTTCTCATTTAACAATAATACAAAGAAATGTACTCCACCAGTGTATCAAAATATACAACCACTAGCCAGACTTTAAAATCATTGTCAACAAAACAATTCAAATACATTTAAGGAACTATTAATAAACAAAGTGTTGTATAAAATTGAAGATTTTTTTTTAGAAAGAATTATGTAGTAGGTGCTATGGACTTGAAAATCATTTTAATTATATGTTTATTATTTTATATATACAGATTTTGTATTTTATTTATGCATTTGTGACGTTTCATATACATTTTGTGTGTCCTAACGAAAAAAGTTATATTATTATTATTATTATTATTATTATTATTATTAATACCTAATATACTCAGGGTCTACAGTTCTTTTATTCTTGGAAATTGAATTCCTTAAACTAATGCAATAAGAACCTAAATTCTGTTTAAAACAATATTAAATTTATTATTATATATTTTTTATGAAAAATTAATTGAATAAATATGAATTGCCTCATTTTGTTATAATTTATTAACAATATTTAACATTACTTCTTATAAACGATGTAACCTGTTCGTATTTAATAATGTTCCTGTCACTTAGCTCATTTTGTTGAAATTGCTTCAAAACGACACCTTTCAAAAATGTATGTCTTGCTTACTTAAAAAAAATGTATTCTATACTTTCTCGTTTGTAATTCTTCTATCCTATCTGGAATTTACACAATAATGTTAGTTAATATTTTATCTTCTTTTTCGTGATACTTTTCTAACATTTTACTTTAACTCCTTTCGATAACAATTTTTCTATTCTTGATTCAAATTATTTTTCATTCACAATACATGTACGAAAAGGTTTTGTTTAAGTATGACAATACGTTAAGCACGTATAAAGAGTTTGTACAATATGAAACAAACATGTAAATAATTTACATATCTGTAACTATGCACATGGACAATACACCTCGTATTTTCAGCATTTACTTCTGCTTAATACATATGTTTCTGCCAATATAGGCGTCCTCAGTTAAGCTAGTGAAGCAATTTATACAAATTAATACAAACCTGTTATAAACAACTGGTTTGTATCTGTATTTAAATTTACTGAAATAGCCCGCAAAGATCAAGCAAGTTCCGTCCTATAAGAAGACAACTATTTAATAATTGACATCTTACCGGCGAAAGATACATTGTCCGGAGGGCTACCTATCGTTCGAACAGCTATGCTGCTACGGGAAACGATAAAATACGTATGTAGATGTAGTCCATTAACAACCTGCCAGATGGCGGTATATACGAAAAGGTTTTGTTTAAGTATGACAATACGTTAAGCACGTATAAAGCGTTTGTACAATATGAAACAAACATGTAAATAATTTACATATCTGTAACTATGCACATGGACAATACACCTCGTATTTTCAGCATTTACTTCTGCTTAATACATATGTTTCTGCCAATATAGGCGTCCTCAGTTAAGCTAGTGAAGCAATTTATACAAATTAATACAAACCTGTTATAAACAACTGGTTTGTATCTGTATTTAAATTTACTGAAATAGCCCGCAAAGATCAAGCAAGTTCCGTCCTATAAGAAGACAACTATTTAATAATTGACATCTTACGGGCGAAAGATACATTGTATGTAGATGTAGTCCATTAACAACCTGCCAGATGGCGGTATATACGAAAAGGTTTTGTTTAAGTATGACAATACGTGCTTAACGTATTGTCATACTTAAACAAAACCTTTTCGTATATACCGCCATCTGGCAGGTTGTTAATGGACTACATCTACATACGTATTTTATCGTTTCCCGTAGCAGCATAGCTGTTCGAACGATAGGTAGCCCTCCGGACAATGTATCTTTCGCCCGTAAGATGTCAATTATTAAATAGTTGTCTTCTTATAGGACGGAACTTGCTTGATCTTTGCGGGCTATTTCAGTAAATTTAAATACAGATACAAACCAGTTGTTTATAACAGGTTTGTATTAATTTGTATAAATTGCTTCCCTAGCTTAACTGAGGACGCCTATATTGGCAGAAACATATGTATTAAGCAGAAGTAAATGCTGAAAATACGAGGTGTATTGTCCATGTGCATAGTTACAGATATGTAAATTATTTACATGTTTGTTTCATATTGCACAATACATGTGTTATTAAATGCCTTTTACCAATACTATTTTCTTTCCAGTTCTAAATTTTCGATCGAAAATTTAATACTAATATATGTTTAATATTAAAATCAGTAATCTTATTAATGAGATTTACGTTCTTTTCCTCATTTAATACTTTTTAATCATTAAGATGATATCTTTTATATACCCTATACATAATTATTACTTTATTTCTTAAATTTTCTCGTTGCTATCAAAACTCAATAATTTTTTCTCCATTTTTTGTTCTTTCAAAATCCTAGCTACTTATTTAATTGTTTTAAAATATAATATAATACTCATTAATAATTTTACCTTTCAAATTTGACAATCGTCTGTTATATATTTTTTTTAAAATAACATCTTCCTGACATTCACATCTAACCTATACACATTATTTTAACTTTTCATATAAGACAAGTTATTCAAGATTAAATCGAAATTATTTCATGACAATATATTATACAAAAAAGGTTTAAGTATATCAATACGTTAGGCACGTATTACGCATTTGTTACAAATGAAACAGACATGTAAAAAAAATACACATCTGTAACTGTAAACATGGACAACACACCTCGTATTTTCCAGCTTTTTACTTCTGCTTAAGACATGTTTCTGCTATTACTATTAAGCGTCGTCAGTTAAGCTAGTGAAGTAATTTAAAAATTTAATCGCCTATATGGTATAGTAAATTTTGTCCTATCAGATAGCACCATATAATATAGTGACATCTGACTGACGAAAGAGACTATGCCTAAAATGGCAACCTTTCCCTTGACCGGCTAAGCCGGTACAAAAGGGAAGAAAATACGCATATAGGTGTAAGTCCATTAATACGATGCCAGATGGCAGTAAATATACAGAAAAGGTTTAAGTATATCAATACGTTAAGCACGTATTACGCATTTGTTACAAATGAAACAGACATGTAAAAAAATACACATCTGTAACTGTAAACATGGACAACACACCTCGTATTTTCCAGCTTTTTATTTCTGCTTCAGACATATGTTTCAGCTATTACTATTAAGCGTCGTCAGTTAAGCTAGTGAAGTAATTTAAAAACTTAAATCGCCTATATGGTATAGTAAATTTCGTCCTATCAGATAGCACCATATAATATAGTGACATCTGACGGACGAAAGAGACTATGCCGAAAATGGCAACCCTTCCCTTGACCGGCTAAGCCGGTACAAAAGGGAATTCTTAAACCTTTTTCGTATATTTACTGCCATCTGGCATCGTGTTAATGGACTTACACCTATATGCGTATTTTCTTCCCTTTTGTACCGGCTTAGCCGGTCAAGGGAAGGATTGCCATTTTCGGCATAGTCTCTTTCGTCCGTCAGATGTCACTATATTATATGGTGCTATCTGATAGGACGAAATTTACTATACCATATAGGCGATTTAAATTTTTAAATTACTTCACTAGCTTAACTGACGACGCTTAATAGTAATAGCAGAAACATATGTCTTAAGCAGCAGTAAAAAGCTGGAAAATACGAGGTGTGTTGTCCATGTTTGCAGTTACAGATGTGTTTTTTTTACATGTCTGTTTCATTTGTAACAATATATTAGTTAAAAATAGATTCCAAATGCCCAACTATTTTTTAAAAAAATTAAATAATGTAATTTACAAATATAAATCTATTCAACTCTCATCAAGTTAACTACAAGCAATTCTAAAAATTATGAATTGATTACATCTCTTGAAATGTTTTGTAACACAGGTTACAAGCATATGTTTATAAATCATATATTAAATTTTTACTAACCCTTCTCCTATAACTGCTGAAAATGTTAGAATGATTTGTGTAATGTGCAGATTCTGTATATAATAAATTTATTATGTGGCGTTTACGCACACAATCCTTATAATTAATACGAGAGATTACTCATCTCGCAAAGGAGCGCTACTGAAGAGAGAACGGGCCTTTAAACTTCAATGTGAGTGAGTGAATAAGTACTGGATTATATTAGCAGACCACGAACATTTTTAGTGCTAATTAATTTTAAATTAATTAACGAAAAAGCAATTACTTAAATTTCAAAAATTTCGTAAGACAAGCTACTTTGAAATAAAACGCTTCAACAGTAAATAATGAACAACAGAGAATTTTAAAGAAAAGTGAATCAAAGATTAACCTATCTATACGAAGGAATAACAAACTGTATGTAATTAATTAGCATTGTACGATTAATCGTATCTTTTGTTTATTTATTAAATTCTTTCTTTTCTTAATAAAAATTGAACAAAAACAATTTTAATAATATAGAAATAGAAATAAAACTACGGTTAAAATCTTCACTTTTTAATACTTAATCGCAACACGACAATTGTTTCGTCAACACAGTGGCTTCACCAGGTACTTATAGCTAAAGAGTACTGTGATAACTAAACCAGGTCATGTATTCAAAATATCCATTTCGTCAACACGACCTCGGTGAGTTATGATCTTTCACCACATTGTGTTTATCTTGTAACCAGGTCACTTGGCTAAGGGGACACACTCTAATATATAACGAGACATTCAGAGGTCTCGACAGTCAGAGTCACAGTCAGAGTCAAAGAGTTAGAGTCTCTACAAGACTAGTGCCTCATAATTATAATGTAGTGTTTATTATTGTTATCATTGTTATTATCTTTATTAAATTATATGTTGTTATTTAATCGTTGTCCCGCCTGTTACTTATCACACTGGTAAACCTGCGGTATAAATGGAGTTGCCTCGGCAACAATGTTACCTCCGGGACCAGGTGACATTACGAGGTGCATTCAGGTTCTAAGGCCTCCGATTTTTTTTCTAACTAACTACTCACCCGAAAGCTATGAAACTGGTGTTACTTCTCGACGTAATCTCCCTGCAGACGTATACATTTTTCACAACGTCGACGCCATGATTCCATGGCCGCGGCGAGGGCTTCTTTAGGAGTCTGTTTCGACCACTGGAAAATCGCTGAAGCAATAGCAGCACGACTGGTGAATGTGCGGCAACGGACAGTGTCTTTCATTGTTGGAAACAGCCAAAAGTCACTAGGAGCCAGGTCAGGTGAGTAGGGCGCATGAGAAATCACTTCAAAGTTGTTTTCACGAAAAAACTGTTGTGTAACGTTATCCCGATGTGCGGGTGCGTTGTCTTGGTGAAACAGCACACGCGCAGCTTTTCCCGGACGTTTTTGTTGCAGTGCAGGAAGGAACTTGTTCTTAAAAACATTTTCGTATGATGCACCTGTCACCGTAGTGCCCTTTGGAACACAATGGGTAAGGATTACGCCCTCACTGTACCAGAACATGGACACCATCATTTTTTCAGCACTGGCGGTTACCCGAAATTTTTTTGGTGGCGGTGAATCTGTGTGCTTCCATTGAGCTGACTGGCGCTTTGTTTCAGGATTGAAAAATGGCATCCACGTCTCATCAATTGTCACAATCGACGAAAAGAAAGCACCCACGAACGCACTTTCGACACATCCATAACTCCATCACCACATGTCTCCTTCAACTGTCGATGAATTTCAATTGGTGTCACACTACGCAAATTCAGAAAACGATTGATTGCACGCTGTTCAAGTAAGGAAGACGTAGCCAATTTAAGTATGTAAAACAGTTCTCATTCTCGACGCTGCCGCTACAATTCCATCTGCCGTACAGTACTGCCATCTCTGTGACGTATTGACAACGAACGCACGCTCATTTTAAAACAATGCACATGCTTCTATCTCTTTCCAGTCTGGAGAAAAAAAATCGGAGGCCTTAGAACTTGAATGCACCTCGTACATGGCGATCCTACCTTTAGCTAGATGATCAGATATTACATGGCGATCCTGCCCACGTCTGACATTACATGGTGATCCTGCCATCCCATCATCTGACATTACAGTACGTTACAAACAAAAGTTTGTAACAAAATTTTAGACAGGGAAATTAGGGATAAAGAGCTATCGTTTGAAGTATTTCTTTAATATATAAAGTGTTCAAAAAAAGTAACGTACTAAAGTTATACTTTTTTAAATTGAATGGTCAGTATTTTTTTACATTTTAGGATTCTTCTCGATAGCACAATTTCAACAAACTATAACACTATGAGTAGTTAGCATGAAATTTCCATGCAAACGAAAATCAGAATTTTTAGAATATCTATCTTTCGATATTTCCAAAATCATAAGTAAAGGCCGGATTATATTCAGTTTGCATAAATTTGCCTAATATATGCATTTTGTATATTATTTGCATATTTTGTAGTAATTCAGCATTTTTGCATATTTCAAGTATCCGAGTTTTATTTATTTCCTAAATCAAATTTATTACTAAAAATTACTAAAAATATGTCGTGGATGTAACAAACAAACAAAAATTAAACAGCCCTCTTTAAATTAAAAATAGCATTTTATTAAGCCTCTTCCCGTTACTTTTCCGATAAGCGTCTCCAAGAATTCATTAATGGGTCTTCCCATACATCCAGGCCGAGACAAAATTCCAGGAAAAGCTAATACCTTAAAACTTCTAAATAAATACAAAAATACATTTTACCAGTAAATTAGGAGTATATGTGTTTCTTTTCTATTCGGAGAAATTTATTCCCATATTCGAAGGTAATTTTATTTTAAACATCATTTTTGTCTAAAATTTTATTACAAAAGCTTTTTTAATTTAATAGATATTTACATGGTTTCACACATATGGTCATCACTGTCTATTCAAACGTACACAAAGGGTGTTGTGTCTTAGTTGCATATGAGGAAGACCCAGCACACACTATACCCGCCCGATTGCGGAAATGTGACAGAAACTATGGCCCGCATAGTAAACGCATACAAAAACAAGAGAATTGTATTAAAACTGTTCTAGAAAAAGACAAATGAACGTATTTAATAGCTAAAAAAAGTTCATTTGTATTGTCTGAGAAAATCCTGGAAATTAGAAGGTCGTGTGTTCAGGAAAAGCTTTAATTGTGTGAAACAATACACCCCCCCCCGAGATACTAATTAAAAATTTACAGCGCTTTTCTTTCTTTTCACTAAATTTCTTCAATATTCAAAATAAATTTAGTTTTTCTAGAAATCAAACAGTGTCAAACAAATTTTATATTTCGAGAAACTTGGAATAGTCACAAATTAGTTTTTTTTGGTTATTCCGCACTTAACAATGTCAAACTCCGTGTGTTATACAATTTTCCTGCCAAAAGCAAAATAAACTGACCGGCAAAAAAAACCGCCCACCTTAAATTTTTAGCACAATGAACGCTCCAATCATTTTATCAGTTTCTATTGAAATTGAATCCAAGAACTAACATTGTATGTGCAACATATGCAAATTTTCTTTAAGTAATAAGGCAGGTAAGGCAGTAATAAGTAAATTTAATTTTAGAAAATAATAACAGTTTAAACGAAATTTTCTCTTAACTTCTAAAAATAAAATTGGTGTTGTTAATTCTAATCCAGAACCTCATCAATGGCGTGTATGTCCTCCACGACTATCAATTACATCGCGTAATCGTCGCAGCATTGAATTAATTAAATTTCTTATGTATTCTTGTGGAATTGCTTCAAATTCTTCTTGAAGCGCAAATCTCAGCTCTTGCAAAGTATGTGGTACGACTGCGCGTCGGCGAATACGCCTCTGTAGTTGATTCCAAAGATGCTCAATAGGATTGAGATCTGGGCTACATGCAGGCCAGTTGAATGTGCGAATGCCGACCTCGTTTAAATACTCGGTTACGATTCGTGCAATATAAGGCCTTGCGTTATCATGTATTAAAATGAAGCCTTCTCCAATAAAATGGGAAAATGGAATTACAGCCTCTTCAAGAACTTCTTCCACATATCTATGCGCATTTAAAGCACCATTTTCTATGAACATAAGGTCGGTACGTGATTCTGTAGAAATACCAGCCCATACCATAACAGAACCTCCCCGGAAAGGCACCCGTTCCGAAATGGTACAGTTTGCATAGCGTTCGTTCTGTCTTCTCCACACTCTTTCTCTGCCATCTGGAGATCGTAAACAGAAGTGCGACTCATCTGTCAACAGAACTTCACTCCATTGTTGAACATTCCAATTCGCATGCGAAAGCGCGAACTCAAGGCGCGCTCTTCGATGCCTGAGTAACAACTGCGTTCCAGTTGCCGGTCTCCGTGAATTCAGGCCACTCTCTCTAAGTCTTCGTCTTACCGTTCTTTCACTTATATCAACTCCTCTTACAGCTAGCAAACGATGGTGAAGTTGAACCGCAGTTGACCTACGGTCCCTTAGCGTGTTGAGGACAATAAAGCGATCATCAACTCTAGTTGTTGCTCTTCTTCTTCCGGAACCTACTCGTCTAACAAATGTGCCAGTCTCTAAAAATATATTTCAGGCATCCCGAACGGTAGTGCGTGGTATTCCCAAATGTTGGGACACATAACGTTGACTACGTCCATCTTCAATTAATGCAACAATTTGAGAAACGTCTACCACTGTTAACGGCATTGCTATTGTTACAAAACTTGTGTATTAACTGTCAAATTTGACATTGATTTTAGATAGTAACGAACTAAGTCTACTTGCAATTTTTCATTTTACGGATATGTCCTAAAAATGTTGTGCATTATTAAAATCAGTTAATATTGTCTAGTTGGGAATTTCATCACTAAAAAATAAAATCAATCGCGTTTTATAATGAAATAATTAATATGAAGCATTTATTAATGAAATATAATCGGATAAATTAAGCAAGTGTAAACAGAAAACATATTAGACGGGTGGGCGGTTTTTTTTGCCGGCCAGTTTAAAACGAGAGAACAACATTACGAAAAATTTAACGCAATCTACGGCCTCATAACTAATCCCTTCCCTATGACGTGAATGATAACCCACCATTATACAAAACAGACAATATTAACTACCGTAATATTCTCGCGGGCGTTAAAAAATTGCACGTGCTGGGAGGCATCAAATATAAAGCTATCCACTTTACGGAACGAATTTAATGTCAATAAGCCGATGGTAATATTTCCGCACTTCGTATTTTACGAACCGAATCGACGGCAGACGTGGAGAAAGGAGGAAACGCGAGGGAAGAGATGATAGGGAACAAGGTGGTGGAAGTGGTGAGCTGTTGCCGCTTGCCATTGCAGCAGTAGTTGTAACAGCAGCTTTCCCAATTCAGCCGACACCAACCACATCACACCACACCGCACAGCTATATCGGAAACTCCAAATTAATGTCTTCTGTATAATCTCTTCTTCGGCAAATTCCGTTTCTCGTCCCCCACCTTTGTTACAACACCATCCACGTAATAAAGAACACACCGCGAATATAATTTATAATTTAGCACCTGGTTTATGCGCCGCGGAAGATAATAATTAGCAATTTGCTTTGCTAATTTTCACCGAAAAAATGTATATGAAATTGAAGGACCCCGGGATGACGCTGATGATGATGTTCGGTGTTGTTTGTTGTTTTCTCTTTTCATATTTGTTTTTAATCATCCCACGAATAAATAATATCCTCTGGTGGATAAAAACCGTTGTTACACATTTTTAAATTTATGTTTTCAGCATATTTTGTCGTTTTCAAGAAGTATTTACAACAACTCAGTCCCAACAAAACAAAAATATTGATGATATTATGTAGCCAAGGTATTATTTAGGAAAAGCTTTCACGTAAATTAATAATTTCAATTAATTTAATATTTTGATTTAGTATTACAACCAATAAAGGTATTATTTGTACATATTTACTGTTATACCGGTAATTAATAGCAAACTATTCCAAAGCAATTCATACACACAAAACCATTGTAACGGGTGTGGTGTTTATAAACACCCGACATTGCAGTGGCGCATCGATAGCTTATTTTTAAAAAAAACTTATCTCTATTCAACATTCAACCAAAAATTACAAACTACATGATTTGAAATTTAAAAAAATTTATTTGTCAATAGCTGTCTTGTTGTCCTCATGGAAATTGTTTTGTTTTGCGTTACGGCATGAACTACTTTGCTACGCAGCATGTTATGAACCCAATTGCATGTGGTGTTCTTTATTTTTCGATCTCTTAAAGATTGAATAATGGAAGATGTCGAGGTGTTATCGAAAGCTCCCTTAGACATAGAGGGAGCTTTCGATAACACCTCGACAAAATCTAATAAAATTTCAACGTCAGAAATTTTCTTTACTTTCTGCTTTCATTTAGTATTTAGATGTTGATGCATGGCACTGCATATCATCCGCAAACTTATCGCAGGACGGTTGGTAATTACTGAGTGCCAACTGCAGGCATGCTGAGAGATGTTCGTCACTTAGTCGATGCGATATTTCGTTTTAACAATTTTAATTTCTGAAAATGCACACTCGCACAAATTGATCCGAAGAATCCTGTTAACTGAAGAGCTATTTGTTTTAAACAAGGATATTTTGTTATATGTACTTTAAAAATGATCCTTACATCGTTTGGGCATTTTTAATAATTTATTTAAATTAATTGCTAATTCTAAGTAATCATAGGCTATTTCAAAATTTAATATTGTCATTTAATATAATTTATTTACTTTAATTGCTAATTATCGAACATCATAGGCAATTTCAAACTCTAATATCTTCATGTAACGTTTGTATGTTAAAATATCTTGGATGTCACTATAACCGTTTCCGCGGAGTCGATTATTTAATGTGTTTATCTTTAATCAAGAGCATTGGATCTACTCATGCGCAAGTTAGACATCTTGAAATATTATGCGAGTCATCGTTCGTACTTTTGAATTTATATTTCATTATCGTTCCTTTTGGGCAATGTTAGGTAAACAGGACATCGTTATATTTTTTATTAGAATTTTGTAAACATATTAGGATCGTTTAACTCGTCGCATAACCATTTTTCAATTAATTTAAGTCATTACATTTTTGATTTGTTTGGCGAGCCATCTAGGCAAGACTCTCTTAAACTATTTGTTCTAGATCGCTGTAACGGTTGGTATAATTTTAATCGCTTAATTAATCCGAATTAATTAATGAATTTTTGGTGGTGGCTTCCTCATTTGCTTTTTAATCATGTCATGATATCCGAGTAATTATCAATCTGTTATTTCAATATCCCGTATGGGGGTAGTACCTTTTTTGTTAACAATAACGTATCAGTTTATTCTGCTTAAATTAAAGGACAATCATTCTTGGCGTTCTCTTCTTGTTAGTCCCGCTTTGACGTAAGTCGACGAGTGTAAAACTAGGAAGTCAATTTGAATTGATACAGTGTTATCTGTTCTGCTGAAGGCAGGCTTTGACAAATTGGCTTGTTTCATATAAATTCACTAGTGTAGTGATATTTTAGTCGAAGGTATTGTTCCCCGGATTGGAAAAGTTTTACGCCCACGTGTTTACTTTAGGT
This sequence comes from Melolontha melolontha, assembly GCA_935421215.2. NCBI lineage: Eukaryota > Metazoa > Arthropoda > Insecta > Coleoptera > Scarabaeidae > Melolontha > Melolontha melolontha. Next base: position 180,034,995 of record OW285237.1, on the reverse strand, counting down.
GAGTTCTGAGATACGAGGACGGCTGTAATTATATAACGGCATTGTTCCCCATTTGTTATATTACTCTGGAATCTTCCACTTATTCTTTTTCTTTTTCTCATTTATTTAGGACTGTTAGTATCTGCTAATAACGGCAATACAGACTGAATTGCGTTAGACTCGTTATGCTGTGAATTCCGTAGGTGAAATCTACTAATTAGACGAGATTGATTCATCCGCAGTCATCTAATCACCCGGACACAGGAAATCAGCGTAATCGGATTTAAGGTTCATCTTTCACTCCAGGTAGTGTGTAGAGAGAAACATTTTTGTGACAGAGACCCGGAAAATAATATTAAATGTGATTTTGAAGGAACGCATGGCGTTCTAAAACATGGTGTTCTACTCACCATTTTATTTTATTTTTCTTTTGCCTCATTGTAGAGTCCAATTTCATACACTAATCGTGTAATCAGTTTTCTTGTTCAAATTTTAGTAGTATTTTTTTAATAGTATGAATCTCGCATATCAGATTCTTTAAAGTAAAGAAAATTGAGTAAATTAAATTAGTATTTTTTTGGAATCAGTATCGGTTCCGATGTAATTTTAAGATCTAAATTTTGTTTAAACAAATATCTTTTCCATTTATTTGGTAATCATTCACAACTATAGAATTTCATTCTAGTTAATTTTTTATATATCTTAAACACATTTTTTTGCATATACAGGCTGAACCTCTTTTGATTACTAATCTGATTGGAGTATCCAATTATATGAATACATTGACGGTTAATTATTTATTGAACTATTAATTTCTATTTGTGTGTACCACCTAAGTACGTATTGCATATACTGTGTCTTTCGAACCTGTGTAAGGTTGACTAAGCGTTAATGAATTACCGATGCAATACCATATAGTTTTAAGTACGATAATTAATTTTGATCAATGGTATTCCAACTGTGGAATAGTTTTTTTTGTTTTGTTCCATACATATACCCCTCTGGTATAACAGAAATTGGTTTTCGGATATGAAAGACCAAAACTTGGCATGAGTAGCTTTGGGTTTAAGATGTGTATCTGAAATTATCTACAACACCTCATTTTGTACTGAAGAGATCTCCATAAGTGTTTGAAAATGCTGTCTTCAGGGTAGCCTTGAGAAGGGCCAGTTCTTGCCAATATCATGTCTAACATATATGTCTTTCCAATTGTCTATTACACGAGTACGTTTCGCAGTTTAAAAATTGGGAAAACATATATGCTAGACATGAGTTTGACAAGAACTGGCCCTTCTCAAGGCTACCCTGAAGACATTAGATTGGCTACCGAAACGTCGGATTATTAAAATCCTACAAACGATGGAAAAAATAGTCCAAACTATTACTAAATTAATTATCCATCGTGAAAAACTTTTCATAACGAAATATTAACAATGCCATTTATGGAAATCAATTTATACTCAAAGTATAATGACATATTCTTTGCTAAAGGAATGCATAAACAATATTTCCCATACTAACACCAATCATTTAATAAATACTTCCCATCACATCAATAGGTCACTGCTGATAAAATAACCATTAGTGAATTTTCTCATTAAACGAACGTTCGCCAAACTAACAAGAAGAGAGATTTAACCGAAACAAACCTCATTAACTTCATTTAGAGACAATTACTGTCACCATAATAGTCTTTATGTCCCGCTACTTTCTCTCCGAAAAGCAATAAAAGCACGAAATTCACGCAACACGCCCATAAACAGGAACACGTCCTGACGTGCTTGACGCCTAAGAAGCTCAAGAGTCCGAAGTGCTTGCGTGTGACAGAGGTGTTGCAGAAAGATTAGGTAGAAACCGGCGGACCGGCCAGAACAAGAACAACAACAAAACAAGAGCAATAGATCGGAGACTCTCGCAGTCCCGGGAGATGAACGCAGTTTGTGGCCGACAAGATCGGAACTGGAAAGTAAAGGGAAGCTTAATAGTAGAACAAGGAAACCTTTTCCAGGATCGTATTAGGGAAGTAATACTAAGGTTTAAAAGAAGGGGACGTTATTTAGGAAAATTTGTGTATAAAAATTAAATAATATAGCGGAACCGTAAAAGGTGATTTATATTACTATTTTATGAGTACCATTTCTAATTTCAGTAATATTCATCTAAATAATGTCCAGAGACATAGATATGTAACATAGGAAGCAGTTTTAGCGTAAAATGCTGTTACACTGTAATGAATACTCTTTAATGCAATCCTCAAAAAGTTTAGGCAAGTTATTGTGTGTCAAATAAATCGACTGTAATTTTAAACAGAATCAGTTCAAATCCCATTATTTAAAATCGGATAAGCAATTCCCGTCTCTCTAATGCATTAAGTTGCCATTCTCAATAAGTAAAAGAGATGCTCTAAGTACTGCTAAGGTTACCAGTAGTTACTTTGTAGCAAGCTATATATAGGCGCTATGGCTATAAAATAACGAGACAGATACTACTACAGACGAACTAACTATGGGCCAAAGTCGTATGAAAAGCCTGTACCGTCAGCTGCCAAGATGAATCCCATGATTCACTAGTCAGATGTTATGATCTCATGACATCTGACGGATTGTGCTTATCTTGCGGGACCGAATCTTAAGACATCACTTCATAACTGCAACCTTCGTAATTTGGTAACAATCTACCAGCTTCCCTTAATCGGAACACGATATCATTTTGCACGTCTAAGATGGGGCTCGACGATTTGGGAAACCTTCCCTCATAAGGCAAGTTCTAAGAGTATTTCCACCAGTTCTACCGTAAATGTATCATATCGATCGTTCATGCGTTGTGTAGAGCATAGTAAAAACATTCACATGTAACAATATAAACTGACTTAATTGCCAGCACAATTGCTTCCCCAGCTACTGCTTACCCCTACTCATTATGTTAGTCGGAACTTGCACTTCTTGAAATGCATTGGCGGAACAAACAGTTTATAAATATCTATGCCCTTTTTCGCGTCTGCGAGAGAATTTTCGGAAAATATTTTGGATTCGTATTCTTTATACATTTTCTTATTTTTCATACCTTGTCTTTTTTCTTTCAAGGACACCCAGTATATATATATATATATATATATATATACAAGTGTCCCGTATCGTTATGTTTAAATTTTAGGAGTGTAAAGTAGACTTCATTTCAAGTAGCGAAAACGCAAAACTTGCATATCCATTTTTATTTATTTCACAGTTACAGATCTATGAATTTGATTGTCAGATCATGAAAAAAAATGTAATCCCAAAGTCAATAAAAACTGATTTTATTTAAAAAAGTTAAATTAATAATATTTTCGAAATGTGCACTTCCTTGTTGAATGCAGGCTTGTGCCCGTAAGCCAACAGAAGAAGTACTTCCGAATTGCATACTTGTTTTGTCGGATTTGGTCGGCAGCCAGGTGAATATGATCCAACAAATCTTCTCTTGTGTTCGACACTTGCGCGTAGACTAAATTTTTCATGTACCCCCATAAATAAAAGTCAAGGGGATTAAGTCTGGGTGGCCATGCAACAGGACCACCTCGACCAATTCATCTTGGATAATTGACGTTAACCCAAATTCGGACAGCAATTCCGAAATGTGGTGGTGTCCCATCCATGTGAAACCACATGTCTCGTCGAACATTCAGTGGGACATCCTCTAAAAGACCGGGTACTTCGTCAATCAGAAATTGAAGGTAATTATCCGCATTTAACATCCCGGGAAGAACGACAGGACCAATCAACAAGTCATCGATTAGGGTCGCCCAAACGTTAATAGAAAATTCATGTTGAAATTTAGATTGGCGTATAGCTTTGGGATTTTTTGATGACCACCTATACAGGTTTCTCAGATTTGTAACACCACTTCTCGTAAACGTAGATTCATCTGTCCAGAGGACTGTTCTGCAGAAATTAAAATGAAGCCGTGACTGTCTTAATATCCAGGTAGAATAAACTAGATGATCATAGTGGCCTGCCTCAAGCAAACTGTGTCCCCTGCGATAGTGATACGGATATAAGCCCTCACGTTTTAAAATTCGCCAAACTGTCGTTCGTGGCACTCCTAGTTGTCCAGCGATTCGACGTACACTGAGAGTTGGATCCCTTGTAACAATAGCTACTGCTTCTTCCTCTAAGTCTAATGGAAAATCTACTCCTCGGTCGAAAAGATAATAACGCAGTCCGCATTCCCGAAATTGTCTGTGTACTTCCAGAAACGTTCTAATGAGGAATGCGCCTATCGGGAAACCGATGTCGGTTGTGTTTTTATCTGTCAGTAAACTAGGAGCGGTTTCCATGTATGCGGCGACGTGACGACGGCCAGCGCTTGCCGCATACATGGAAACCGCTCCTAGTTCACCGACAGATAAAAACACAACAAAATCCCGACAGATCGTAACCCCTACACAGACACACGGACCGACCAGGGAACTTACAGGCACTCGGACCAATTACACGAAGCCGCGCACGCATGACGTCAATAGTGGGACGCCCCCTCCCGACACAGCAGCATATAACAAGAGGTAGTACTAGGCGCACATTAGACGATCTCCAGCTCTAACCAGCGACAGACCGACTAGCTCCTGAAGATGACGAGTGCGATCTCGTTGAAACGTAGAGTAAATAGTCCTTTTCAGGACAAAACTCACACGCGGCCAAGAACCCGAGAACTTCATCATACGTCCGCGAGAACATCAAGAGTAACATATATATATATATATATATATATATATATACATAAATATATATATATATACATAAATATATATATATATATATATATATATATATATACATATATACATTCCTATAGTTTGTTTACCTTCAAATGGCTTCTCTATGACATTTCGACAAATATTCGTTGTAATATGTGTGTATCTTGACAATTAATTCCTAGATGTTCTTGTTTTTTTGCTTTTATTACTTTTAATCACTTGTGCAGACTTTTGTTTATATTCATATATATTATAAGCTTGAATCTTGTTTATTGTTTTAGCCTTCTTTATATTTTTTATTTAAAGGAAGAGCATAGTATTTATAATACCTTTTTTGTTACTAATAGTACTTGTTGTTATGTGTATGATTTTCAATTTTATTTTGATTTTATCCTGTAAATGGAATTATAATTCTGTTCGGTAATAAATAAATAATAATAATAAAAAAATATTTTTATTTTTATTAAAACCAAATTACTTTTTAAACATATTACTTTAGGGCAAAACAACGTTTGCCGAGTCAGCTATGTAATATAAAAGAGTATAGCAAATGTAAATTAACACTTGTATTTTCCTCTTTAGCAATAAATAGAGAAAATAGAGAATTCTCATAAAACTCTAAACTACCGATGCTTACTGAAAAAATACACAAAAACAAATGCACAGGATAAACGAGTATATCTTGTCGTCACAAACAAGGCACTAGAATATGGAACTGATGCCGGAGCTCACATAATAACGAAGCAATCATCTCCTTCTTATCGGCGCTGGTGGTTCGTGTTCTGCAGAAACGTAATATATATGCATACGAGACGGCACAGAACGCTTCCTCACACCTAACAAACAACATTTCCTTTATCGCCGCCTCCGTATATATCTCAAGAAAGCTAACCGGTAATACCAAAACATACTGTGCTGGCGCACTATAGGAAAGTTTTCCGTTTAAAAAATATTTTCAATTTCGAATCCCGCCATACTCACAAAGTAAATAGATCTAGACGACGTGTCTGAAATGTCGCACACTCCGATAGCTGTAGATACCCTTTCTGCTTTTCTATCGCTGAGCTCAACTATTTTTCATCGTAAGGGTCGGCTTAGCACGAAACCAAGACTTTATCGGACACATTTTCGACGTACGAATAGGATCTAGTCCACCCTCATTCGACGCACGTGATTAGATTGTTTTCTTTTTTCAGATAAGCAAGACGACATTTTTCAAATGGGTGTGCAGAAAATTTCAAAGGAATAAACTTGACATTTAGGTAAAGAATGTCACGAAAAAACGTTAATATATTTGGGAAAATAACGATTAAAGAGAACAACGGGAGATTTGTTTTCTTTTTTAACCCCTGATCGGGTGCATTAAATTTCTCTAGTGTCAGCGTTGTAATTTCGTCTAAGAAATTATTCTTCGTCCAATGTAAACAACCACTTTAGATAGATATTCAGTATCATTTTAGGAACTGAACAATTTAATTGTAATTATATGAGATAAGAATTAAAGTAATAAAATAAACCATAGTAGTTTCAAAGTTTTTTATTGTTCACTACAATACTGTTTCGACAAAATTTGGCTTCAACAGGTGATGATAAACTGAACAATTTTACATATATTTCTTTTCCAGAAGTGTATAGGTATTGTTACGTGCTCGTAGCTACGTCCTCGTTTTGGTTGCGAATTAGCGTTTTCTTTTATTTTGTTCCGTTATGTTTCTTTCGAACCGCACTGTAGTACTTGTGCTTGTGCACATACAATAATTACGTAATAGTTTTTCTTCGTGGTCTTCCTCCCCTCTCGTTTCTCGAGTGGCGATAACTTCTACAGAAAGAGACTGTGATCGCTATCGATAGAGAAAAGGTAGAAGTTGTCCATTCAGCATTTGTTTTGTAACGGCTTATTGTAGGGCCTGATTGTTTAAGCAGTATTCTGGGTTTTTTTTGGCAGCCCTCTCGTTTGTGCGAGGTTTTATTTAGTCGTTACAATTTTTAATTGTACTACAATTACCCGGCAGGGGATTTCTGCATGACGATTTAGCCGATTGATTCCTTCTCTCGACATTAAAAATAATAAAGAAAAAACTACCAAAGACAATAAATCAGGAGTCTATAAGTTATCATGCGGATCATGTACCAAAACATATATTGGACAGACAGGTAGAACGTTTAAAAAACGAATCCAAGACCACTATCATTCTTATATCAATAAGAAAACTGACTCAGCCTACTCTAATCATTTAATAGAGAATGAGCACGAATTTAATTTACAATTCGACACCATACATGTAGAAAATAAAGGTAGAAAACTAAACTGTTTAGAATCTTTAGAAATTAATAGACTTAAAAACTCAGAAATGTTACTAAACGATAAATTAGACTTGAATTCATCCCCACTGTTAAATCTGTTCACCCATTGAAATATTGTTTCTTAGTTGCTTATACTATATTTTTATACTTAAACCTCACACAAGTAGGACATGGTATAGTTTTCAAAAAGCAAAATATAAATGTAATAGTTCCTAGAATTTTAACTTGAACTACCTGATTAACGCTGTATCTTGTATGTATCTTTAGTCTTAAGTTGAATTTGAAGAACCTACTGTGTTAGCGAAACAGCTGTCATTATTTTATTAATAAAGTGTAAATCTAAAACATCTTATGTGTGTTTTATATATTAGTGATATGGATTTACATCAAGCAAAGGTCGAAACAATTAAAGAATATTTACAGAATTCCATACTCTTATAGCTAAATGCGTGTTAGTTCGGTGGGCGCTTGTGTTTCTGGGTATAGTCGAACCTGCACTTGCTAAGTATAGGTTTGAGACCGACACAAAATATAGTTTAATTTTACCCAGATTCTATTTATGATTACCATAACAAAATTCGAGAATTCATTGTGGTTCTTAAAGCAACCTAACAATCTAAACCATGATGAGGAATAGGGTACCTAGGGTACTAATGGTACCTTTTTGCAAACCAGCAGCAGACATAGCAGCACCACGGGTTGGGTTGGCACGCAACACGCGGTGCGTTTAGGTTGGCAGTATCGTTGCTCGCCAGAGGTATCATCGGGAGAAGCAAACATAGCACCACATGTTACGTGACAATATAACCCGTGGCGCTGATGCTGGTTTGCAAAATAGTACCCTTTTTAACACGACAAGCTACCAGTATCGGCAGTCTGTCATGTAACCGTCAGGGAGGCCATATTGGAAAAGGTTCTCTCGTCAAAAGCGAGTATATTATTACATGTTATGTTGTATTCGCGTAGGTATGCCAATGTTACCGTTTCATAAGTATCTCGGTCCTGGAAATAGTCTCGATAGTGGTGATTCCGTTGACGAAATCGATCGTATTGCCCAAGGACATGACTTTGCATATGAAACGGCTTTAAGAGCAGACGATATTTCAAACGCCGACAAAAAAGTTATTAGTAAATTTTGGAACGAGTTTAGTACCACTGAAAATTGGCATTTGGTAAACTTGAAGCTTACGACAAGTGACAGACCTATAGAGTTTCTGTTCCGGTTCCAACAGCCTTGGCACACAGCGGACTGAAATCTTGCTTACGCCCAAACAATCATGTAAGATCTCATGATCTTTTCATTCGTCTGTCCTCTTTCAGTAGGTTCGCCATGGGAGTAATGTTTCTTTCATTTAAAGACGTGCTCGGGCGACCACTGCGTGGATCGTCTTCTAACGATGTTCTACCACTTTTAAAACAATCAATCCAGCGATGTACAGTATTTTTAGATTCTGCCGACTCACCAAACACTCCTTCCTCACGTAAATATTGCTTTCTACATTTTACGATGCTAATTATTTGAATTTTTAATTGAAAAAAAAATCGCATTTACAATCACATTACTTCGCCAAAAGGCAATTAGTTTGCAACAAATGCCGACTACGGGAAAATATTCGGTTCTGTTTCCTTAATGTGATTTAGGGCTTCTCATTATATTCGGATTCACAGTCCTTGATAGCTCAAGTGGTAGAGCAGTGGTCCGGCAAACCATGGACGTGGTTTTGGATCCTGTTTAAGGGCGATTTTTTTTTAATTAAAAATTCGAATAATTAGCGTCGTAAAATGTAGAGAGCAATATTTACATTTACATTACTCCTTTCACACGTTTCTCTTTCCACAAAAAAATGTTTGCTCTTTGAGATTTAGCCGCGTCTTCCATGGTTACACAAACAGTGCTACGAAAATGCGTCTATATCGAACGAAGACCTGAATCAGACTGAACGATATTGTACTGGAAAGCTGCATAAACATGTCGAGACTTGTTTATCACCAATAGCATTGCCTATAAGTTCTGCGTAATTTAATTAGAGCACAATTCCCAGAACTTTGGAAACTTAAAACACTTAAAAGTAACATAACATAAGTAACAGAATGTACTCTTACAGTTTTATGTTGTAGGCTGCGGTTCTGGTCCTATTAAACAATGTTTTTCCTATCTAAATAAATCATATTAGTTTTCTTCTCGAAATTATTATGTTTTTAATATAGCTATGAAGATAGACCTCTTAATATTTATTATATTATCAAAACAATTAAGACTAAAAATATTTTATTACGTTCAATTTGCTGACAAAGTTTCATAGATTTATTGCCGTTTAACCACTATCGTATACATAGAAAACAGCTTGCGTAATCCAATTAACTTCTCTAGCCTCGAATTACTGGAGCGATAGATTAAAATTTTTAATTTAAAAAGATCGTTCTTGCCTCGCCGAAACTGGAATTTTTTTATACAAAATGGTGATGGACAAGAAACGTAGAAGAATTTTAGTAGCGTGCCAACAGCATATAACTGACAACAAAAGAATGCTTTCGTCGGCGAAGGGGTGCACACAAGCCAAAGTTAACAAGAAATCCGTGTGTAAGCCGGAGTTACCGCAACAGTAGTACGACGACAGCGACAAAAGGACGATGGCGGTAGTCGCTTCGGCGTATAAACAACCATTAATAACAATCACATTACCACCACTTTACAGTTTTAATGCGAGTGCGTCCGTTGTTCCGTTACTATTCACACATCGCCCAATTAGGGCTTCATGTAGATTTATTGCATGCAATGCCATTGTCATTTGCTGCTCCGTTGCGGCTGATGCTAGTACTGCTACAGCTTATATTACCGCCTCGCTGGTACCGCTGCAATTGGCCTCAAAATGGCTGCACTCGTAAAAGTAATGGAACTTGCGCTATTTTCTAAATTTGTGTGGATAATTTCCACGCTTCGGGAAACACTACGAATTAAATATATTTTATACTTAATGTACAACCGAATATATATGCGCTTTGCACAAGTTTCATTTTTTACGAGAGAAATACAAATTTGATCTGCATTTAATTTTTTTCTGACCATAATTGAAGACATGCTGGAAATCGGTCTTATATTTATCAAAGTAGGCATGTTAGCTAACGCCATAAACAACTGGAACTTGATTGTGTCAATACTGTCAGTTGTATTAACAACGCCATGACAACAATGTGTCAAATTACACAACGTATAATTATGAAATTTCTTTTCAATGTAAATGTAAAAAACGACTGACATTCATCAGAGACTTCATAAACAGTTTGGAAAAGAGTGTTTATCACTCAAAACAGTCTTGAAATAGTCTAAATCCTTCCAGGATGATCGGGAACACGTGTCGAATTTGTCGCATGCCACCCGTCCAGCGTCTTCTGTGAAACTTGGAAACAGTCAAAAAGTTAACCAGTTGATCCCGATCAATATGCAAATATAGGTGAAGAAAGTTGCTAGGATTGTAAACATTAGTGTCGGTAGTGTGGTCACAGTATTGTTCACGACAATCTTAAATTTAGTAAGCAGTAAGTAGTTAGCGCCAGGTGGGTTCCTAAACAACTTTCTGCGGAACAACAGCAGAAACGACTTCCTGGTTTGTAGGTTTCACGGCTTCGTTACGAGTATGAAAGCGATGACTTTTTGTCACACATCATAATAACTGATGAGACCTGGGTACACCAATATATCCCAAAAAGCAAGAATGTGAGGATGACATGGTGTCACTCAAGGTCACCCACGCTCAAAAAATTAAAAACAAACAATCAGCTAGCAAAGTATTCTGGGACGCTATCGGACTAATTTACGTCAATTTTCTTGAAGAATTAATTCAGCCTATAACAGTGAGCTTCTTGGAGGGGCTAAGCTGCCTATACGAACAAAAAACACGCGGTCACTTAAGCAAAGGCGTTATTCTCGTACACGATAACGTTCATTCACATACAGTCCATCTAAAGAACATATTGGCTAAACTGAGTTGGGAAGTACTGTCACGCCCACTATACAGGGTGTCCTTGAAATAAAAAGACAACGTATGAAAAATGGAAATATGTAATTATATAGAATATAAATCCAAAATATGTTCTCAAAATTTTCTCATAAACGAAAAAAAAATTACAAAGATATTAAAAAAAATTGGCACGCCACTGTGCGTTACAAAAAGTATATATTAGTGGATTTTATGCCGAGAAGCAAAACAATCGAATCTAATGCATATTGAGAGACGTTAAGAAAACTCCAGGGTACCGTACAAAACAAGCGGCATGGCCTCTTGTCTTCCGGTGAGATCCTGCTCCATGACAATGCAAGACCAGATAACGTGCCTTCAAAAACTTTCCTTATTCGAGACGGCCATGCTTTTTTTAATGGATGGTGACAGTGCACGTATTCTGTCACAAACGTATAATTTTGATAGTTTGGTTATGTCATATAAATGTGTGTAATAATTAGTAATTTAGTTTTTCAAAAAATTTTTATTACAATCGTCAAAATTAAAAGAAAATAATACTAAACCAGATGTTGGAAATATTGACCATTATTTTGAAGACAAAGTTGAACTCTACGCTTCATACTTTCAAAGCCATTTATTAGGATTTACTTGGGTAGTCAGAACAAGAATTCACAATACCATTACGAAGCTCTCCGATTGTGTGATGTCTGGTCTTGAAAATGGTATTCTTTAAATGTGGAAAAATAAAATAAAGATCTTGAAGGAAAATTAATAATCCTTGTATCAAAAGATTCTTGCAAAAAAGTTATTGTTTCTCGAGATTTGTACGCTGGGACATTATCTTGCTGGAAATATCCTTCCGCATCATGAAATTCATTAATTAACGGTTCTAATAATTCATTATGGATTGATTAAAAAATATACGCCCAATAATTTCTCTTCTTGAAACTGCTAGCCAGACGCCTATTTCGTGGATGTAGCTTAGTTTCCACAAATTCATGAGAGTTTTCTGCAGATCAAATTCCCATATTTTGCCTCTTTAAATATCCTGAAAGATGGAACCAAACCTCATCCGAAAAGAAGAATTTGTTGAAAATATTATTATTTATATTATTCAAAAACCATAGACAATACTGTGTTATCGTAATAAAATCTACGTGTTTGAATTCTGAAACTGCAGAAATTTTATATGGAAACAACTTTAAGTCCTTTTTAAAATAGTATGACAGACAAATGAACTTGTAATAGTTTTGCGATAGATTTGTGGTGAGTTGGCCATTCGACATCGAATATATTATCGTTCCAATTTGTCGGTAGTTTTCTATATTTAAAGAAATGAAGAAGCAAAAATATACTGAAAATAAAGTTAAATTATGCAGTAAATTAAATATGAATTAAGTAAAAGGATAATACATATTTGAACGATACAGATTACCTTTGTGTTACGAGCATGTCGCGATCGAACATGTGGAAAGCAGGCCCGAACGGCGCCTAGGTGCTGGAACAGCACGTGTCGTGTACCTTACAAAAGTTGGAAACAGAAACTTTCCCAGGCTCGTCTGGAAAAGGTTTTGTTTTATAACGCAGAGGTGCAGAGATGTCACGAAGCTGACGATGTTTTGAATCATGAACTAATTAAAAGGGCGAGCTAAGAGTTGTGATATCGATGACATAAATGTCATTAAAATTTTCTTTGTGAGACAAGCTTTAAAATGATATGCGACATGATACAATTATGAAGAAGTGTTGTACGTAGTTAATTAAATAACTTAAGTTAAAAATTAAATGTATTGTAGAAATTGTAACCGAACGTTAGATACTTGGTGACCGTTCTCAGTCAGGTAGATGAAGGGTCGGTTCTAGCTATGATAACAAAAGAAAGATTTTCTATTTGCAAATACGAAATATACACAGAAAATGTCTAAGTTTGAATTCATATTTTAAAATCGAGATATACTATACGCGGCAAAATATAGGTAACTGAAATTATCAGTTGTTTGTGGTTAATGTTTCCGTAGTAACAAAGTCTTTATTTATGCTATATAATACTTTGACATATTGCGTATTTAGTGTTGGGATTTGTGTTATAATTATGGTTCTCATAACAGGGGAGAAGGTTTTTATCGTAGAGCATTATTTGCGGTCAAACAGAGCTCGGTACCCGAATGGACCGAGCTTACGCCATGTTAGAGAACGTTACGAGAAGCAATTTAACAAGAACGCATCAAGTAACAAAACAATCGAGAAGTTCCATCGTGCGGGATCAGTCTTGTGTCAACGGAAGGGAACAACTGCACGTCCGAGGAACGTTAGCACAAACGGTCTGTTCGATGGATGTTTAAAGAGCTAGGTGAAATCGCATACCGTATTCAAGTTGTTCCGCGTCTAACTCAAATGGATGAGCGGGCCCGATTACAGTATTGCTGCCGAGTGTTGTTCATCACTTATGCGGACTCAGATTTCTTCAGTAACATATGGTTTTCTTATGAAAGCTATATTCACCTTAATGGCTACTCCTTCTTCAGGTGCCATCTCCTCTCAGAAGGTTGGCTATCATCACGGCTATTCTCATTTTTGATGCTGCGGCTCTGAATAGTTCAATGGAGCTGCATTTATACCACTGTCTCAAATTATTTAACCAGGAAATACGTCTTCTTCCTATATTTCTTCTTCCCTGTATCTTACCCTGAATAATTATCTGTAGCAGAGCATATCTTTCACCTCTCAACACGTGGCCCAGATATTGTAGTTTTCTTATCTTTATTGTGTTCAATATTTCCTTCTCTTTCCCAATTCTTTTAAGTACTTCACTATTCGAAACCCTATCTATCCATCTTATCTTCAGGATCCTCCTATATGCCCACATTTCAAATGCCTCTAGAGGCTTGTTAGTGTCTTGCTTTAGCGTCCAGACTTCCATCCCGTACAGCAGCACCGGGAACACGTAACATTTCAATACCCTGATCTTGAGACGCAGACTAAGGTCATTGCCACACAATACTTTCCTCATCTTGTTGAATATATTCCTGGCTTGGCCGATTCTCGTTCGAATTTCTTCTGTATATTCATTTGTGTCGGTAACAGTTATTCCCAAATGTTAATGGCTACATCAACCGCCAAACAACTCGTTTTCTAGGGTTTGAACGGCCTGATGTTCTCATACAGAAACTACTGCATAGTGCACGGGTTACGATTTGGTGCGCCATATCCGGACACGGAATATTGGGCCGTTATTTCGAAGATGAAGATGATGCACAGAATCCGCTAACAGTAAATCAGGAACACTACAGAGACATTGTTATTGCCTCATTTGTGCGGGATTTGCATACTTTTTGCCGCGCAGGAAACCTGTCACTGGGGCGAGAGTGGATACAGCAAGATGGAGCTACAGCCCACACGGTGAGGGAGTCACTTACTCTTTTGCAACAACACTATGGAGATCGCATAAGTTCATGTGGAACGGAATTCCCATTCACTGTACACTCCCCGGATCTCACGGTCCCGGATACCTGCATATGGGGGATGCTGAAAGAATACTTTTTCTGATCAGATGACACATCTGAGAATGTTCCCAGAATTACGGGTGAAGATTGGATTAAAAAACTAACAACACCACCTTAAACAGAATTAAAAGTTGCTGTGGAGAAGTGACATTGGTTTTGCTATAGGTCAAATATTAACGCCAGGAAAAGTAGTTTGTCTAATCGAAAAATTCTATTTTATCAAAATTTCTCAAATACTAAAAAATTTTTCAGGAAAATCTAAACGCCAGTTTCTTAAACAATTAATTGCATAACTTTTCTCCCATCTCACCAAATCTGTATCTCTTAAGGTTTCCGAGATCCCCATAGTTGCCCTCTTTATCTCGGACACATCGTAAATATATATATAAAAGTCTGTTTTTTCTTTTTTTTTTCTTTCGTTATATTATTCTGCTGAATTTGTTTTTAGTTTTTGCTTTTTACAATTTGTCTAACCTTTATTATTTATTTATTTATTTTTCATATTTATTATAACGTAATAATTACAATATTGAATATTAAAGCATATTCAATATTGTAATTATTACAATTATGTTCTGTAATTGGGGTTGACCTGTTGGGCATTAAAGGCTATTATTATGATTATTATTATTGTTATTATTACTATTATCCTATTTTTATGATCTTCAACAGTTAGTTGTCTCAGAAATAGGATAATTTTTTGCTTTCTTAGACAGTTTTAGTTATCTCCATGTTATTTTAAATTAGAATATGCACTTTCTACTTCACAAACAGACGATCACAAACTTACTAGTTGTGTGTAATTCTAACTGTATAATTATAATTTTGTAATGGTAAGAATACTTATGTCGTACGAAAATATGTTGACTCTGACATCAAAGTAGTATTTTTTTCACATAGTGACAATTACCGAATTGCTTGTTGCATCTGTCTGTTTGGTAACTTCACATGAACGATTATTATTATTTCTATTTATTTACATCTTAGAGCGATATGAGAAAAGAGATAAACCAAAAATTTATACATGGTTGTATGAATAATTTTGTCAGATGCATATACAGTGTGTTTAAAAAAGATGCGGCAATATTAAAGGGGGTGATTGCCCAGGTCATTTTATACAAAAAGTTCCTATAAACATAGGTCCGCATACGCTTCGTTACCGATCTACAGCGTGTTGAAGTTTAATTTTAAAAACAGTAAAAACTTGATTTTTCCAAAGCGGCTTGAGATATCATAATGAAATTTTAGGCGTGTTAATAGCTGTGGGAGACACATACTTTGCAATACAACACGATGTTTCAGTCGTACCTGTGGCGCGCGTATTTGCACGTCACATGCTTTTTTTCAAGAAAAAATAGGACGCCTCTGATTTCTCTAAAAATACAAATATGCTTTTATTTATTGTTCAATTATGAAGAAAAAAGCTCTCTTAACTTTTTATCGTACGACTTACCTTTTTTTTTGTAAAAAAAAACATTTTAGTGCATGTCCATTTATTACAGAAAAAAAAATAAAAAACAAGGTTTTATTCAAGGACAAAAACAAATATTTTACCAAACCACAGTCCTGTTTTATTCACTGACATATTGAATGACATATTGAATGAGTCTCGTGATTAATAATTTTGTATGTGTCAAATTTGTTGAAGTTCCTTATCATGAATCGCTATACCAATGGCGAGATGACCGACATGCACTACATTTATGGGCGTGCTGATGGCAATGCATTAGAAGCTAGGCGGTTGTATACTGAAAGATTTCCTGGCCGTATTGTTCCTGATAGAAAAACTTTCGAAAGTATTCATAGGCGTCTTTATGAAACAGGCACATTAAGACGAAATGGAGGAGCAGGAAGGCCAAGGACAGCAAGAACGGTAGAGCTGGAAGAAGATGTGCTAGACATGATTGAAGAAGATCGAGGTACTTCTACTCGAAAAATTGCTGACGCTTTGGATGTAAGTAATGGGACTATTTGGCACATTCTGAAGGAAAATTTGTTGTCTCCATTCCATATACAACGCGTTCAAGCACTTCTTCCTGCTGATTTTCCTCCTCGCATTGCATTCTGTCAATGGCTTTTGCACAAAATGGTTCAAATCCCTCAACTCCTGATGTTGATTCTGTTCACCGATGAAGCGAATTTTTCAAGAAATGCAATACGGAATTTCAATAATAACCATGTATGGTGTGACGAAAATCCACATGAAATTGTTGAAGATCGTTTTCAACATCAGTTTTCTTGGAACGTTTGGCTTGGGATTGTGGGTGACTGCATAATTGGACCGGTATTTTTACCAAGGAGACTTACCGGAGAGGTGTATCGCAACTTTTTGGAAAACACGCTCCCTGGATTTCTGGAGGACGTACCATTAGCAATTAGAGATGCAATGTGGTATATGCACGATGGCGCACCAGCCCACTTTAGTCAAGTAGCTCGTGATTTCTTAACACAAGCATACGGAAATCGCTGGTTAGGCCGAGGTGGACCTCACTCATGGCCTGCACGATCCCCGGACTTAAATCCCCTGGATTTTTTCATGTGGGGCCATTTGAAGTCCTTGGTGTACGCTACTCCATTGGAAAACGTAGAATACTTAAGAAACCGAATCATTGCTGGGTGCAACTCAATTAAAACCGATCCTGGTGTTTTTCAGAGAGTTCGCCAGTCAATGAGGAGAAGATTGGATTCTTGCATCCGAGCTAGAGGTGGTCACTTTACACAGTTTTTGTAATTTTTGGTTGATAAAATTGTTGGTTTGGTAAAATATTTGTTTTTGCCTTTGAATAAAACCTTTTATCTTTAATATTTTTTTCTGTAATAAATGGACATGCACTAAAATGTTTTTTCTTTAATAAAAAACGGTACGTCGTACGATAAAAAGTTAAGAGAGCTTTTTTCTTCATAATTGAACAATAAATAAAAGCATATTTGTATTTTTAGAGAAATCATAGGTGTCCTATTTTTTCTTGAAAAATAGCCTGTGACGGGCCAATACGCGCGCCACAGGTACGACTGAAACATTGTGTTGTATTGCAAAGTATGTGTCTCCCACAGCTATTAACACGCCTAAAATTTCATTATGATATCTCAAGCCGCTTTGGAAAAATCAAGTTTTTACTGTTTCTTAAAATTAAACTTCAACACGCTGTAGATCGGTAACGAAGCGTATGCGGACCTATGTTTATAGGAACTTTTTGTATAAAATGACCTGGGCAATCACCCCCTTTAATATTGCCGCATCTTTTTTAAACACACTATATACATAGTGTATGTGGGTTTTATAATACACTTAAGATGTATTATTTGTTATATCAATTATTGCATTAAGATATAAATAGTAAGAGTTTGCGACAGCAAAATACACATTTGACCCTTAGGTTAAACGGACACTTTATCGAATAAAACTTTATGATAAACTATTTGAACGAATATTTTATTTCAAAACGTCTATAGAATCATAAACAGTAACTCATTTAGAAAGTATATTACTAAAATGAATAAATCATTTATATTTTCGTTAAGTCTCTGCTTATTTTACCAGTACAAAGCAGAATCTAAACCGTTTGTATTGGAAGAACTTCGTAAAGGACTAGATCATTCTGTAACAGCCGCGAAAAGTTTTGCCTGTGGAATTACCCATTATATAGCGTGTAAGGAAGATCAAGCTACAAATGAACAAGTCGAACCTAGTAAATGGTCTAGTATTATATTCGTTTTAAATATAAATATAAATTTTTGATTTACAGCTGCGTCTGGAGTCGATGGGGCAGGTTTAATAGACGTAAGAAGCTCGATTAACTTATGAGCGGACCTATAGAGACCGAATGAAAATAGGATTTCTATATGGGTTGCTTAAATTATGATTGTTTTCAATTTTAAAGAATTTAGCATGTAATAAAGTCCGTTGTATTATTTTACTTATTCCATTTTTGAAAATAAAATTGGCCTAATAAGGTTGTTTCCAATATCAGAATTTCGAAATTTACTTATCAACTGTTTAGAATTTCTACCCAATATTTATGTTAATTTGAAATTTATAAAACATTTGATCCAATTAATGTCTAAGGATTTTAAAGTGAAATATTGGCAAACCTGTACAGTGGCTACCTTCAATAACGTTCAGCAATCTAAAGTATCGTTATGAACAATGTGTAAGACGTGAGGGAGCGCATTTCGAACACATGCTGTACCGAGGTCTTTAGATATGTGTTGTCATTGTTAATTATTATATGTTATAATTACATATTGATTTTGTGAATGCGTTTATAATTTCAGTTACCTTTGTTTTACCGCATACTGTATTTGAAGAAATATCATTTAAACAGTCTTATACACAGTATGACTGAAGTTTCCTTTTGTTAACTTAAATAACATAAAACAAACTTAAAAACAATAACATTTTTTAATTTAAAAATTAAAAAAAAAAAAAAAATTAATAATAGTAAAAAAAACGATATTTTTAGGATAGTTAATACGTACTTTACATGTCTACAACAGGTGTTCGAAGTTTCCCCCACTGACTCGCACACACAACTCCAAACGTCGAATGAGTGCTTCGTTGACACGCTGAAGGACATTTTGCTCCCGTATTAAAGCACTTGCTTCATTCAGACGATTTTGCAATTCATCGATTTCATTCACATACACCAGTTATTTTAAATAGCCCCAGAAGAAAAATTCCAGCGGATTTAAGTCAGGAGAACGCGGTGGCCATGCGACAGTACCCCCGCGTCCAATCCAATGATCTTGATACACAGTATTTAAATGTCTACGAACAGTGTGTGTAAAATGTGCCGGAACACCATAATGTTGAAACCACATCCGATATCTAATATTAAGGGGGACATCTTCTAACAGCGGTTGTAAATTATGTTGTAAGAATTCTAAATAAGTTTGGCCATTAACACGAGCAGGGAGAATGAACTAATATTTTATCTGCGAAAAATTGCACGCATTGTTTAGCTTGACGTCACTAAGTATACAAATAAACCGGGCATTTCATTCTATTACATGTACCAAGTAAACTGCAGTCTCACATATTAAACTTGACCCTGACACAGTTTGATATCGTTACGGCCACTCATCGGTTACTGACCTATTATGTATGAAATTTGTACAGTGAAACTTGAAAACATTGGGCTGTTATAATTTTTTTTTGGCGTTACTAGACAACTTTTATTAGAAAAAATTTTTACTATTTTATT
Source organism: Melolontha melolontha (assembly GCA_935421215.2). Taxonomy (NCBI): domain Eukaryota; kingdom Metazoa; phylum Arthropoda; class Insecta; order Coleoptera; family Scarabaeidae; genus Melolontha; species Melolontha melolontha. The sequence continues at coordinate 180,015,317 of OW285237.1, read as the reverse complement.
TGTTGAATTTTTTGGAATATATCCCCAAAAAAAACAAAATGAAACTTCAGTAATACTGTATATGTAGTGTAACGGTAGAATGTGGAAAAAATATATTTTAACAATATTAACGGGGTTTTTCCTCTTATTCAAAAACGGACTTTATCAAAAAAATATTTCTTGCATTTATTACAAAATCAAATAAGGCAAAATTGTTAAAAAAATAAAATTTGAAATTTACGTTCACAAAATTAAATTTCAATTAATAATATACCACCAATCAACCACCTAAATCAAAATGCCCCTACTGCTTTGAAACGAATATAAAAATACTATAAATTCGAGCAACACATGCCGACGATTATTCTCACATCAGAGAACAATACGACCCATTTTCAGTCAAATTTACGGTTATTTCATTAAAAAGTCACTATGCCCATCCCCTACCCGTTTATTTCACTAGCGGATAAACACGTGTCGCATACCACTTCGTCCGCTTACGGCGACCGCACGCTAAATACACAAAACATGATAAATAAAAACACCAACGTTCCCTAAATACCCAATAAATAAGGAACAAAAAAACGTGTACATATTACATACATATACAATCATATACTGCATATAGCTAAAGCTTTATAAATGCATTTACGGGTAGCCTGTAGTAATGAAGCGGTAATAATCCTGTATTTATGTTGACTGTGGCTTAACCCACACACACACTTGCGTGCATGTCGACAATCAACCCGCACGTGCAGAAAATAATATAGAGTGTACACAGGCCACGGCGTGGGGTGATCAAACGAAAAAGCTAATGTAGAGAGATCCGAGAGGGGTAAAGAGACGGACACATGAAGAGGATAAATTGGAGACAAAAATGGCATAAATTGGGGACAGAAAAAGGATACAGGATCGGTTTAAAATTGTAGGATGAGAGACGGAGGAGGGGATTAAGTGGGGAAAGCGGTCGTGGACAGACGGCCTCGCGTTAATTTCACCCGGCAAATATAAGCCGGGGTGTTCATTACTGTTATGTGCTCGTCCGTACCCTAAAGGACCACGGTTGTTCGAGTTAGATAGACGGTCGGAGATAAAGCAGCCGGTAATTTTCGACGGTGGAGAACTTCATTTTGTTGAAGTTGTAATACGAAGCCGCCACCGTCACCGGTTCGGATAATTTGAACTGTATGGGATTTGTTTTAGTTTGTCCGAAAGCCCTAGCTGTGGGAAGAAAACACCGGGGTCTTTTGAAGGATTGATCTCAAGAGATAAGAGATTGGCTAATTTGAAATATTGACTTGAGTATTATTGTTGAAACAGTGAAATATTCGTAATGATTATATACACCACTGGGGCGGAACATATTCACAAAATAATTCAGAATTATCTTTACTATGTTGTCATTAAACCTTATCGATAGCAATACCAAAACTTCACGAGGGTCGTTATTTAGTATAGGGTTTTTCAATAGGGACGTATCAACTTCCAATTGTTATTTGTGACATATGATTGCCATTTAAATATGTCATTAAATAACGTTTGTGTTATTTAGTGTCTGTCATATATAGTACATTCAGAATTATAAGAAACAACCTTTTAATGTGTTTAAAATTGTGGTTGCACTCCCTGTGACGATAATTAGAGGGCCCTAATTTGTAGTCGATACGGCCAATGGATTCGTATACCACAGGTAGGTGAGCCGTATCCATTCAATAACTATGAAAAAATTATCGCCACAGGGAGTGCAACAGTAAACACATTAAAAGATATTTATCATTCTGAATGCACTATACTTACTTAATCCTGAAAACACTTGTAAAAGTGTACACTCGAGTTCAGAAAAATCGCGTCAAAAACGAAAAATCAAGCAATATAATTTTGAAAGTATTTTGTACTTTGTAAATGTGAATTTTGAGATTATATTTGTAAATAGAGTATAAACTGTCATTGAAATTGTCACTAATTTATTTGAAAGCAAGTAATAGTTATTTATTGTATAAGTGTTTTAGTAAGCATTATCTTGTGGGAAGATGGAGTTATTGTTGGGAAATATTTGGTCCACTAAACGAAGAAGAACGAAGCATTCAGTATATCAAGATAAACTTGCGCGTTTAAGCAACCTGCAACACGCCACGCTATGCCCGGACCATACGCACAAATCCATGCCAAATCATGAACGACAAATTGTCCAGATCTGATCCGTGAAAATACTTATCTTTCATTGTATCGTGAATAGCGTGGACGGTACACATGGATATACTTCAACAGCGATTGCAAATAAAAATTTATTATCAAAGTTCTTGTTCGGTCACAGTTACTTTACGTAAATTAAAACCAATTTTCGATCGTCATCATCGTTCAAATAAAACGACAATTCTTGTGCAAAAGTTTAGATCAACATTTTCTCTGAAAAATCTTGGCGTGCCAGTGAGAAACAAAATTCAAGAAGGGAAAGGAATATTGCTGCTGTACCAAAGAGGGTTGAAATTTATCCAAATGTGTCAATTCCATATTCATTCACAAGAAATTGTCGGATAAATTGCGATAAATGGGCAGGAGTGTTGTCGTGGTGAAGCACCCAGTTGCCACTTTTCCACAAATCTGTCCGGTTTCTTCTTACTGCGTCACGTAACTGGTTTCAAAACCTCTTGGTAATATTCCTTGTTCACCATTTGAGCCTTTAGAGCGTATTCATGACAACGGCATATTCCTGGTCGAAGAAAACGGTGAGCATTACCTTGATGTTGCTCCAACTCTTGTGCGGTTTTATATCGCCTAAACCACTCTTGGAGGTATATGTCTACAGTCAAAAAATTATACATAAACGTACACCCAACACACTCCGGTATCCCAGACATTTTGTATGTTTGTTTTTACTAGGATTCACTCAATATATACCTTCAAAACCGACGAAGTATGGAATTAAAGTTTGGTGGGTATGTCACACTATTACTTCTTATCATGTGAAAGGAAAAATATATATACTGGTATGGCACCTTCTGGAGAAAGAGAAAGAAATCAAGGTGTGGTCAAAGATTTGTGTTACAATCTGTTTCGTGGAAGTCGACGAAATATCGTATGTGACAACTTTTTTACAAGTTATAATTTGGTTTCTACTTTGATATTAGACTAAAATTTGTCAATATTGGGCGCTGTAAACAAAAATGTACATTTGCATCAGCCGAATTTTCTAATCCAAGAGGAAAAGCAGTTGAATCGTCAATTTTTAGATTTAGAAACTACATAAGTATATGTTCATAGGAATAAAATAAAATTAAAAAACCCTTACCACAATAGAATTTACAAAAAAAAATGACTAACTTATTCCCTTTATCTGCTTTTAAATATAAACAATCTTTCAATCTGAGAGTTTTAATAGTGTTCCAGTCTTTCTTACTTGAAAATTGTTTGTGCCGCTGTAAAGATTCCTGTATCTGTCGCTTGCATGTCTCTCTGACATAGGATTTTGATGTATATTCAAAATTCCTAATAGAGGTCTCGATGCTTGCAATCTCCTCTGTAGGCATCTTTTTGCTTGTCAAACAATATTTTAACCCTTTGTTCAATAAATCTAACTCATCGCGACTAAAAATCTCAGACGATTCATTGACAATTAATATCTCTTTCATAGGAGGGCTGTTCTTGTTATCTTTTGTACGCGGACAAAGTTTCACATATTTATTATTTAATTTAGCAATCTTATTCTCATACTTTTGATTCGTTTACTCTAACATCCTTCCTGTAAAAATTACACCAGTCTTCATAATCAAAATTATTTAAATTTTTCGTCAGACTTAAATGTAGATTATACAATTGTAATTCTAATTTACTCCTCTTACTATACTGATATTGAATTTCTGAATTCAACCATTTCATTTTCGCACATGAAATGACTTTTTGCTATTTCTACAATTTGATATTAACTTTACATTCATAAATTTGGGAAAAATATTGTTGATTTTACACCGTCTCAGAAAATGAATATCAGCATTTATTAACTTTACTTTAGTATGTAAACTATGAAATCTATTTAACTCCTTTGGCCGGGTGGCCATATTAACTAACAAATCGGAGACTGTGGCTTATACGTGAATAATAGTTAGTTAATGTTAGTTAATATGTTCATATGTTTCAAAAATGAACAAATAGGTTGTACTTCTTTCCACTTCTCATTATAACATCGAAATTGAAGGTCCTAAGAGAAAGCCAAGAATAATACTGACTACAACAGAAGCAAAGGTATTGTCAAAACGGCGAATATTCAACGAAGAGATGGCCTTCGGCTTTTTTTTATAACATTATAGATGTGGTTGCATTTGCATCATTCGTGATCTACAGGGAAAATAATCTACACTTGAAGACATCAGAAAATCGTAGAAAGTTGTTCCTACAGCAGTTGAGTGCAGAAATATATGCATAATATGCATATAATGCAGAATAGTTCACAGAATGCATAAATTATGTGAAATTTTCCATCACGTAGTGGAACTGAAAGTATGTTGGACTGCACAGTAACACCAACTGTTGAAAATTTTCCCGTGCACGCTTAAGAAGAACGTGACAATTCTGGCAGAATTAAGTAGAAGGGAAGTCCCAGAAGAAGTTCAACACGAGAAGCCCACAAAGAATGCCAAAAACCAGTTTGTGCTAAACATTCAATATGATAGATGCACAACCTAAAATACTTTTTTTTATAAAATTTAATATTTTTCTTCTTTTTTTCCATATAACATAAAAAAATAATGTCAAATATATAAAGAAGTTGTGACTTATAATAAAACAAAAATGTTTTTCTTCAATTCTAACCAACAATTTATACACATTTTTCTATGCACACCTGGGTGTGTTAGTTGTAGTTAAAAGGAGTAAATCGCAAAAATTACTTGTAAATTTGGCCCCCAATTTTTTTTTTTTTTTGGAATATGATAGAAGACAATATTTTAGCAGGCTACCCAAAAGTTCAAGTCGATACGGCACCTAGAACTCAAAATATATCAATTTTAAAATGAAAAAACACCAGGGCATGTGGGTGTAGACACAAAAGTTAATTTATGTATCACGCATAGATTCCTTGCTATATATTTGACAAATAGTTTTTTGAAATTTAGTCGAAATTCTTTAATCGCTGCGTTCAGTCATTGTGAACGAAGTTTGATGTCTCAACGATGTATCCTTGTCGACTGAACACCGGCACAACATTTGCTAAGGTCACTCGTAAAAGCCACTCTGCATGGTAAATATCTGTTTTTGACAATAGTGCACCTAGGCACTAAGTTACAGCACTAGGTCGAATACTTTCGGGACAAACCTTGTACGTTATTATATGGTCAATCAATATGTATTACAAACTGTGTCAGTTGCACTATAACATAATTTTCATACAAAAATGATTTGGCTTGGCTCTGATATATTCACGCATACAAATCTGAAGCATAAATTTGAACGAAATAAGATCTTTTCGGTGAATAATGCTTTTTAACTTCCACAAAAGCAAGAATATAATGCAGATCTTCAAGGATATATATATATATATGCTGGTAGCCGTAACTTTGTGGTAATTCATTTTGAAAATTAAATAAAATAAAACAATAACTTTGTTATATATACCACTTTATTCACATATACTCGTGACCGCGGTTTCGACATACAATGTCATTATCAAAGTGCAAAAGTTACAGGCCTACATAGAACTTATAAATGACACAAAAATATATGGGGGTGGTTTATGATGTTATTTAAAATTACTACTATATACTTAACTATTATATACAACATTGGAAAAGAGGTGTATATATAAGGTCCAACTGTTCGTTTAAGACGATATCTATTGTGCTTGTGTGTCTGCTTTTGAAAACCTCTAGGGCCTCTAAAATATTTAATTTACGACCTTTCTCGGCTAAATGCAATATTTTTCGGTGACCAAATGTATGTCCTTCTGTAATAAGATGTAACAGATTCAACATTTGCAAACCAGCTTATTACAGAAGGACATACATTTGGTCACCGAAAAATATTGCATTTAGCCGAGAAAGGTCGTAAATTAAATATTTTAGAGGCCCTAGAGGTTTTCAAAAGCAGACACACAAGCACAATAGATATCGTCTTAAGCGAACAGTTGGACCTTATATATACACCTCTTTTCCAATGTTGTATATAATAGTTAAGTATATAGTAGTAATTTTAAATAACATCATAAACCACCCCCATATATTTTTGTATCATTTATAAGTTCTATGTAGGCCTGTAACTTTTGCAGTTTGATAATGACATTGTATGTCGAAACCGCGGTCACGAGTATATGTGAATAAAGTGGTATATATAACAAAGTTATTGTTTTATTTTATTTAATATATATATGCAATTTCCAAATGCACTTTACAAAATTTTATCCTAGAAATGTTTCTCGTTCAACGCGCCTAAGTACTTAAGACGTTGACCCAAGACGTATCCATTACTAAACCATAAATCACAACTTGATACACAAAAGCTAAACCTCAGCTTAACCAAACAACTGTTGTACTTGAAGTTTAGAGCGGTGAAAACCTGTGTTTTAGTAGACTACAGTATAATATAACACATGTCTATGTCAGTTTGTTGAAATAAAAAAACCAGAGAACTAGTAGAGAAGGAATTCTTCACGATAACGATGTGAAAAAAAGACAGGTGAATCAGAAAAATTTCCTTAGTAACATTATTTTAATTCGCAGGAGAGTGTATGGTGGAATTGTAAGGATATTTTTATAACTTATTATCAACTCTCTACTGGATAATTCCAATGCAGCAATAATATTCTATAAGCTTTTAAAATGGACCATCTTCCACCAGGATAACACTAGAACTCAAGCAGTTTAGAGATGAAGCGCAAATTGTTACAACTTGGGTAAGATGTATTGTCTCTACCATATTTATCTTTTTCGCGCCATCTCAATACATTAGACTGCGACACCACACTTTTCTACAGAAAATTCTGTAGCATGTTTATGTAGACCTGTTTCCAAATGTGCATATAAAAAGTACATTAAAAAGAATAGACGATATACTTTTTAAGGTATTTATGTGGTTTAATATAGGATAACACGGAACCATTATTTCTGTCTACTTTAAAATTACGTATTTTTCATAAAATTCTATGATGCATGCTATAACAACTGAAGTAGGATACCTATTTCTACATATTCAATGTATCACTTATTTATCGAAACACGTCCTCATTAATTACTGTATATTTCGCGTTCTAGTTTAATTATGTAACTACCATATGAGCAAAAATTATTTAGATAAGGAACGGTCATGGTTGGGAGGATCACTGTCTGATAGGTTCAGCCTGTTGTTGGTTCTACATGTTTTTTGGATGTCAGTTTCGATTTTTTATTTGACATGAATTAAATGTCAGTTTCGATTTGAAGTTTTATTTGACATGATTCAATTGTCAATCAAACATATTATGCCATGTTTTACGTCAATTAAACTCTAAAAACGAACACCCCACCCCGTAAATGTTTTTTCAAATCTGGGAACAGATAAAAATCAATCAGTACGAGATCTGGTGAGTAATGTGGATGCGGAAGGAATTCCCTTCGTAAATCGTTCGTTTTTCTTGCGGTGTGCGGTTTTGCATTATCCTGTTGCAATAATGGACGCTTATGCAACTTCGTTTATGCAGGCCGTTTTCTGATAAGTGCCTGCCGCAATGGTCCGGATAACAAGTTCGAATAATATCTTGCGCAAATTATATAACGTGTTTCAAAAAGAACGTCATCTCAGTAGGCACTGAGTAACTAGTACTTGATTATGAATAACTTGCTTTTATTTATAAGTACCTATTTATCTAATGTTATTTTGATATGTATTTGTAATTTTGTGACTAGCAATATAATTTTTCTTAAAAATATTTTTTTTACTTAATAAACAATACTACTAAATAATAAAGACATTGCAAGAAAATATTTTTATTGTTGAAACATTTTTCCCAAGTGTCATATTGCGATAGATTTTTCTTTTCTCAGATTCCTAAATAATGAAGTACCGGGTGCGGCAATAGTGTGTCGGCGGAGCTTAGCATGAAAACTAATAAAGTTGTAGCAATGAAATTTTACGTACACATGTAGTATGCTACAGTGCATTTTCTATTTTTATTTATATATTTACAGGATGATCCAAATTTCTGCAACCACTTTAAATTTTTTTTTTTTAAAGATTGCTATACTTTCTTGTTATTATGATAATAGAGCCACCCAAATTATCTTTGCAATGATATATGACAATGTGCACTTACTACTGTTAGTTTTGGTTTTATTGCAAATTTTGTTAAAATATTGACAGTTGCAGCGTCTAACATTTTAAGTTTTAGCCTGAAAATGGGTGCAGTGCCTCACGTAACTCTTTTATTACCAATTTATGGACTAACACTATATGGTTTGAGGGCGAACAACGTGACAACATATACAGGGTGTTAAATATGTCGTGCCAAAGTTATTGAAGTTTAAAGGTTATTTTCTCTTTTTTTTTAATTGAACCTATAATTTTTTTATTAGTCAATAAATTCCTTGTAAAATTACCGTTAAAACGGTACCAATAACATAGTACGTATTTCTAGTATTTTCGAAGTTATAACCCTTTGATGGGATATACCTATGTTTATAATATTAAATATGTGCTGCATCTAATACTTGGTTGGTTCGCCATGAAATAAAATTGCTGTGTAACCAAACGTCTAATATCTACTTTCTACTTTAATTTCCGTATAAAGTGTTTTTCTGTAGTTCCTCTTTGTTGTAATCGCGTTTAATTGTTATAATTTAAGTTCGGCTAGTTAATTATCAATTTCCGTTTGTTCGTTATTAGTTGTTATCTTGTTGTCAGTTATATCGTTTTGTTGTCATTATTTTTTATATACATACCGTACTAGTTGTGTTTCTTTAGAATGAATTTTTCGAAAGCGGAGCTAATAGACATGGTATTTGTTCTTGGCGCTAGCAATAGAAATCCACTTTTAGTAATAAGAACATATGCTATGGAGTATCCTCACCGAAGAGCACCAGATATTAAGACGTTTGAAAATTTGCTGACAAGGTTTCTTCGGACGGGTTCAGTGAATTACGTCAAACATGAAAGAACTAAGACTATGGTTACAGAAGGTAATGAAGTAACAGTTGTCCAGTCCGTTGTGGAAAATCCGCGCGTATCTACAAGGATAATTTCGAAAGAACACGGGATAGAAGTCACTGCTGTAAGAAGGATTTAAAAAAAAATTTTCACCCTTACAAAATTCAAAATCATCAAGGCTTATTACAAACGGATTTTGAAAGGAGACTTGTTTACTGTGAATGGCTACTTTTCCAATTACGAAAAGTTCTAACTTTTCTAGATCATGTGCTTTTCACAGATGAAGCAACATTTGCTAACTGTGAAATAACAAACAGAAAAAATTCTCATTATTATGACACTAGAAACCCTCATTTTGTGCAACCCAATTTATACCAACAAAAATGGAGTGTTAACACCTGGGGAGGCATCATAGGAAACACTATTGTAGGTCCATTCTTTTTTAATAATACTTTAAATTGTCAAATCTACACAAATTTCCTACAAAATAATTTACCATTGCTGTTAGAAGGCCTACCAGATAACGTCATAAGGAGATTGTGGTACCAACATGATGGTGCACCTGCACCTTACGGTGCTGCTGCAAGAGCACATTTAGATAGGGTATTCACCAATAGGTGGATTAGGACAGGAAGCTTTATAAGCTGGCCACCGCGATCACCAGATCTAACCTCTTGTGATTTCTTTCTGTGGCCTACTGTAAAAAATATAGTTTACGAAATACCTCCTACAACGGCAGAGAACAAGCAGCAACGAATCAGAAACGCTTTTCTTCAACATTAACAGTAAACAAGTCTCCTTTCAAAATCCGTTTGTAATAAGCCTTGATGATTTTGAATTTTGTAAGGGTGAAATTTATGTTTTTTTAAATCCTTCTTACAGCAGTGACTTCTATCCCGTGTTCTTTCGAAAGTATCCTTGTAGATACACGCGAATTTTCCACAACGGACTGGACGACTGTCACTTCATTATCTTCTGTAACCATAGTCTTAGTTAGAAACCTTGTCAACAAATTTTCAAACGTGTTAATATCTAGTGCTCTTCGGTGAGGATACCCCATAGCATATGTTCTTGATGCTAAAAGTGGATTTCTATTGCTAGTGCCAAGAACAAATACTATGTCTATTAGCTCCTCTCGAAAAATTCATTCTAAAGAAACACAACTATAAACTATTACGGCATGTAAATAATGACAACAAAACGATATAACTGATAACAAGATAACAACTAATAACGAACAAACGGTAATTGATAATTAACTAGCCGAACTTAAATTATAACAATTAAACGCGATTACAGCAAAGAGGAACTAAAGAAAAACACTTTATACGGAAATTTTAAGTAGATATTTGACGTTTGGTTACACAGCAATTTTTGCTTAATATCATTTCATGGCCAACCAACCAACTATTAGATGCAGCACATATTGAATATTATAAACATAGGTATATCCCATTAAAGGGTTGTTATAACTTCGAAAATACTAGAAATAACTACTATGTTATTATTATTAGTACCATTTTAACGGCAATTTTACAAGGAATTTGCTGACTAATAAAAAAATTATAGGTTCAATTTAAAAAAAAGGGAAAATAGCTCTTCGATAACTTTGGCACGACATATTTAACACTCTGTATATGTTGTCGTTGTTCACCCTCAAAACATATAACGTGTTAGTTCATAAATTGGTAATAAAAGAGTTATGTGAGGCACTGCACCCATTTTCAGGCTAAGACTTAAAATGTTAGACGCTGCAACTGTGAATATTTTAACAAAATTTGCAATAAAACCAAAACTAACAGTTGTAAGTGACATTGTCATATATCATTGCAAAGATAATTTGGGTGGCTATCATCATAATAACAAGAAAATATAGCAATCTTTAAAAAAAAAAATTGAAAGTGGTTGCGGAAATTTGGAACACCCTGTAAATATAGAAATAGAAGTAGAAAATGCACTGTAGGATACTACATGTATACATAAAATTTCATTGCTACAACTTTATTAGTTTTCATGCTAAGCTCCGCCGACACACTTTTGCCGCACCCGGTATATACAAGAAGTAATAACTTAAATGACTTAGATGAATACAATTACAATTAAATGTAATAAAATAACACCAAATGTATTGCAGAATATTTTTTACAACCTTAAAACGTATTCAACAGAATGGTGACCATTTTGAACACTCGTTATAGATTATAATAATTAAACGTTCTAGAAAATAGTTATTTACTTTGGTTGTTTGATTAATTCCCGTCTTTAAAATTTTCTTATTAAATAAATTAATAATCTAATTGTACTTGTTATTAATTTCATCACCAAATCTCTCGATGATTAATTTTGAACAGTGACAGGTAGATGACCTAGATATAGATTAAATGGTATAATCTATATCTGCATTTCAAGAATGCAGAACATCATAATTTATGGGAGAAATTCATTGACAACTAGATGTAATTCTTTTTGAAACACGTTGTAGTACCTTTCGTCAGATAATCCATAAAAATAATCCCTTCGCAATCCCAGAATACAGTAAGCATTAACTTTCCAACAAACGGAACTGTACGCGTCTTAAGTTAAGGCCCTTCTTCGGGTTTACTCCATTCTTTGGATTGACTTTCGATCTCAGGATTGAAATAAGGAATCCACATTTCGTCAGTGGATATTATTCGTTGCCAAAATTCATCACATGTCAGACCTATTAAGTTTCTGTTCCGGTCCCAACAGCCTTGGCACCCAGCGGGCTGAAATCTTGCTTACGTCCAAGCAATCATCTAAGATCTCATGAACTTGTCGTGTACCCATTTCTAAACGTACACTAATTTGAGAAATAGTCATTCGTCTGTCCTCTTTCAGTAGGTTCTCCACGGCAGTAATGTTCCTTTCATTTACCGACGTGCTCGGGCAACTACTGCGTGGGTCGTCTTCTAATGATGTTCTACCACTTTTAAAGCGACCAATCCACCGATATACAATACTTTTAGATTCTGAAGACTCACCAAACACTCCTTGCAGACGCTTAATAATTTCTGAAGTTTTTATACTCTCTTTCCACAAAAAGAAAATTATTGCTCTTTGAGATTTAGCCGTGTCTTTCATGGTTACACAAACAGTGCTACGATAATGCGTCCATATCGATCGAACACCTGAATCAGATTGTATAATATCGCACTGGATACCTGCATAAACATGTCAAGACTTGCCTATCGCCTATAAGTTCTGCGTAACTAAATTAGAGCACAATTCCTAGAACTTTATAAACATCCCTTGTACATTACTTCTATTTAAGTAGTTTACCGGATTTATTTCCTTAGTTTCGTCAAGAAAATTTTTGGAATCGGAAGTCGCAACTTGGGCATTTTGACCTTTTTCAATTCATTTAAATTCTTATGGGTTTCCACTATAATACGTATTTCATTTTGAATTTACCTGTGAATTGCATCAAAGTACACAATTGTGACCAAACTTCATAAGTAGAGCTGAGGATGTTTGCGGTACGGCAGGACCGTATGTAGTGCATCCCCACATTTAACTATTTATCTAAATATTCTCTGAAATGATTTACCGGATCTCATAAATTAATAGAGTGATATTTTAGTATGCACTGGATATTGTTATTATACAAAATCATAATAGCCATTTGTATTTATGGATCATAAATAATAATACGCATGTATTTGTATTTGGTTGTGAATTCAATTTAAACTTAAAACGAATCGTAATATTTTAACGACAAGCCGTCCTTACAATACATGCATTCGAGACAAAGTGTGCAACTCTACGAATAACTTCCATAATTGATCGAAAATGGACATTTTGGAGCTGAAGTAAAGCCCCTATTCTTAGAAAATTTTATTACTGTCGTTATGAACTATTATTAAAAACAACAAAGGCCTTTTATTAGTGTTGAAGTTTTAGTTTCATTGAATTTCCATGTTGTAAGTAGTCAATTGTAAAGTTTAACTAGGTGAATGAAGTTAGAAGTTATAAGTTATAACTTCTAACTTCATTCACCTAGTTCAAGTAGGTAGTATATATAAAATATATGCAAAATATGTGCTGCCAGGCTTTGAAAGGCTGTGTGACAAGATTTTAATAAATCGAGGTTTCTTTTGTTTTCGTAGCTTTTATTGCATTTGGTTATAAAAATAATATAATAAATAGTAATAAACACAGCTTCTAATCTAGTAATATATTATCAGAATGTGTTTTTCTGGATTTTAGTTAAATTTACACCTTGTTTTAGAATATTGTGAATGAACACTTTACAATTGACTACTTACAACATGGAAATTCAATGAAACTAAAACTTCAACACTAATAAAAGGCCTTTGTTGTTTATAATAATAGTTCTTAACGACAGTAAAAAAATTTTCTAAGAATAGGGGCTTTACTTCAGCTCCAAAATGTCCATTTTCGATCAATTATGGAAGTTATTCGTAGAGTTGCACACTTTGTCTCGAATGCATGTATTGTAAGGACGGCTTGTCGTTAAAATATTACGATTCGTTTTAAGTTTAAATTGAATTCACAACCAAATACAAATACATGCGTATTATTATTTATGATCCATAAATACAAATGGCTATTATGATTTTGTATAATAACAATATCCAGTGCATACTAAAATATCACTCTATTAATTTATGAGATCCGGCAAATTATTTCAGAGAATATTTAGATAAATAGTTAAATGTGGGGATGCACTACATACGGTCCTGCCGTACCGCAAACATCCTCAGCTCTATTCATAAGTATATTCAAACAGTTATTACACGTTAAATATGCAATAAATTAAGTGTAGAAATACTAAAAAATAAAGTATAGAAACTTGTATTTCTAAACTAAAAGTAATTTTTTCTATTTTGCGTTCGAAATGAACTCATTATGAAACCCAAAACAGTATCGAAATGAGCTTCATTTCGATACACTTTTTTTCATTTTTCAGTGTTGGCGTTATTCGAATACAGAAATAAATATTGCTGTCATTTGATTTTAAGAATTTATGTACATTTGACAGATATGATATATGTCCGTATTTTACACAAACAACGTATGTTGTATACAATTGACAACAACATATATATGTTTCTATGTCACTCATGTTTATATTTTTAAATGAAGTATCAAGTAATGTTATCGAAAATTAGTAAATAATATGTAATATAATATACTGCGCGGATAGCAAGATTTAAATTTGAAAATGTATCAATGTGACCAACTGCATGCTTTATATAAAAATTAAACTCTGAACTTTCAAATTAAATAATTCCAATTTAAGCAATTTATTAATGTAAAAAACGCAAAATAGAAAAAATAGTATAAAAAACTCGTTTCATAAGGCCTTTTGCCGCACTCGCTCTTTAGAAAACTCGCCGCTATCGCGGCTCGTTTTCTAAACTGATCTCGTGCGGCAAAATGGTGCCTTATGAAACTTGTTCTTTAATATACTATTAAAGCCCGTCCTTATAATCGTTTAGAAACACATTCGTTTTAATGTGACGGTAGTTGAGATAGGTAAGAACTTTTATATTCAGAATACTCGTATGCACTGATGTACTAGGTAATTCAACAACGCGCAAGGGTATTACAAATGAAGTGATGTTTTTCTTAAAATTTCATATAATCAGGGAGAATGTTCTAGGGAAACGTACACTAGTCGTTAGTCCCGGATGACATGAAAGAATCGATTCGCCCAAATCTCATTCGTCTTTATCAATTCGAAATTCCACGAAATGTCCGGGTAGGTTTCGAGGCCTACAAAGCCTCTGTTCTCAAATTGAATTATTGAATGTCAGCAAAGACATCTTTCAGTTAAAAGAAAAGAAGTGAAAATCGTGTACGAGTTGCTATCTAAAATTTTACGGAAATATCCTGACAAGACTAAATAACACGAATAAGTTTATTTTCTTTACTGTTTTTAAAACTAACGGAAAAGATTTAACACCAAAAAGAGAGAATATTTGCAAACTTTAACACGGGTAGAAGAATTTTGACGCCGAAAAAATTGCTTTTTTTTAATTATTTAACAAAAAAATACACATCTTCCTTTACAGCACCAGTCAGCATGCGACGATGTTAACACAACACCGTAATAAACAATTTCGTCGGTTCCATATGTGTATATACCGGGTTCCTTTTCAATATTACATATGTATCATTAGCGGCATAGTAGGCAACCAGTTATACACTAGTGATTTACCTATACCTTAGTTCTTAAATTAGTTTGCCATGGAGAAAGAAAAATTTTTTATATCAAATATTTCCGAATTTTTATTCATACATGAATCTTAAATTAAATACATTTCATTGAAAAGTAGATAATTTATTTAAATGATGAATAACTACAACAAAATTTAAAAGGTAGCAATGATAATGTAGTACCAGAAGAATAATAGTTTAAGAACGGTCATAGACATTATTATCCTGACAGGCCAATACAACAAATTCAAAGAAGATGATTGTTTTCTAAATTCCCACAAAAAATAATAAACCAATCACGTTTTAACAGAACACATGAAGCTCAATATCCTGTGTTATGTAGACGAACGGTCTCTAAGATCACTTTTAGATGTAGCCAGGTATGTTGGAGTATCGTACAGTTCGGTTCACAAAACCCCGAAAGAATTCAAATATAAGCCATACAAGATATCAAATCATTAAGAGCTTTTCGAGAAAGATAAAGTAAAACGAACTGATTTTGGTGATAAAATGTTTAATTTGTTAAAAGAACACCAAAGAATTTTAAACAAAATAATTTTTACTGTTGAAGCTGTTACGCTTCGCATATATAAGGATGCTTAATTCTACTTTTAAATTATATATATTTCTTTAAATATCTGGCATTTTTAAATATGAAACTTAACTTAGACATTTTTCTGTGTACATATTCGTTTGCAAAGAGAAAGCATTTTTTTTGTTCTCGCTTAGACGATAGATCCTTGGTCTTCTACCTGCATTGAACCGTCAACAAGCCTTTAACGGTCCCTTAAATTGTTTATACATTTCGATTTTAAATTAAGTAGTTTTAATTTAATTACGTACGTCTTCCTTTATATATGATGTCTCATATCATTTGAAAGTTTGACTCACAAGGGATATTTTAATAATATTTATGTCATCGACAGCACAACTCGCGAAGTCGCGCTTTTGATTAATTATTTTTCAAGACATCGACAATATCGAACCCTCTCTTCGACTTAGAGCAATAAAACAGACCTTTTCTAGACCAGTATTCTATCTACACAAAATCTCAGTTTTCTCTTTAGAACCTTCGTAAGTAATTACCCGCCTACCGGCCATACAATTCAAGTACTGGCCATGACACACATGCCCTTGCATCTCCGCAACTAAAAGGTAATCTGTATTGTTCTACATAAATTATTCTTTTAAGCTAATCCATATTAATTTAATTGTTTTAATTAATTGATTTCTTCGTCAGTCTACCAAGCATCGCTCTTCATACTTGTCGAAGCATATCTTCGCAGACCTCGTAGCCGACAAACAAAAGCTTCAACAGGAAACTCTGTATTGTTCGATATAGAGGTTATTTTATATTAATCGTAATTAATTAACATTTAATTTACTGTCCAATTTAACGTTCGTTTCAGTTTATCTTGTGTTAATGTTTTAATTACTTATTTACCGCTCCTTCTGTATATTACCCTTATTTAATTACTTTTAAATATATCAAGCTCAATTTCTTTTATGTAAATAATAAAGACAAACTTTAAGGACAACGCTCCTGTGTTTTATTTAGTTAGTAAGTTGTAATATATTCAAGCATTGTCACACACGTCCTGACCCTTAGATGCAACTTCACCAGCACCACAATTATTTTATCTTAAAATAATTTCATTATTATTAGCACACACAGCAGCCAACCAAAAATAACGCGTGTTAGTTATAAGTGACACCATAACGAAATACTCGTGTTTGTAATAAAGCAAACGGTTTCGTTTTGTTGGCATAGGTTATGCTGTTTACGTATATTTCGTAATCTCTTCTCCAACGATACATCAGAAATCTATTGCACTGTACATTTTATTATCCATCGTATTTTAGATCCGAGAAATTGTCAATGAATTAACGCACTGTATTCTACATTGGACGGCTAAACGAGCTCACCGATCGTGGCATGTTTATACACGACACGACTGCATACTAATTTACTATTCCAGGTTCGTTTCATTCGCACGGCTAGCTGCCGATATCAAACTTGATAATGCCCGTAATACGAGGTGCATTCAAGTTCTAAGGCCTCCGATTTTTTTTCTCCAGACTGGAAAGAGATAGAAGCATGTGCATTATTTTAAAATGAGCGTGCGTTCCTTGTCAATACGTCACAGAGATGGCAGCACTGTACGGCAGATGGAATTGTAGGGGCAGTGTCGAGAATGACAACTGTTTTAGATACTTAAAATGGCTACGTTTTCCTTACTTGAACAGCGTGCAATCATTCGTTTTCTAAATTTGCGTGGTGTGACACCAATTGAAATTCATCGACAGTTGAAGGAGACATGTGGTGATGGAGTTATGGATGTGTCGAAAGTGCGTTCGTGGGTGAGACAGTTTAATGAAGGCAGAACATCGTGTGAACAAACCGAAACAACCTCGGGCTCGCACAAGCCGGTCTGACGACATGATCGAGAAAGTGGAGAGACTTGTTTTGGGGGATAGCCGAATGACAGTTGAACAAATCGCCTCCAGTGTTAGCATTTCCGTGGGTTCCGTGCACACAATCCTGCATAACGACCTGAAAATGCGAAAAGTGTTCTCCAGGTGGGTGTCACGAATGCTGACAGACGACCACAAGGTTGCTCGTGTGGCATGTTGCCAAGCAATGTTGACGCGCAACCAAGGCATGAATGGGACTTTCTTTTCGTCGATTGTGACAATGGATGAGACGTGGATGCCATTTTTCAATCCAGAAACAAAGCGCCAGTCAGCTCAATGGAAGCACACAGATTCACCGCCACCAAAAAAATTTCGGGTAACCGCCAATGCTGAAAAAATGATGGTGTCCATGTTCTGGGACAGCGAGGGCGTAATCCTTACCCATTGTGTTCCAATGGGCACTTCGGTGACAGGTGCATCCTACAAAAATGTTTTGAAGAACAAGTTCCTTCCTGCACTGCAACAAAAAAGTCCGGGAAAGGCTGCGCGTGTGCTGTTTCACCAAGACAACGCACCCGCACATCGGGTTAACGTTACGCAACAGTTTCTTCGTGAAAACAACTTTGAAGTGGTTTCTCAAGCTCCCTACTCACCTGACCTGGCTCCTAGTGACTTTTGGCTGTTTCCAACAATGAAAGACACTGTCCGTGGCCGCAAATTCACCAGCCGTGCTGCTATTGCTTCAGCGATTTTCCAGTGGTCGAAACAGACTCCTAAATAAGCCTTCGCCGCGGCCATGGAATCATGGCGTCGACGTTCTGAAAAATGTATACGTCTGCAGGGAGATTACGTCGAGAAGTAACACCAGTTTCATAGTTTTCGGGTGAGTAGTTAGTTAGAAAAAAAATCGGAGGCCTTAAAACTTGAATGAATATCTCCGGCTCTGTATGTGGCATCAATATAGCATCTCTAATCATAAATAGTCTGGCCGATATCGGCAGATAAATTTGTACGCAGATAGATCGTAAAAATTTTAGTTTATTTCGCCGAGGTCGTTTTATAAAGGTCGCCGTAAATAACGGGTTTTCGTGTATAGGAATTTCCTTACAGTCAGTTCCGGGAATTTAGAAACTGTCTGTTACCTTAGGTGGTCGCTTTAGACAGGTTGCCGTTAACACAGGTTTTACTATACAATACAATATTTTATGATGCGCATTTGATGTTAGTAGATAAGCTATGGGGGTTCGGGCACAAAAACCCATATATTTTCTTATGGAGGTTCATTTTGCATTTTTGAGGGTGAAACGTCAATGGGCATGCGCCAACCCCAACTGCTACCTGTCTTTGAAATAGACAGGTCTGTCTTTGAATCGGACAGGTCTGTCTTTGAAACAGACAGGTCTATCTTTGAAACAGACAGGTCTATCTTTGAAACAGACAGGTCTATCTGTTTCAAAGACAGGTAAGAGATGGGGTTGACGCATGCGCATCAACGTTGCACCCTCAAAAACGCAAAATGAACCTCCATAAAAAAATACATGGGATTTTGAGCCCGCACCCTAATTGCTTATCTACTGACGTTTAAACAATACAAACTTTTACGTAGTACCTTATATATTTACCCGAATCGATGTAACAATAATAATATTAAAATTAAAGGCTTCTCACATACAATAAAATAAAGATCTCCTCATATATGATAAGTAAATAACTTCGAGACTATTGCATCAAGATTACATAATAAAGATCAACCGACCGAAAAGAATTTTAACGAGGGAATTTTATGTGCATTTTCCCAAAGCGATCTTTAAATTCTTATGCACCGGATCTCCCACAATAGCACGGGGGAGGGGGAGCGTTTTGTTGTAGAAGTTGGGAATTTGACCTCATGCCAGCAGCAATTTGCAGAAACTAAATCTTACATAGTTTAAGGGCAAATATATGGAATGCATGTGTATATATATTAAGTTTTACAAGAATTTTATGTACACAGTCTGGATTGTGTAATGTTACTGGTGAAACGAAGTTTCGAAAAGCGACCACCGAGAATGGATATCGGAAAAAGTTTAAACGATTATAGCGAAGGCTTCCAGGCAAGTTTTTAATCTTGTAAGTTACAGTTGACTTACAATAAAAAATGTAGTGGCACTAAATGTTTCGTTAAACTAGTTTCAAAGAAATGTTCTCTCTTAGGGAAATAAATCCATATGCAAATGTTACTTCAAAGTAGATAATAGGAACATATAATTAAAATTAAAACCACCTAGACTTTTCATTGTATTAACAATAACTTACACTAGTAATAGAAAAAACTACTTCAGATACTAAAACATAGATATAAACAAAATCTAACAAAAGAAATGTCGAAGTAAAAGAACTCGTTAATTCCTTTTGTTTTACTTAATTTTAGATCAATCCTAATTTAAAAATAAAATATCATATAGAAATGCTACATTTTATACAAGAATCCAATGACGTATTAATGAAAAATTTCCACAACAGCATAATTAAATGTCTTTCGTATACAAGTTATGCAATAAAAAACACGGTTAATATTTCCTAGAATTTCATTTTAAATATGCTCAAAGTAATTCCCTTCAGCAATGATACAATGTATAAAATTGACAAGAATATTAGTTTCTATGTCACTCATGTTTATATTTTTAAATAAAATATCAAGTAATGTTAACAAAAATTAATAAATAATATTTCTGCATACTTTATACAGTCTCCACAGATTCATTCTCAACACGGAGATCTCGCTTATTATGAGAGATAGAGATTTGGTTAAATGGGATCAAATACTCCAGGGGTAAAGTTGTACCAAATCCCATACGCTTCAGGTGCTATTGCAAAAAAAGTGAATTTTTGTTTCTACGATTTTCTTTAATAACTCTTTTATTTTTAAAGACAAATTTAATTTGCACTTCCTTAAGGCGTATTATTTTGTGCTCCGATTTTAGAAATTCGTAGAAGGAGAAATATACGTCTTATAAACCTGAATTCAGCGATTAAACGTGTTTATAAAATTAAGCAACACATCTGAACCACCAAACGTTCTTGAATGCAAAGAAAATATCAGATTTCATATCCTTGTTTCTACGAAGCATCTCCGGTTTCTAAACCTGATTTTCAAGTACTAAACGCTGCAAAAAAAAATTCTCTGATAACCTGTTTCAACCAACGTAATTCAATGTCAAGTAATTAAGTTAACTTAATTACTTGACATTTATATCCTGTCATTCATATTTTGTATTCTCTTGAAAAAGGCGTATACAGCCGAAACATGTAGAGTTTTTTGAATACATATGTTTTGAAGTAATATACAGACCTTTAATCGCCTACTGATTAGGTTTACCACATCATACCAAGGTCACGAAGTTATTATATTTATAGTATATATATATATATATAATATATATATATATATATATATATATATATAATATATATATATATATATATATAATATATATATATATATATAGAGAGAGAGGGGGGGGGGGAGACGGGGGGGGGAGAGGGGGGGGGGGGGAGAGGGAGAGGGAGAGAGAGAGAGGGAGAGAGAGAGAGAGGGAGAGAGAGAGAGAGAGAGAGAGAGAGAGAGAGAAAACTCATTTGTTTATGTCAATATTTTATGATTTATTTATTATTGCACAACAAAACGACAGTGAAGATGATACTTCATGCATCTCCTGTTTGTTGGTTAAACATATGTGCACAGAAGAGATTAAGAGAAATGCCTAGAACGCGAATTTAAGCCGTCATATCTCTACTGACTATGTCGATATATACATATACATATAGATAGTATACAATTTGAAAAATATTTACTTAAAAATCTAGTGCGTTAGGATTACCTCAGAGTGCTTCATATTCTTTTGTCTTGAATTTCTAGACGGTTATTATATTCGAAAGCAAATCGATATATAAAAAGTCAAGATTTATATCTAAAAAAGTTGAGTTCATAAGACAATTATTTCAAGAAAGCACGACGTAATACATTTAGATAGAGGCAAGTTGAATATTATTCGTTTTTTTTTATAATTTACCTTAAAATAAAAATATATAAAGAGATTCGTTGTCAAATTCGCTCGACATACACCGAGCAACTCCGCTTGCTATTCAGTACCACGCCTAGCAACGCCATATTCAACCCTCCTCCGTTTAAGCTCTTGTTTGCCGAAAAAAAATATTTTTTGTCTTTTATCACAATATACTTCTAATATTATGAAATATTAATCAAATACACTACGCTACAGTGTTTAGCCCAGCATCGAATTCATTGTGACATATTTTAATGATGTTTTCAAGAACGTTTAAACGCGTCAGATATAGTAAATACGTTAATGCAACTATTAGGTGATCTCTAAATGATCTATTATTTTCCAATTATAAACAAAAATTTATAGCAAAAAAAAACATTTTTATTTTTTAATCAATAATATAATCTCAATCAAAAGTATTTTTAATAATATAAAATATTATTAAAAATGGGGTGTGAAGAACACAATACAAGTTATATATTTGTGAATGTATCTCCTCTCCAGAGACGCAGATACGTATTTCACCTTTCTACAGGATCGTCGGTACGGCCCTGCTGGAGAAGAGATACATTCAAC
Organism: Melolontha melolontha; assembly: GCA_935421215.2. Classification (NCBI taxonomy): domain Eukaryota; kingdom Metazoa; phylum Arthropoda; class Insecta; order Coleoptera; family Scarabaeidae; genus Melolontha; species Melolontha melolontha. Next base: position 179,992,992 of record OW285237.1, on the reverse strand, counting down.
AAAACATAACTACTTTGCTATCAACCAGAAATTATTAAGACAGAGCGTGAAAGAATATTCAGCGCTGTCTACATAATAACTGCCGAACTAAGCAACGTGTTTCTATAGACGGTAACAACCATATCTATAAAAAACTGTATTATCGTGTCTTCACTACTTGTCGGGCGAACCGAATGCGTATATAACAAAATAATTTGAAACATACATGAGTGGGTAAAAACCACACCAATTTGTATAATACAAAAGTATTTTTAATAATATAAAATATTATTAAAAATGTTTTTTTTTTATAGATATGGTTGTTACCGTCTATAGAAACACGTTGCTTAGTTCGGCAGTTATTATGTAGACAGCGCTGAATATTCCTTCACGCTGTCTTAATAATTTCTGGTTGGTAGCAAGGTAGTTATGTTTAGTTGAATGTATCTCTTCTCCAGCAGGGGCGTACCGACGATCCTGTAGAAAGGTGAAATACGTATCTGCGTCTCTGGAGAGGAGATACATTCACATTTTTAATAATATTTTATATTATTAAAAATACTTTTGTATTATACAAATTGGTGTGGTTTTTACCCACTCATGTATGTTTCAAATTATTTTGTTATAATCTCAATCATTATCAGTAACAGATTGCCATTTACTCCTCAAATATTCAACTTCTCTTGTAGAAATCTGGTGTCCATGACGCAAACTAAGATTCATGGCGAGTTTTTATATTGACTACAGAATTCAAGGTGTTTTATTTCGTATGAGGTTTGAACAAATGATAGTCAGACGGCGGCGCCATGTTTAGAAAGCATGGTGGAAGTGGTAGGACTCCCGAAGCATTAATTTTTTCCTGGGTGTGTTTCGTTGTGTTGTCGTGTTCAAGTATTAAATCTTTTCTTTTAACTAAAACCGACCTTTTTTCCAGCGATTTGAAACGCAGTCCTTGTACTTTTTGGCAATGTAACTACATCTGTAGATTTCAATAGATCGAAGTTAACTATACCACTAAAATCCCACCAAACACGCAATAAAGCTTTTCTGGTTTGAACCATTGCTTGAAACACTTTATGTTACCATAGAGAATCCATTTTTAGTCGTAAACGACAACTCTAAATAAAAATCGATCTCGATGTAATCTGGCAAGCCGGTGGTTTCCAATGAATGCACCGCGGTGCTCTGGGTAGTCGTGGAGTAAATTTTACAAGTACATTTCTTTGGTATTAAATACGTGTTTCATTTATTTTTGCTTAGCCCTATAATTAAAAACAATTATTCGGTGTTTCGCAAAGTTTATTGTTCGTATTTGACATCGGGCGTCATGGGACAAATCGGAATTCAACAACACCGGCAGAATCGTAAAAGTTTCGGAACCACTGTGGTAAGCAATGAAGTGCTAACGTTCGATGAAGATTCTTGTTGGGCTCGGATAGCACGAGTCTCCAAAAATTTCTTTTCAATTTTTCCACACTTCATTGGTGCACACTTGTTTGGAAAACATGAGCTCATGGATTAGAATTTCATTCCTAGACGAATCTTTATAATAGAATTTCTGTAGTAATTACACAGGTCTGCAATTTTCTTTTGCAGACCTGTTTGCAGGGTTGATTATGGTAAATATTATGTTTTCTATTCCCCCTGAATTCAAATGATATCTATTTCCCTCCAGCACGTACAAAATATTAATGCAATCTTGTATCACCAAAAGGAGGTTCTGGATGAAATAGCAGGTTTTTATTTTTGGTCTTGACCCCAACAATTCGGCAGCATCTTTTGAAAGACCTAAATCACCAGATCATTGAGCTCGCTCTGAGGAAAAGGTTGGGGTCCCTCATCTACAAAAAAATCTGAACTAGATTTGTTCTGGGACGGTAATCTGTTTCTATCCTCAGAAACACTCAGGATATCGTCCAAACTAGAAGGTGGTACTTCAGAGCTATGAAGACGAATAATTGAATTAAGATTTGGATAAGATGTTTTCTTTCCATTTTTTTGTAGTGACGCCTTTCACAACTACCGAACAGAAATAGCAGTTGGCAGTGTGGTTTAGCTGTTCGCGCCACATCATAGAAATGCCAAAACGAAAATAGTGCTTTTACCGTTAAACCTCAACGAAGATCTTCCTCACACCTTCTGCACACCTTATGAGAAGCCCAGGCTTTGTCTTGATCCCAAAGTTTCAACTTGAAGTAAGCAAAATACACTTTCTTCACGAAATCACTTGTTTCTTTGTTGACCTTTGACAGTGTATTTGCGACAAATAAAACAAAAGTTGTCAAGCTAAGTAACACACCATAATATAACAAGTGTTCATTTGAAAAGTCAATCTAGTAGCATGTGATTTAATGAGAACATTTTGAAATATGTCGTAAATTTAAATTTACTACTTAACCTACGAAGTCGTATATTTTGACAGTTTCATACATACAAATAAATAACAACTAATAGGTATTTATTGAAAACTATAACAAATGTTGAAAATGTTGTCCTTCAAGATCAATGCAATCCTCAATAAAATCCTCCGTTCAAAATTTCTGATGATATTTTGCAACATTACTGGATTGTTATTAATTTCCATGCATTTCTGTTCGATTCTCTGTAGATATCATTCAAATTCAATATAGGTGTTCGAAATACATATTGCTATGAATAGTGGTTTGTTGTACAATAGCGCCACCATCCACAACTAATCTACCCAACTAGGATACTCAGCCAGTTGATATCCAACAATGAGCCTTCTTTCTTGTCAGGGTTCCAATTGGAAAAACGTGGAACTGCAATATTATTTAGGCGCCAGTCAATAGTTCTTGACAAATATTTTAGTTATAAACTTTATAAGTTACTTATTTTAATAATTAAACAACAGTAAAGTTATATAGGATAAAAATGAGCACAAGATAAAATTTAAATGAATATATAATACAAAAAAAATCAAAAAAAGAAAAAAAAACTATCTTTATAGAGTATAAAGATTGTGTATTTTACAATATACAACGAGGTAAAACAAATCACTGAATATGACAGCTACGTGAATTAAAACTTCCTCTTTATTACTTCCGAACAAACTTACCAAAAATAACAAAGTTTATTTTTAATTTCTCCCCAGAGAACCACACTGTATAAACAAATATAATGAAACACGATCAAAAATCTACCACATGCGCGATCACATGTAACAAAAAAAATACCCTTGATTTCCAAATGAGCAAAATTTTCAGTTATATATTTTTTACATAGAAATTTTAAAAATATTTTTTATTATTTATTCTTACTAATAATAAATCTCTTAAATAACAATATTGAATACAAGATAAATATTCTTATAAAATTAATCAAAATTTTATGAAGTCATAAATTAAAAAAACAAACAGTTTTTAGGAGACTTATAAGACACGTTTTATCTTAAAACCAACAAATTACGAGAATAACAATCTCGTAGAATTATCGGGACTAAATATGAAATACCATTTATAATGGTCACACAATCAAAATCAACCCGAACTAATTAAATTAAATATATATATATATATATATATTTTTTAAAGAAATTCAACGTTCTTGTCTAAGGTCAGAAGTAGGTCTCAACCTCAATATATCTCGCTAACGCTTTCACATAAAGACGACCTCCAAAAACGAAGTTTTTGCTTACGCACATTTTATCTAAATATATCGGATATACACAGATATCCAAAAACAATGTACATTTATTTTTAAATAAATTTTAAATATAATTCAGGTAAAAATCCATAACAATATGTTATCTTTTAGATAAGGCCACAAAAATAAGTCGCAAGGTGTTAAATCGCATGAACGTGCAGGCCAGGCAATTTCAATATTTCGACTAATTATACGCTCATCAAAAAATTCTCTTAAATAATCCAAAGATTCTGCAGTACAGTGGTCAAGGTGCTCCGTCTTGTTGGAAATATGCATTTTTAAGTTCATCATCATGCAACTGATTGACAAATGGTTGTAAAATTTCCGTACGGTACCTTTGAGCATTTAACGTTCCCTAAAAAAATATTGGTCCAATGATTCGCCTTTGGCTTATCGCTGCCAAAACACCAATTTTCTCTGAATGTAGCGTTTCTTCATTAATTACATGTGGATTTTCACTACTCCAAATTCTTGTATTTTGTGAATTTAGGTATCCCGTTTTATAAAACCATGCTTCATCAGTAAAGATGACTCTTTGCGAAAGTTCTCCATTATTGTTCATATTTACAAACCAATTACAAAACTGTAGTCTACGTGGGTAATCAATTTCTAACAATTCTTGTACTGCTGTGACACGGTATGGATAAAGTTCATATCTTTTTTTAATAACTTGTGAGTTGTACCAACAGAAAGGTTTATTTGTTGACTCAAATGTCGAACAGATGTTTGTAGTTCATTTTCCATTATTTCTTCAACACGATTGACAACTTGAGGTGTACGTTTCTTAACTGCTCCGCTGCCTGATTTTCTTAAGAGACTACCAGTTTCAGAAAAAAGTTTTAAAGTTCTATCCAAAGTATTCTTAAATTGTATATAATCTATTACGAAATGTGGAAACTCAACTTGAAATTCTACCATGCAATCTTGAACTGAATAAACCCATAAACCATCAATTTTATTACCACTTCGAAAATAAGCCTGGCCTAAAAAAATTTTATGTTCTAAAGTGAAAGCCATTTTAAAACTGAGAAGCAATTTATTTAAACCAGAATCGACGCACGATTATTTTATGCACTAACTGATATTTGTGATTGACATTATCAAATGTCATTTGGATTTACGTTTACGGAACAACAAACACATACTAGTATGCTAGATTGACTTTTCAAATGAACACTTGTTATAACAAAAAACACGATTACAGCCACGTTTGAATACAAAATGTAAACTGAGTGTGGCTTATATAGCAACCAATATCATGAACTTATTTATCGTGTGAAACATGATCGAATCTGACAATACGCTTATTTATATTCATTCCTAATACTCTGGCAAACTAGTATAAATATTCTCAACCCAGCCGATAAGATTTCTCACTATTCGCTTCACTCTAAATAAAATTAGCAAAAAAAGACTTTTGCAAGAAAACCTGATGTGATGGAATTTTTCAAGTATTTTCCCAGGTTAAAATCTATAAGAAACCATATAAAAATCCTGTATTGTTTTTTGGTTGCAGATTTGTATAAATAGAGTTGAAGCCTTCTCTGTGTATTTTGCCTATTACAAGTAAGTGCCTTTCTACAGTAGACCATTTAGGCAAATGTCTCTTTGATAATTTCTACATACTTAATTTGTGATCAGAGTTAACCAGAGACATCACTATATCATCCACTTCAAAGTCTATCAGTCTATCAGACACGTCCTAATCACCAGAATAAATTTTCTGAACCTCTTGCCTTTTAAGGATGGATTTTATTTATTTACAATATATTTATACTCAAAAAAGGTATAAATTCCTTCACCACACTTAATAATCGTATCCTAAATACGTACCTACTGAAAATGACAACTTAGTTGTCGAAATACGTATTTAGTAGGATAGGATTATTAATTGTGGTAAGGGGTTTCATACCTTTTTTTGAGTTTTTACTTAACCACAGTCTCCAGAGAAAGATTTTAATATATTTATACTCTGTCTCAAAACAAAAAGAAACGTTATCACAAACTCAAGTGAATTTATTGAATTAAGTTTATTCTTTTAACGTTTTTTTTTTGCACATTAACTCAGATGTGCCTAAAGTGCATATTTGCAGTACATTTCTAACAAGTCTTAACATACAAACCGGCAACGGACTATCATTATATAATACGATACGTTATGTTCACCATACATCTATGATTACCGTGTTAAAAAAAAATACAAGCTTCATAGAAGCGTACTGTATATAATACATTAGGTATATCTGGATTAATAAGCGTTCAAGTTATTCTCTTTTACTTGAGACTAACAAAACTGTTGTTATTGGTCGCATTGTATTAAGTTTATTTATCTACGAAAACACAACTGAAATAACATTTCACACTCGCATTACATAAAAATTTATCATAAAAAATAACAGCGCGTTATGCTTAGGTAATCATAACTAGCCCATTCAGCATAATGGTACGGCCAAAAAGCAGATAGTCGTGAAATAAAACCTACGTTTATAACCACTCAAAAGTGTGTTAAAACCTCTAACCTGTATTGTATCCTTCGTTACGATGTAACTGTAAACTTTATGTTGCCCATAAAGATTTAAACTAAATTCAATTCAATTTAGAAACGAAACAAACCTACTATGTATCAAAATTTATATATTATGCATAATATTCATTCTGATTTTGTGTAAATATACTAACAAAACATGTAGTTAACATTTGGAATTTACTGCAAGTGAGAATTAATGAATATTAAATCACATTCTTACATGTAAATGTCGACTTATTTAATGCGTTCGAAACTACAATCCGACAAACTAAGTTTGTACTAGTATGCAGAACACACCCTTTCGCGACAACGAACTTCCTGGTGATTAGGTTAATTAAGAATTAAGAAATACTGGAAAAACAAGTCTATCAACGGGAGGAAACGCACAGACGACGTTTCTTTCTAGTTGGAACTTTTCAATGTACGGTATTCCCTCGATGACGGACATTGCTTTTTCATTTCTATACTTTCTGTATATATAGTTAATATTTGGAATTTACTGCAAGTGAGAATTAATGAATATTAAATCACATTCTTACATGTAAATGTCGACTTATTTAATGCGTTCGAAACTACAATCCGACAAACTAAGTTTGTACTAGTATGCAGAACACACCCTTTCGCGACAACGAACTTCTTGGTGATTAGGTTAATTAAGAATTAAGAAATACTGAAAAAACAAGTCTATCAACGGGAGGAAACGCACAGACGACGTTTTGTTCTAGTTGGAACTTTTCAATGTACGGTATTCCCTCGATGACGGACATTGCTTTTTCATTTCTATACTTTCTGTATATATAGTTAACATTTGGAATTTACTGCAAGTGAGAATTAATGAATATTAAATCACATTCTTACATGTAAATGTCGACTTATTTAATGCGTTCGAAACTACAATCCGACAAACTAAGTTTGTACTAGTATGCAGAACACACCCTTTCGCGACAACGAACTTCCTGGTGATTAGGTTAATTAAGAATTAAGAAATACTGAAAAAACAAGTCTATCAACGGGAGGAAACGCACAGACGCCGTTTCGTTCTAGTTGGAACTTTTCAGTTTCAGTTCCAACTAGAACGAAACATCGTCTGTGCGTTTCCTCCCGTTGATAGACTTGTTTTTTCAGTATTTCTTAATTCTTAATTAACCTAATCACCAGGAAGTTCGTTGTCGCGAAAGGGTGTGTTCTGCATACTAGTACAAACTTAGTTTGTCGGATTGTAGTTTCGAACGCATTAAATAAGTCGACATTTACATGTAAGAATGTGATTTAATATTCATTAATTCTCACTTGCAGTAAATTCCAAATGTTAACTATATATACAGAAAGTAAAGAAATGAAAAAGCAATGTCCGTCATCGAGGGAATACCGTACATTGAAAAGTTCCAACTAGAACGAAACGTCGTCTGTGCGTTTCCTCCCGTTGATAGACTTGTTTTTTCAGTATTTCTTAATTCTTAATTAACCTAATCACCAGGAAGTTCGTTGTCGCGAAAGGGTGTGTTCTGCATACTAGTACAAACTTAGTTTGTCGGATTGTAGTTTCGAACGCATTAAATAAGTCGACATTTACATGTAAGAATGTGATTTAATATTCATTAATTCTCACTTGCAGTAAATTCCAAATGTTAACTATATATACAGAAAGTATAGAAATGAAAAAGCAATGTCCGTCATCGAGGGAATACCGTACATTGAAAAGTTCCAACTAGAACGAAACGTCGTCTGTGCGTTTCCTCCCGTTGATAGACTTGTTTTTTCAGTATTTCTTAATTCTTAATTAAAACATGTAGTACTTATCGCTAAATAGTAAGGTATATATGATTAGGTACATTAGATTATATACATACTTGAGATACTACTGCATCTATTGTGATTCTCATATCTCATTAGAGCACTTTCTCTAGCCCTCTTCTTTTGGTTAATCTGAGAAGCTTTAAGAGCGGCTCTTAAGTATAGTTCCACCTTGGAATATTTGTCTTCCACTTGTAAGAACCGCATTCTTGTCAAACCTTCACATTGGTACGGGACATTAATAGCGCCTTCTTCTTCCTCTTGACCAGTGGCAGCTCGGGGTGGTTCACATAGGGAGTGCATAATTTCAAAATTAAAAAGTGTAATACGAAAACGCTTACCCAATCCTTATAAATTTCACCGACATACTGTTCCAGACAGGTACTGTTCATTGTAGAGTTTGTTTTGAGGGAATAGTAAATATTACACTACACAGTTTAATTACATCTGACGATAAACAAAGTCCATTTTACGTGTCTTTGACTTGCAGAACAGTTCTATCACGTTTTCATTAAAGTTTGGGAAATCATTTATACATTCTTTTTCACAAGATAACATAGTAAGGGCATTTAATCTCTCTTCTTTCATTGTATTTCTCAGGAAAGTTTTTATTCTCTTCAAGCGTGAAAACTGGTGTTCCGCTTCGGCGTTGTCATTGGGATTGTAATGACAATTTTTAAAAGCGTAACAACTTCATTAAAGGTGTCGCTTAATCCATCCAGCAGAAGACCTAGCAGACCTACAGCACCTACTTCTATATTTTGCCTAAATTCTTCTCTAGAATATAGAACGCTTAATTCGTAGTCTGCTTTCATTGAGGCATGGATAAAATTTTACTGCTTCTTTAAGGCAATCTTCCGGAAAATCCGAAAATTAAGTTTGCTAATATTAAGTGCCCTGTATACCGAAATCTAGTTTTTATTTCTAGCAAAATAATATCGCACACTTCAATAGTTTCCCTCCTTCTTTGGCTACCATCAGTTACTCTTCGCCGCTTTGATGGCCGAGGAGTCAGTTCTGGGTCATTTTGTTTAACCAACTGATTATCTGTGTCAGCGATTTCGGTTGGAATTTTTCCAATAGCACGTTCAAAATTATCTAAATTATTCTTGATTTTTAATGCATCTGTATTAACATTTTGTAATTGATTAAACAATATGTCCACATGTGGCATAAATTTTATGAAAGAAAGTTAACCAATAGATAAAATTTTCCTCCTCTAAAATTCGCAAATTGGCACTAGCTTGATGAATGGTAGTTTGTAAACGAGCTTCTCCCTCGATTTGTTCTAGAGCTTCAATTATTTCTTCTCGGTGCTCATATATTGTATTCACTGTCCTAGAATTGAAGTTCCATCTTATTTTTGAAGAACGAGGTAAGCTTTTTCTCTGAAGGAATTCTTCCAATCTTGCAGCTCGTTGTGGTGAAGTGGAGAAAAATGTACATAATCCCGTCAGCTTGGCAAAAAAAAATTCTGCAATTACTACTGCTCGATGTAGCATGTGACATAATTAGATTTGTCTGATGTCCATAACAATGTACAAAATTAGCCCTTGGATACTGGTCTTGGACATGTCTTTGCACGCCGTTAATAGCACCACTCATGGCTGCTGCCCCATCATAGCTCTGTGCAATCAGTTTTTCTGGGTCATCAACAAGCAACCTAATTTCGTTAAGGATGGAGGCAGAATTAGCATCATGTCCATTAGGCAGAAGAAATTTCCAAAATCTTTCGACCGGTCTCGCGTTCACAATATGTCTTAAAACAACCACCAACTGAAACTGATTGTACACATGTCGTTTCATCAGCTATCACAGATATGAAATTGGTTGCTTTAATTTCACTGGCAACTTGTTCATGATACACGCTCAACATTGCATCAAGCAGCTCATTCTGTATCGTTTTTGATAATCCCTTAAAAACCGGTGCTGCTTCGATGTGATCTCTGAGCGATTTATCCAATTCTGCCGTAAAATTTATCAATTCCCGAAAAATGCCCTTGTTATTCGACGTTTGCTGTTCATCATGACCCCGAAGTGCCAGTTCAAACGCGCCACAAAATCTAATGCAATTTATTATTAAATTTAACACATGCCTATTTTTTGTTACCTTTTCATTGTGTTGTTGAATTGCTTTTCTATATGATGAATCTAAAACATTCTGAATGTTATTTTTTCCTAACATTCTTAGATTAAATATATTTTTCAAATGCCCTTCGGAATTTTCATGTTTACTAATTTTAGTACTAAGATGAATTAAGTCTCTTATTCCGTTCTTTGACCAAGACGGTTCACCACCAAACAAAAGACACTGAAAACAAAACAAAGTATTTTTAATTTCACACCCACAAATCCAGTCATTTTTCTGATAAATATTCATTTTGAATTTTCTTATAACGTCTTTACCTTTAACAGATTGTTTATTTTCTAAACATAATTGAGGCATCGGCCGTTTAAGATTTCTTACTGCGATTTTTTCATTATACGTTAAACGCGAAAACGCGTTGTTTTCTAAAAAAGACACGGAGTTCATCGCAATAACGCCCGAGAGCAGTCTGGTTTAGTTGCTCCAACGCTATTTATTATACGACATTGAAGTACGGCAAAATACAGTTCTCCCCACCATCAATGTAATGTTAATGCTTTAACAGAGCAACAGTAGGGCTTTGCTCAGTATATCTGTGACGACGCTCGGTGTATGTACGTTGTTAGCGTGCCACGTTCCTCGTCAATAACTATGAATACATAATATACATAATAAATAAATACTCTCACAGTTAGTCGCCGCTTGGTTTGTATTGTTTCATATTTCCAGGGGGTACAATTGCTCACTTGCTCTCTTTAAAGAGCCGCCACTGCTCTTGACAGAATCTGAATACCGTTTTTCATGTCAAACCTATATTACTCATATGTTTGTACAGTGTATAGGTCTACTATCATTTTAATAGACTTTCGTCGCTACTTAATAGGTGCGTTGTAAAATTGAGAGAATGTTTGCTAAAGAACTGTTCATACAATATTGGCCAACGCTTCGTGTTATATGTATATCAGCTCGGATCACAGCAATAACAAAAAAATAATTATTTCCACTCATATGGCCAGACTATGAAAATTCCTGAACCAACATCAATATTTCTAATTAAAGAAATATGTACTATTCAAACCTTATAAAAAATGAAAATGAAAATACGATGATCTTTAAAAAATTGTATAGATTCAGAATAAATTTTACTACTTTTTTTAAATTGATTTATTTAAATAGATTTAATAAAATGAATCTTTAGAATTGCTTTAGTTTTATTTTTTACTAATGTAAGTTATTAATTATTAGATTATCATTTTGTATAAGGTAGTACAAAATTGTAATCTCGTTTTTACATAATAATAGCCCAACGAACGGATTCTACATTACCCAAATTATAATAAACTACATCGAGTGGAACATTGTGTTCTTGCTTAGAATGCCCGGAGACTAGGCTATCCTATTTCGAAAGATAGAGGTCTCTGTAACTCGAGCAAAATGAAGCAGTTAACCGTCGTTTGCCTTTAATTAAATTCGAGCTTATGCATCTCCGAACAATATGAAGTAATAGACGTGCTTATGTCCCTTAAGTATACGCGTCCTCTTATAGCCTTCGGTCGCCACCACTTCTCCTCGCCGTATCCACTTTTACGGTCGAAAAGGAGGCGCAGAAATTCAGACCGAATAAAACGTTGTCATTTACATTGCGTCCGTCTTTGACTTATTTGCATACAGAGTAAAAATTTTCCTGCAAAGAATGGCAGATTAAAAAACTTCGCTACTTGCCTCCTGGTTAGGTGGACGGCTCTGCGAACCTTGATTGTATGATAACGACATTAAAAAGTCTCAGAAAAGACGGTAATTACGAGAATACATTCGCTTTATTCGATAAAACCGTTGAAATTATTTTCGAATAAAACTTGATGGATGCTATATGGAGTAATGACGTTAATAATTGCGAAGTTTTCTCTTGCGGAAATTTATTTCAGAAAAATGAAAGCAGTAATACCATTTTACGGCAAAATATAAGTACAAATAACCCTCTTTTAGCTTCGTGAAGATTTATGCGATAGAATTAGATGGTACAAATTTAATATTTCGTTTTACTTCTGTCCATCAATTATAGTATGTTAAGCTAATAAAGTTATATTTAAATAACAGGAAATCTATGTATTTCATAAGGGTTCAGTTCTATGGAAATGTTGATACTTTTAAAGTTCCTCAAGGCCACAGCTTTACGCCTCTTTCTTCGTTAAGATTGGTTGTATCGAGCAAAATGCCATCTGCAAAAGCCATTACAGAGAGGGAACCAAAACATTATTTTCAAGATTACTGGAAATTAATTAAAAGTAAATGTTACTGGCTTCTTAGTGAAAAATAAAAAGAAATTAGCTTATCCAGTTGTAGAGTCTGTAAATACGAGTACACCTATCTCTCACAGTGATATTATGTTATGTGTAATAATAAGTAATTAGGTTAAGACATTATATATATATATATATATATATATATATATATATATATTCGACAAAGTATATATATATATATATATATATATATATATATATATATATATATATACTGACGACAGAAGGGAACGAATCTAATCAATCCTGTACATGTGAACACCGTAACATGTAATGTTATTGTTAAGTATTTATTAAATGTTGTTTTTATATTGTTTCCGAGTGTATTATTTATTACATCAATAAAACCGGTCTCTAATGAGCCCGTATCGGAGATGAAGTTGTAACGTGGACCAGGGGACATCACAAGTTAAATGAAATTATTTTTAATTACTACAAGAATTTGGTAATTTGCATCAAGATGCAATAAGCGTTTTGTATGGCAGTCTATATTAGTAAAAGTAAGTATATTTCCAGTTTTACACTTATCTGTTGAAATTGACGAGATCGACAGACTGCAACCGATGAATTACACTTACACTCTCAAATAAACAGCTGATTCAGGTTATCGAACCCTTACCATAACAAAATTTACCGCTCGTGTTTATAAACATTGTCGCCTTTGAATACAATGGGACATTTTGAATCCTACATTCGTATTTAAATTTCTCTAGAAAAAAAACCATTCGCGTAATATACAGAAATTTTAGTATGATTTTTAAAATGGGTCTGTAAATAAATATAACATACATCTTAATTTTTAATTACATATTTACTTGAATGTATAAAAAGCTGATTTTGTACGAGGTATTGACCTTACCATACAGGATATTATAATTTTTATAGTATCGACAGCTGTTAGTATGTAAATATACGGTGCGTGTAGCTTCAATAGAGATACATATTTACATTCTGAATATTTTGAATTTGTTGGCGGCACATATTAAAATTTCATGGGATTTTTAATTTCTGGGTGCTCGTAATATTTTGGATTTATATTCTATATAATTACATCTTTCCATTTATCATATGTATGTATATATATATATATATATATATATATATAATATTTTCGTGACCTTGGTATGATATGGCAAACTCAATCAGTCGGCGATTAAAGGTCTGTTTTACTTCAAAGTATATATATTTAAAAAAACCCTACATGTTTCGGCAATGATGCCTTTATAAAGGCATCATTGCCGAAACATGTAGGGCTTTTTAAATATATATACTTTGAAGTAAAACAGACCTTTAATCGCCGACTGATTGAGTTTACCATATATATATATATATATATATATACATTGTTGTGGGGCTAATTACCGAACAAATATATATTTACTTGATTAGATATTTCAAATAAAATGTTGAAAACATTTATATTGAAAATATAAAAAAATATGCATATTTTTAGAATTTAAAAGTCTTAATTGCAGGCATATGCGGAATGTGCCCTAGAAGGAAGATATCGATATTTCTGGGGTTACATACTACGGTTTTCCAGGCCGAATTGTTTGCAGTCGCAGCCTGCGCCGAGGAAATTCGGGAAGCCGGCTGCGAAAACAAAAAAATTAACATAATGACTGATAGTCAGGCGGCTATTAAAGCCATTATGAACCCATCTATCAGGTCTAAGCTGGTGAAATATTGTAAACAGGTCCTCAATAAACTGGCACAAGACAATACAGTGTCGCTGATATGGGTGCCAGGACATGAGGGAATTATGAGATAGCCGACAAACTGGCCAAAGAAGGTACTAATAGGAACTTCATACGACCAGAACCTGTATGTGGAATCACTAAGAATTCCGCTAAATGGGAGATCTGGTTATGGCTAGAAAAAGAACATAAAAATAAATAGAGGTTAACGGAAGGTCAACTCCTTACCAAAACACTACTAAGGGAGCTGGACAGAAAGTTTTCAGCCAACCTAATTCGTAGTAGCAAAAAAGAAGTTAAAATAATTACCGGATTAATAACCGAACATTGTCCTTTAAGGAAGCATTTGTACAGCATGGGCTTGGTTAGCGAGCCCTGGTTTAGGAGATGTGAAAAACAGGAGGAAACTAGCCTTCATGTAATATGCACGTGTGAGGAACTGAAGGAAATCAGATAGAAATATTTCGGGAGAGTTCTATTGGATCCTTCGAGTGTACTCAAACTGAGGCGGATAGTGGCTTTTATCAAGGACACAAGGCTAACAGGGTGGAACATAGAGATCTATTGGGGATGGTACAAAGAGCAGTGTGCCCAAGTGCCTGGGCGTGCTGGCGTCCAACCCAAAACAGAAGAGAAGAAGAAGACGAAGTCTTAATTAGATAATATAAAGTCAAAAGCAAATATAAGCAAATATTTGAATAGTTTTTTTTAATCTTTCAATTTAAATATTTATTAATTAAGTTAATTTGGCTCTGTAAGTATTGGTGATTTTACAAAAATGTATATAAAACATATATTTATTAACGTATCAACTCCGTTGTGGTATATTGACCAATTGGAGGTAAGGTAAGTCTTTTGTTGGATAATAGCGTCCCGGCAGTCGTTGTCTATATTCCGTAAGTTACGAACGCAATTTTTCAAAATATCTTAGGCACTCAGAAAATTCTTAAAATAGTGATAAATTCAAAATTAACGACAAAAAGTGTTCAATAATATTTATAAAAGTTAGCCTTAAATATTAGCTATTTATTCTTATCAATATAACGTATTTTATTAATTTTTCGATAAAGCATCATCAAAAAACTAAACCAAAATTATCAGCCGAACGCAGCAGAAGTGATCTTAAAAGCATATTTGTCCTAGGAGTTGTTGTTGCAACTGTTTCAAACGTTCTTACCGACAAGCGCGGTACACCCGAGCAAAACCGAGACAACAAAGCAGGTAAGTGAATTAATCTTGTACGTTATTAATTTTAAAGTAACTAGTAAATGTAGTAATGTAGTAAATGTAGTAATTAGAAAAAATTAGTAATTAGTAAAAGACTGTTTCAAAAAATATCAACCAATTGAATCCAATAATCTCTATTTACTAACTTTAATAATATCTGAATAATTGAATTGATCAGCTTTTACTTGATGAAGATCCGTAATTTAAAATAGAAATAAAACTACGGTTCAAATCTTCACTTTTTAATATTTAATCCTAACATGAATTGTTTCGCCAGTACCTGAGGAAGCCACTGTGCTGGCGAAACAATTGTCCTGTTACGATTAAATATTAAAAAGTGAAGATTTGAACCGTAGTTTTATTTCTATTTTAATAATATCCTTATAATGAATTAAAACTACAAAAAGCGCCTCGTTTCTGCATCAAATTATAAATATCTAGTCTCTATTTCGCTCAAGTTTTAATTTTAAATTTATCTTGGAGATCTTGAAACTACCTAATCCGCGACAAATAATGCAGGGTTGTCTCAAAACACTCTCCGAAGTTTACGATCTGTTACAAGAAATTGAGACGCAACTAATTCATTAAGGCAAACCCGAAATGCTGTTAAAGCAAATATATTCAGGGCATAAATGTCAAAGAAAAAAGAGGAACGAGATATCTTGTCTTAGCGTAACTTAACATCGGAGAAAAATAGCGAATACGAACGCGGAAGAGAAAAAAAGTAGCGAGAAACGTGTGCTGGTTAGTTCACAATTCCAAACGGAAACTTGGTCGACATTAATAAGGAAAGTTTTATCGCTGATAGTAATCCATTTCAATCCGAAAATGTCGTCCTTACTTGATACGATACCGTCGCGTTTGCAATACCAGAACCTGTCGCAGTACAGCGCTAAAAATTGACCGGAGTGACGGTTTTATAAGACGACATTTTGTCGCAATTTTCTTCGACATCCTCCTTCATTTTTCAAGAATATTCTCTGAAAAGAAAATGTGAATACACTGTAAGTCCAACAAATAATAATATTGACTTCGTATAAAATAAAATGCTGAACAAATTGGTATGGGTATAATCGATTGCCAATATTTGCGGGTTGTTTTATGCGGAAAGTTCCATATAAACTGGTCATTCTTCGTTTTTCATGTCTATACTGTCTTTAAATAACGCAAACAACACAAAAGCCGATGTACGTGATAAACAATCATTCCGATAAATTTTATTCACGATGCAGGAAGCTTGTGTCGCGGTTTTAGCGAGGTGATTCTTTTCTCTGTTCTATTTAACTTACACTGTCATAAACATGTAACTACGAGTACAATAATAACGGCTGATTATAAATGTTTGAACATTTTTCTCTTAAGCTTACTACTCATTATTCTGCAAATTTATGTTGACATACCTGATTTTCAAATTCACATTTGTCAAAAATTTTACAAAATATATGTAAAACAGTCAAATAAATAAAAGTTGTTTTAGTTTGAAAATCGTCTTTACTGTCGAGTAAAATGCATTTACTGTAATGGCTTATTTTTCAAGCGGTTTGTAAATAAAAACGCTAATTGGAATTTTATTTGTTTAGCAATACGTCTTCCAAATGATTTACACAATCGCCAATCATTCAATAGAATAAAATAGAATAGAAATTAATAAATTAAAACAATCACAATTTTTACTTAACGATCAGATGGATTTAAATAATTTACCTTCGTTAAATTTATTAATCTAAAGCGACAGTTTAGACAATAATAGAAATGCACATTTAGTTTATTAAAAAATTGTATTAGCAAACATGTTCCCCAAAAGTATGACAGCAAGGGCTGGGTCGCTGAATATCGCTTCTGCCTATGTACTTCTTGCCGTTGAACTAGCTCAATGTTGCCCAGAGTGTACCACGAGGAAATAATTCACTCTTACACTCACAAATAGAATTAAAACAGTTCAAAAAGAAGAAAAAAAATTCGAACAAAATTGTTACATTGACATCTATATAGATATAGATATGGATATAGATATTATAAAAGACCACTTCCCACGAATGCAAATGATAATAAAAATAGAAATAAGAGAAATATACGAGAAGCAGTTCTTGGGTTCCTTAAATACATATAACTCACGGTTCGTGTATAAACTAATATTATTTATTTTTGTGCTCCGGACTAGCATGAGAGTGCTCTGTCTTCTACAAGGGAGGTTCTCGTGTCGTATGTCACATACAGTCTTACTCTTTCTCTGTACTTAGCAGTCTTTCTTAATGACGTCTCAGGTGTACTGAACAAGATATTTAATTTGCTTAGTTTTGTCAAACAGAGTGTTGTTCAGGGAGAATAAAAAAAGACGCTGGTAAATTAAATTAATCTTTAATAAAATTAGCTGTCAGAATCCACAACAAACAATTAAATGCACATACATAAAAAAATTAAGGAACAGAAGTAAAATAAAATATGAAGCAATATTATACAATATCTTTCAGGGAATTAACGAGGTAAATGCACAAACATAAGCACAAGTGAGTTATGTCAAAAATGAGTACTGAGGTTATGTCAACACTTCGTATGTGTAGAAGTTTTTATGGTTATAATATAGAGTAAGCAATCTAAGTTTACAATATACTAATTTAATAATTACAACTTTAGTATATTCTAATTTGTTTTGTGAATTAAAGGATATTTTATTTTGAAATTGTTTTATAAATGCTTTAAGAGAAGAGTTTTAAAATTCAATTTTATATTTTCTTTTTGTTTTAAATACCTGACAAAAATTCGGAAGTAATAGATTGGCGCTTTATCTTCCCACGCTGCAATTCTATTGGTTTTCCTTGCAGCCTTCTGGTTGGTTCTTTGCCAATCGCGCGGGAACAGCGAGAAATTGTAGCGAACTGGTTAACTTGTTCCCGCCAAAACTGCAAACTACCAAATTTTCTTACTGGGAGGACTCGCTTTGGTAGAATTTAGCCTCGGAATAATATTTCGTTGATATCTCGGCACGAAGTCGTAGATTTTATGCAGTATTATATTTTTTTTTTGTATCTTTGTTCGGCGTCGGTAGACGATTTGACTTTAACTCGAAATATCTCGACTCCAAGAAGAGATATTGACGCACCGAAACTTTTAAAATGCGTAGATATTTTATTTATTGTAACACATATAATCCGGACCTGGTACCTTCAGATTTCTTTCTATTTCCGAAACTAAAGGATAAAATGCGTAGTGTACGATTTGTAAGCCCAGAAGATGCAGTGGAGAGCTTCAAAGACTTTATATCTAAAGTTACTCTAGAAGAGTGGAATTTATGCTATGATAACTGGTTTTATCGAATGTCCAAATATATTGAATTTAAGTGCGAATATTTTGAAAAACAATAATAAAAATAATTTTTAAATACATTTTGTTTTATTAGTTTGCGCAAATAATCGGGGCTACCCTTGTATAGATTCAGTCAATCTTTTTCGTAAAGAAATAAAATAAAATACAAAAAAATATACCCTGCTATCTTAAAGTTCCGAATATTAACATAACGAGATGCACGCAAGTCCCAACAACAACTTCATTTGCGAAATGACCAACAAAAAAGTATCTCATTCCATTTCGCTGCGAGAAAGAAAAAGCAAACAAACGTCCTACTGTTTTCTGGAACGATACAATACATGCAATATGTGAAAGCAACTAGGCCAATTCTCAAGTAGCCAGCAAATGCGATTCGCTCTTTTTTATGTCTTTGCATTCTTTTACGGCTAAACTGAAACAATTAAACAGCTATTTAACCGCTCATAATATTAACGGAACGCTTTCATCCAAGAAACGAACGTTGAATTCTAATGAAGCCACTAGCCCTTGGGTAATTTCAACATCGAAGTGTCGGCGTTTCGCGAGTGTGTTTGTGTCTCTTTCTGTGTGCATGACACAGGCAGTTGGAAAATTTATACGTTGACTGTCATCTAGGGAACACTATACCGACTAGAGCCGGCCTCGTTTTCAAATTATAGCGATCAACACCGCGAACACGTTCCACATTCGGCAAATACACACACTCATTCCGTATATATACTAACGAAATCGTGCAATTACATTAAAATTTGCCTGGCAAAGTAATTATTTGCGTGGAAGTTCGAGGGATTTAGCGCTTGAGATTTGAAAATTTATTAACGTAAATGTCATCGGCGGGGCTCTAAAGTCGGAACGTCGAATATATAGCCTATATAAACGTAATTGTTGTACTAAACTTACTTCGACTGTTGTTCGAAAGCAAATGCGGAAAGTTTTCGGGATTATGGATATGAACGCGACTGTTTTTAGCCGAATTACCGAGAAGTCGGTTATCTTCCAGCATAATACGGATGAAAAACAACTTATAAAAGCGGGTTGTTCTAATCTTGGAGCGTATGCTCTGCAGTGTCTCAATAGCTTTGGATGCTATTTAAATGCTTTAGGGTGGGATTGTACGCATAATTTATGGATCCAATGCAACAAACGAGTGTACGTGAGCATTACTATATATGTAAGTTATAAATATGAATTGAAATGGTGGATATATCCTATGCGCAATTTAGCATCGAAGCTAAATAAATAAGCAAATAATTACATAAATGTGGAAGTCAAAGAATGTTTGTTTCAAAACACCCTCATTTGCTGTACAGGTGGCTCTAAACTTAACTCTCAAAAGATTTTAACCACTTTCGTGATTTTTCAGTCAAAATTTGCTTCATAAACCTTTGACCCTAAGATACATACAAAAGGATACAGATAATCAAAATTCGTCTGATTATTCATAGTAGTCTGAAAATGTCCAAACAACTTTTTTAGTTGACTGAATTGCTCAAGCAAAACCAACATTGGCTTCCTTCATCCAATCTTATGACGTGAAGTTACTAAAAATAAACTACAAGGCGATGCCTGACAGTTGAAAACAAAAAGAATTTTATCCTGGTTCGTTATAAGTGAACATTACTATGCGACTATATTTTAGAACCTTTTTTTTCAATAGGAAGAAACTCTGATATTATAACTGTTAATTTATCAAGTCATACCGCCATTTTATTCAGTATTGTTTGACATTTCATAATGCCAAGACTTACCAGCATTTACAAATTGTGGAAACTTATTTCCAAAATCAGTGTTCAGTAAAAAATAGCCACCGAGAGCTTCGCCCAATTTACAGCAATGTTAGGATGATGATACAAATTTATCGATTCGTCATCGGGCACAAGAATTTGTGCCTATCGACTTTGTGGAAGATTTTGCTTACACGATTAATTGAAGTCAACCAACCATCGACGTCAGTTCAGTAATTTGACGGATGAAAACTTGGAAATCGATCCACTGTTTTACCATCAAATTGTGTTTAGTTATGAGGCTCACTTCTGGCTCAGTAGCTTTGTGAATAAGCAAAACGTCCGCAATTAGAGCGACACTAATCCACAGGTGACTTATCAACTACCGGTGCACTCGGAAAAATGCAGTTTGGCGTGGTTTGCGGGTCGAAGGTATAATCGGGCCATACTTCTTCAAAGACGAAGTGTCACCGTCAATGGCGACAGGTATAGAGCCATGCTCAACGATTTTTTGTTCCCTAAAGTGCGTGAACATGGTCTGGAAGATTCTTGGTTTCAGTAGGACGGTGCTACATGCCATACTGCTCACAAAACAATCGATTTATTTAAGGAAGTGTTCGATAAGATTATCTCCAGAAATTGATCTGTACACTAGCTTTCAAGATAATGTGATTTGACGCTTTTAGGCTATTCTCTGTGAGGCTATTTGAAGTCATTAGTCTACGGAAACAAGCCAACAACTATTGCAGAGTTAGAAACCAACATCGAGCGCACCATTCGTGACATAGGGTCTCAAATGCTCGAATAAGTATTTGAAAATTGGTGCTACAGGATAACGTACCTTGGACGTTAGCGTGGTGGTCATCTTCTGCTTCTTCTGTATGGGTTGGACGCCAGCACGTCCAGACACTTGAGCACATTGCTCTTTGTACTATCCCCAATATTTCTCTCAATTCCACTCTGTTAGTCTTGTGTCCTCGATGAAAGCCCCTATCCTCCTCAGGGGAAGTTTGAGTACCCTCGTAGCATCCAATAGATCTCTCCCGAAATGTTTCTATCTGAGTCCTATCAGTTCCTCACCCGTAAGGCTACTTTCTTCCTTCTTTTCACATCTCCTACACCAGGGCTTGCTAGCCAAGCCCATGCTGTACAGATGCTTAAAGGACAATGTCCGGTTATTAAGCCGGTAATTATTTTAATTTCTTTTTTGTAACTACGAATTAGGTTGGCTGACAACCATCCGTCCAGCTCACTTAGTAGTGTTTTAGTATGCAGTTGACCTTCCCTTGACCTTCCGTTAACCTCCATTTCTTTTTATGTTCTTTTTCTAACCATAACCAGCTCTCCCTTTTAGCGGAATCCTTAGCGATTCCACATACAGGTTCTGGTCCTATGAAGTTCCTATTAGTACTTTCTTTGGCCAGTTCGTCGGCTCTCATTGCCTTTAATTCCCTCATGTCCTGGCACCCATATCAGCGACACAGTGTTGTCTTGTGCCAATTTATTGAGGGCCTGTTTGCAATATTTCACCAGTTTAGACCTGGTAGGTGGATTCATAATGGCTTTAATAGCCGCCTGACTATCAGTCATTATGTTGATTTTTTGCTTGCGCAGCCGGCTTCCCGAATTTCGTCGGCGCAGGCTGCGACTGCAAATAATTCAGCCAGGAAAATCGTGGAATGTTTCCCCAGACATATCGATATCTTCCTTCCAGGGCACATTCCGCATATACCTACACCTGTTCCCTGATTGGATTGTGATCCAACCGCGTACCAGGTGTCGGCAACACAATCGCTCGAGCGACTTTTTGCCTGTTCCCTGGTCGGTATAAATATGTTCAGCTTAGCTGTAAACATAATCTCGGGTACCATACTGTCCGCCGGCATTTGGAATATCGGCTCTTCCAGTATAGTTCCTGTGATATCTGTATGACCCCCTACAACCTTATTAGGACACCATACGTCATTGGTCTTCAGCTTCAGAATCGCAGCCATAGCCTGCGCTTTTACAAATAGTTCCAGCGGAGGGAGACCCACGATGGCTTCCGTGGACGCAGTTCCCGTACTGTTCATAGCTCCCGTGATTCCAAACAGAGCCTGTCGTTGGAGAGTCGTGAGGAGCCCCACCGAGGATGTCAGCTCCGTCCTCCTCCACTAGACAACTTCCCCATAGGTAATCAGTGGTCTTACTACGACTGTGCACAACCAGTGTACCACATTTTGTTTTAGTCCTTAGGTCTTGCCAACAGCTCTTCTGCATCTCCAAAAGAGCTGTGTCGCCCTGTCTGCCACTATGACTAGCTATCTGCTCCAATTCAGTTTTGCATCAAATATTATGCCTAGATACTTCACTTCATTGATTAGTTCTAAATCTTGTTCAAATAGCCTTACGCTGCCCAGATCATTTAGTTTTCTCATGTTGGTAAAGGCTACCAACTTGGTTTTTTGATGATTGACAGTTAATCCCTCCTCAACACACCATCTTTCCACAATTCACAGAGCATTTGGCATGATGCTCGCCACTGTCCGAGAATTTCCCCTGGGACACTAGCACAATGTCATCGGCGAACCCTTGCGTCCATATTTCCTGGTAATTTAATGTCCTGAGGAGATTATCCACTATTAGACTCCATAGTAGCGGTGACAATACGCCTCCTTGAGGACACCTTCTGTTGTCCTCACCGTGGTGGCCATATGCCTGAAATCATTTTCCATCACTAACGTCATGAAACTAACTATGATTAAAAAAATCTCATTTCCCCGACATCTGTGTCTTTTATTTCAATTTATAATCCTACACCTCTTAAAAAACACACTTTATATATATATATATATATATATATATATATATATATATATATATATATAGTGATAAGATAATTTCTTAGCCGTTCATTAAATATAACAACCTCCAATAATTTATCAAATGTTATATATATATATATATATATATATATATATATATATATAAGGTAATGTTCGTATGTGTGTCCGCTATAGACTAAAAAACTAGTGGACCGATTTATCCGACTTTTTTGCAAAATGATGGGTGTTATTTGGAGAAGGTTTAAAGCTATTGAAATCCTCGATCTAACTGGTAGAAAGAAAGTTAGGGGTCTAATAATATAATATCAATCGTAGTAGTGCTATTATTCAAATGTAGATGGCGCTACGAGACAGTACTTCTCACATTGAAGTTGTCGTCGACAACATACCCTACAAGGGGTGTCGACCACGGAGATTTGCTGTCAGACTTCGAGTTTCTCTCTCTATCTGTACGCATAAAGACTGCCAGTGCTAACTTTATGGTGAAGTTAGTGAATAACAAAATTGACGCGTCGAATCTGCTCTCATATGTAAATATTATAGTCCCCAAATATGGTACTCGATCGAATGATGCTTTCTTCCTTACCAGAGTCGGAACAAATGTCTTCGCCGGAGCAGCCCTCAATCGCATTGCAAGAAACGCGAATAAATTATGCACTGATTCTTTTTACTTACCCTCGATATCTAACCAATTCTTCCACTAATCATTTACCCTCCTCTCCTTCAACTATACTACTTATTAATTTCTTCTTTTTACTCTACAAGTGTTATTGTATTGCCATGTTATTGGAGAAATCTGTTGGGCAATAAAGATTATTATTATTATTAGGTATACTCGTATTTATAAACTTATTCTTTATAATTACATTTCGATAAACTTCCTTGCACTTAATGAAGTAAATAATTCAAATGCAACATATTTCCGTGTATTTGTAAACGTTGAACTTAAATGTCGACAGAGAGCCTTATATTTGTATATTTATCTTTCCGAGCCGAGGACAATAAACTTCAACATCCAACTATCGCAGTCGATTCCAATCATTTTATTTTCTTATTGTCCCTATTCTCTTCAATACATGTTCATCCTCAACAGCATCCAGCATCATCAGCATCTAATGTAATTTAATAGTCTCAGGAATCAGATGGATGGCATTACGTTGTTTAAACTGTGTAAACGGGGAGAATCTTGAACAAATAGAACTGTCAGCAATGTATCATAGCCGGGCGTGCGGAATTACATTGTGGACGTTGCAATCAATTCACTCTCGGAATTAATATCCGTTTGTGTCAATAATTGATTAGTTATTACGGACGAGCGCTGTGTCAATTACTTAGACTATCCCGGAATCGAAGTTTGTTATTATCGTGGCAAGAATAATTTATTAAATACTTGTCAATACTATCTGTCGGTAATTGAATTGGTATTTCGGTTAATGTTAAGATTAATTTCAGGCGCTTTGACACGATATCTATAACGAAGAGAGGTTTCCTGAACGCCTTTGAAAAGATCCACTATCGTTACTTTTCTCGATCATGTAAATACCATTAAATATGTTATGGATACCAATAGTTAAAGTTCGGAATTTTATGCACAAGAAATGCTTTAAATATGTCACGTTCTTCCCAAAAATATATACTTCATTTTTACCGTTTATGAATTTTTATGCACTTTATTTTTTATGTATTTTGCTTACTGGAAATCAAAGAAAGAGTCGTAAAACAACAAAAAGTAGTCTAAATTACATTTATACATAAAAAGTAATAATTATTACATCACATGTGATAAGAACATTGCATAATAATATGATTAAAAGATTACAATTAATAGCTATATATATATTCTTATGTTATTAAGTAACAACCATAAAATTATATGTACCTATAGTTATTATTGATAGTAGTAGTAATAGAAGTAATAACTATTGCTTTGGCAATGAGATCTGCTCAACTTATATAATTAAGTGCATTTCCTAGATTTTCGTCTTTTTTGTCTTCTATTGCCTAAAATATTTTTATATGTTGAAAACGTTCTTTCGACTTGAACTGAAGTGATAGGTGCATATTCTAATCATAATTAGAGACCAGATACGAGAGGCCCATAACTCATCGCCCATGACTCCCGTCATTTAAACATGTAACGAAATTCTGTAAACTATTGAAATTCTCTGCATAAAAACTAGCAGCTTCCAACCATGTTCTCCATCTAGTTATTACTAGAGAGGGAGGCAGTGACAAAAATGGAAGTTTTTCCTGTATGCTGCTTTTCTGAAAACCTTTTTAAAAGCGGATGCAAGTCTATCAACTTCCGGAGAGGTGTGTCTGATATATTCACAAATTCTGTGGAGAGCATGCGCTACACAAGTAATATGTAGCATATTAGGATATATTTCCTCTAATAGTCTGCCTGCTTTTAACATATATGCAGCACTGTCACTGACAAATAAAATTATTTTTTCTTTGTACCTGTCGTCCCAATGAAGCATTTGGTGCGTATTCTCGTAAATGGTTATAGCTACTGTTTCCGCATCAACTGTACTTATAACTTTTGTATCGAATAGTTGGATGTAGTACATCAGCTACAGCATTTACCACACAGCATCTTAATATATCGACAGCTTCGTCGGCACTTATCCATGGGTACTGATTTGAAAGATGGCTTCTAATGCGTTCTACTGCTTTCGTGTAGCACTTAGAAACATAATATTTGCGTAAGGTGGATTCAGCAGAAGTATTTCGACCAGTATATTTTTGGAGAAATGTTATGAAGGTGGGATTGTTAAGTTTATTTAATGGAATATTTGCCGCCACTTAAGTTTCACAAAGTTCTTCGTTAAAATTGTCAGATTCCAGCGGGTCCAATTTCTGTGTATTTGTTTGGGATGCTAAGTGACGATTTACGTGCGATTTCTTGGAATTTCTTAAAGATATTTTACAGACTTTGCAATAAATTTCGGAATCACTGGCTATGGACATCCAGTCAGTTTAAACCCTTAATCCAACTCGCCATTGTTTCACGATGCCATTCTCGACGTTGTCCCATATCAAATGTGAAAAAATAACTTAAACAATGTTCTAGATCTAAATAAATGAAAATTAAAAATGTATGCCTAAGTTATTGAAATTTACTGGAAACTTACGTGTATATGTAATTAATAGTTAAATAAACTAATAAATAAAGTAAATTTTAAAAATTCCTCACGCTTCTATTTACGCCCATGAAGAAAGAAATTTTACTGGAACATCGAAGTAAATGCGTCGCAATTCCGCCGAATGAATAGTGTTATTCAATAACTATGTGTTGTACTTAGCGATGTTATAGACTACGAAATACGGTATATCGTAATTTCGGCCTGATGCTTCCGGTCTCTAATGGTAATGATAAAATCTTTGATGTTTCTGTTAACTTTTGAAAACCATCATTTTTTGTTGTAACGCTATAAAATTTATCTAGTATAGCTTTACCAATTCGACCTGGAAACATTTTTCAATAAAGTTTTACAATAGAAATTGACTCTAATGAAAATATTTGATCAGTCTCTAATTTTTCAATTAATCCACTTACAAAACTATTATGCGCTTTAATATACGTCAACTGATCTAGAATTTCGCGTTTTTCTAATAAACTTTTGGATTTTATAATTGATTCAGCTGAATCAGAAAAATCTAATACGTTTTTTTTTATATTATTATAGTTATTCGCGTGGATTATGGCTGCGTTTAACCACGTTCCCGTCGGGTAATTACCGGTTCAGGAGGTAAAGGAACATCCGGCAGTTTTTCTTTATATACTTGGACTCGTAAAAATTTTTTTCACGTTCAAAATTAAAGAATTCTGACCTCTAATTTCCTCGCAAACTCTATTTATTGCATGCGTTAGACAAGTCACGTGGATTAAATTTTCGTAAAAAAATTTTAAATTTGCCACTGCTTTATCTTATATTCTGCCGCATCTGTGACGAAAAGATGAATTTTGTCAGTCGGGAGAATATCTGGAGCAAAAAAAGTAATCAAACCTTCATTTACAAAGCGCACAATTTCTACGCTATTGACTTTCATTAACTCTTTCGTCCTGATTAAAAAAGAGTTTGCCAAAATTTTTTGGTTAAGAACAGCAACTAATAAATTTGCAATGTAGCGACCACGAACACCGGTCGTTTCATCAAAAATATGGGATTTTATGTTGAAAATGTAGAAAATATTCACTTTATGTACACAAACTGAAAATATGAACTAAAGCTTAATTTTATGCAAAATTTGTAATTTATACCGTTAATCGCATTATTTCAGTGTAGAATGGACATATCCACAATATTTGGGTGATATTCCTAATAATAAAAAATATGTATTTTACATAAAATCCGAACTCTATGCACATTTGAACATATTCCGATAAATGTATTCTATGAACCAAATAGAGTATCGAGGCAGTTGTGTAATTATTGTTGTTGTTTATTCTGGTTTGCTTTGAATTATGAAATTTATTAATTTCTAAAGCTTTCTATGCTTTAGAAATTAATAAATTTCATAATTTTGGCATAATTTTAAATGACCAGGTAGAGATAAATCACTCTCACCCTACTCAACTTAAAACTGTAATAGATCCATCCCCTCTCAGATTAGAATTTTTGTTATTTCACCTCCATCTACCCTTCTACCTTCTACCAAATGTAAGTTTGCAGTATATATTCATCCCCCTGATGAAGTCACAGTGTGGTGAAACATATATACCGTATGTGTTAAATATCATTAGGCATAGAGAATCAACGTATGAGTACATACAATGTATACGTACATGAGAAAGCCAGTTCAATGCCAGCGAAGACCGCGACGACTGGCGATTGCCTCCTATACCGATTGACTGGAAATTTTGCATTCAGTCTAGCTGCGACCGTTACAGTTTGAAAGCGTACAATAAAATTAATGTATAATGGCTCTTTATACATCCACTGAAAAGCTTCAGTTAGTAAAATGGTTTTATGCTGGCAAGTCTGCTATGGAGTGCATGAATTTGTTTGCGCTGACTTTTGCAGACCGTTCTGTACCTTGCAGACAAACAATTTATAATATTATAAATAAATTTGAAACTTGTTTCTGTCTCAATAACTGTACGAAATGCAAACCAAGAGAGGTATCACCACAAAAAATTGAGGAAAGAGAACGGCGGGATGTATTAATTTGTAGTATTGTGGAAATTGATAACACGAGATCTACTAGAAGTGCTGCCGAGGAATTGGGTACAAGCAACCCAACTATTTCACGTATTTGGAAACGTAATGGTTTGAAATGGTTGAAATATTCGAAAACTCAAGAAATATTTCCCGAGGACAATTTCCGGAGAATGGAGTTTTGTCAAGACGTTATGGAAAAGATACATCGAGATGAAAATTTCGTTAAAAATATTCTCTTCACCGATGAATTAACTTTTCCATTACACGGAAAGCAAAATTCCTCTGTTCTTCGATATTGGGCTTCGGAAAATCAACACCGGCATTTTGCAAATCGCACTCAGTATCCTCAAAAACTAAACGTTTGGGCAAGTATTTTGGGTGACCATTCTATAGGCCCCTATTTTATTGATGGTATATTAAATACCGACAAGTATCTCGAATTACTGAAAAATCAAATACTTCCCGCCATCCAAAACATTGGAATAAATCAGGAAATCGTTTGGTTTCAACATGATGGCTCTCCAGCACATAATGCAGTGAGGATAAAGGAACTTTTAGGAAATTCTTTTCCTGACCGTCTTATTACTGGAACAGGAAACATTAAATGGCCCCTGCGATCTCCTGATCTACCTCCAAATGATTTCTTTTTGTGGGGATATCAAAAAAATATTGTTTATACTCACGAAGCTGGTAGAGCAGAAAATCTAGCTGCCTTGAGAGAAAAAATAACTGAGGTTGCGAATTCATTAACTGCCGACATGTTAGCAAATGTAAGAGCTAATTTCTACGACCGCCTAGGACAATGTCTTGCTGTGCAAGGTGGAATTTTTGAACCTCTTGTATAATTTATTATAATTTTTAGAATCCTTTTTTATTTATTTTATTAGGATTATTCTTTAATTTTATTAGAATTACGCTTTTGTTGCGACGCACCGCAGCTTAAAAATTTCCTGCATCTACTGAAAGAAATAAGAAAAGCAAATCCTTTGCAATTCGTAAATGTTATTTTAGAACGCATTACAAGTACCTATGTCGATGGTCAAATGATTACTGCTAACTTGTATTTGCGAAACAATCGGCGACAATCGTTGCCGGCCGTCGCGGTCTTCGCTGGCATTGGATCGGCTTTTCCATATACATATAACGGGTGTTCAGAAACATTCGAAGTCAAAGTAGTCCTTGAAAATATGAAGTAATGTCTGAGATAGATTGATTTTTGACAGACAACAGTTGACATTTAATAATTATTACAAATCAGATACTTAAGTAAAGATATACGATTCTTTGCTCAGAGCCCACTTGACTTCGAATGTTTCTGAACACCCGTTACATCGTATGTACTCATACGTATTCCCTATGCCTAATGATATTTGACACATGCGGTATGTGTTTACAATACAATATATTTTTTGAAACTAAACAAAATTGCGTTTTCTATTTGATATAATGAAGTTTCGACATGTACCTCCTACGACGATTATTAATTTAAACATATTTCAAGTGTCTTCATTTACTCATCTATGAATAAATTGTTGTGACTATGATTAGCTTACTAACAATGATTTGCCGTTAGTGTAGTAGGTACAAAAACTTTTTATGCGATGATAAGGATAAAGACTTGCAGTTTAAACTGAAGTATTGTTTTTATTAATTAACTGAGATGAGCAATCAAATTTTATAGTTTCCAGTTGGATATTTTGCCTGAAACGTACATATTTATTTAGTACCAAAAAATGGCAGCAATTCATTACAACAATTTAATGGGCACAATTCAATTCAACGTTGGTTTTACTGCCCTGAATATCTGGATGGCATTAACCGCTTTATGGGCCTCTTGTCTATCGTAAAGGATGCGTTTCGCGGCGTAAGCAGTACATAAAAAATAAATTTAATAAAATTTATGACTGTCGCGATATGTCGGAACATAATAAATTTTGTTTTGTAAGTCCTAGGAAGCTATTAAAGGAGCTGGTAGCAAGAGGACTGAACTAGGAGAAGTTTTTATTTAGGAATATTGTTTCTTTTGGAATTATGATGTCCTTTGTTTAGACAACAATTTTTTTCAGGAACTTTTAGTGTTGAAGCAAAATTTTTATGTTAATATTTTGCAATTGCTTGCAGCATCTCGAAAACCGTTAATATGGTAAACACTTGTCAGTACAGCATTTCAAATCAAATTTAAAAAAAAGATTAATTAAAATACGAAAACTTCGTAGCGTAATAATTGTAATAACTAAAGCAGGTCACTCACTTACACACATTCAATGCAATACTTGTTTTACCCATCATGTCGTTTTAGTTACAACATCTTTCAATATTTAGTTCATGTATACATATGTCCTTATGTAAATAGATATGTAAACCAGGTCACATCTAACTAGGTTAACAGATGATATACAGGGTGTTAACTAATGTCGGGGAGATATTACACAGAGATTCCTCGTCTGATTCTAACACGAAAGGTTCCTATAAAGTTATAGTATAAAATGCTTCCTTTTTCAAATATTTTTTTTACCCAACAATTTTAATACAAAAAGGTTTTGGGTATATCAATACGTTATGCACGTATAACGCATTTGTTACAAATGAAACAGACATGCAATATACATATCTGTAACTGTACACATGGACAATACACCTCGTATTTTCAGCATTTACTTCAGCTTAAGACACGTATTTCTGCCATCTATAGGCGTCATCAGTCAAGCTAGTGAAGCAATGTAATACAAATTAATCCAAATCTTTTTAAAAAACAGATTTGTATCTGTATATACATTTACGCTGCAATCGCCTACAAGATATTGCAAATTTCGTCCTATAAGGTGGCACTATTTAATAAGTGACATCTGACGGACGAAAGAGACTATGCCGAAAAAGGCGACCTTTCGCTTGACCAGCTAAGCTGGTATATTAGCTGGTACATAAGCGAAAAAATACGTATTTTTTCGCTTATGTACCAGCTTAGCTGGTCAAGCGAAAGGTCGCCTTTTTCGGCATAGTCTCTTTCGTCCGTCAGATGTCACTTATTAAATAGTGCCACCTTATAGGACGAAATTTGCTATATCTTGTAGGCGATTGCAGCGTAAATGTATATACAGATACAAATCTGTTTTTTAAAAAGATTTGTATTAATTTGTATTACATTGCTTCACTAGCTTGACTAATGACGCCTATAGATGGCAGAAACACGTGTCTTAAGCAGAAGTAAATGCTGAAAATACGAGGTGTATTGTCCATGTGTACAGTTACGGATATCTATATTGCATGTCTGTTTCATTTGCAACAATTTTAAAATTACAGGATCAAAATTTGACGCGCTGTATAACAACAATTTATTTGAATTTAAAATTAAATCGTAGTAGTAGAATAATTATTATTAATAACAATGATAGTTAACGAAAATATTAAATAAAGAAACGTGAACATGCATACAAAGTTCAGAACAAAAATTATATTATGTGGTCCACCTCGACCTATCCAACGATCGTTGAATGTTCTGTTCAAAAACCGGCGGACTTCGATACTAAAATGTGCAGGTGTACCGTCGTGCATAAGCCTTCATTTCTCATGTTGAGTGGGGATATTGTCAAGGAGATACTCTTGAAAAATTTCAAGATACAATTGTTCGTTGAGTCTTCTTGGCAGGAAAAATGGCCCTATCAAAACAAATCCCATTATGCCAGCCCACACATTCACAGAAAACATTTTAATTACGCACCCATCACCAGTTGTGATGTGGAATGGACATTTTCTATTTTTAAAGACGTTTTAACATCTAAAAGAACTAGTTTAACACAGGAACACCTTGAACAAATTTTAGTTGTTCATGTTTTACACTTTCAATGTTCCACAGAAAATACATAGTTTTGAGTTTTGTTCTTTATAAATTATTTGTATTCAAAATTGGATACGAAATTCGCTTGTCAACATTACTTTTGTTTCAGCTTTAGTTGCTGACCGTTACCAAACCGTTTATTACATTCGCTCTGTTATGCATTGACAGATACATATTAACTGCATATTGTAATGAACTTTTCCCCGAAGACAATTTTTAAAAATTTATAATTTATTTATGTACATTTATTTTCCAAGTTACTATAGACACATATATATTTTGAAAATAATTTAAATTTAATTCTGGTACACTTTTGTAGACAGTAACTGTACACTGTTGTATGTTTATGTTGTTTAGCGCCGTCCGATGTCCAGGAAGTGGATCGACTGTATTTTGATTTATTCGTACTTTATGTGTCCGGTGAATATTTTCCGGCCAGAGATTGATTTGCCTTCCAGTGAGCGTGTTGTGTCAAGATAAAAAACTTTCTTTTTTTATCTTTTATTTAAATGTAATTCCGGGTTATCTTGCTTTTGATATAGTAAGTCATTACCGTATTGTATACGAGTTTTGCTTTTCTCGTATTTTTGATTATTTTAAACTCACTGGTGCAATCTCTCATTAAGTTTTTTTTTTGTGTGTGAAGATTTTACGCTAGCGTAAGTACTTTTCATACCAAATTTATTGTATTTCTTTTCTTTATAATTTGATAGTAATTTTAATGTTTTATATTGATTGATTTATCATTATATTAGTTTAATAGATAGATGGTGAAGAAAACTATCATATTTTTATAAGGGAGTTTTTTGTATGTCAAGATATTCTAGAACATTTTGAAATTCAGGTGTGGAGGGAGATTTATGCTCGTGTTATTGCGCATGACAGAAAGTTATTTTGCGCGTTTGACAGTTGATCTGTTTATTTGTGAAGTTGGGGTTAATTAGTTTTTGAAATTGAAAGTTTTCTATTCAATCTATTAGATTTAATTTTGCTCGCGTTTCAATTGAGGTTTTCATTGTGTGCGTGTTAATTATCACACAATCTTTTTCCTCTGTGCTTTTGTATAATGATGCACTAGCTTTCTTTACATTTGATAAATAATTTCTTTTTGTTTTTTTTTAAATAAAAGATAAAGTAAAATTGTGTGTATTTTTACTAATTTATAAATTTTACACGTTCCTTTACGGGAAACCCTGGATCTTGAAGAGTCTCAATTAAAAGAAAAAGCTGACTGAGTTCTAGTTTGGACAGATTGTGGTGAACAGTGGACATATCTTCAATTCACTATTCACAGGTATATGCCACTTACGCAGCTACTCACACGTATCAAATTATTCGAAACTCACGGATCGCTTACAGAAACAAACCTATTGCGAATACAAGGCAGACGCCGATGGGGTATGAATCATCAATCGCTCGAGTATGCTCTCTGATAATCACAATAGTATCTTTTGGAAAAAAATATTTTGCCCACTGTTATCAACTACGAAAATATAAAAATGCATTAATAAATAATACATCACAGAATTATGATATTTCTACCATGTTCATAATACGTCTGCTTAACACGCTTTGTAATATGCTGTGCCGAAGTTTTTTCAGATTTACGAAACATTTTTACTACTGAACAAGTTATCCAAAACAGACACGTAAATTAAAACGTCGAGATCAAACGACCGTATAATTGCAAAACAATAGGGTAAACACATATTTTCCGCAGAGTGACTCCAACAGTAAAATAAATAAAAGCTTTCATGTGTTTGTCTAATACCAACATATGCAGCACAAACGTGCCCTAACGTGGGCGTGTGTGTCTTAATTAAATCTGTCCTGTCGCCTACGTAATTAGAAATTAATTCCGAGAGTGTCATAAATAGAAGCTGAACACCTCGCCGACGACAATAAATGATAAATTACGTAGATCGGACCGGCGATGACAAGCATTATTATGTTCCATGTTGCGCTCCTGCGAGAACTGCGTGTAATTTAAATCGTAGACGTATGTATACATATGTATGTGGATACGATCAAAGAGTGTATGTGAGAACATATATTTCTTCGATCATAAATATGCAACGTGGAATAGTAGTTTCACGAAAGGAAATTGATGTTTGATAAAACATTACATGAATGGAATAATTATTCAGCAAATTTTAAGGATTTCTTAATTTAAAAAGTATGCTATATTTTACATTTTTCATGGTTTGAGAAATATAAATGTTAACCAAATATTAATGAAAATTTACCTGCTATCACATGAAAACTTTTCAGGAAAATACACTATTTGCATGTATGGAAGTTGCACCCTGGAAGTTAGCAAAGTCATCTACTTTGAAATTTCACGATACACAAAAACAATTAAATGGTAAACCATATCTATGATAGAAATAGAAATATAAATGATAGCATATCAATGTCATTGATATACTGTCATTTTTATTTTAAATTTCTTTGAAAAAGGCACCATGTGTCGAAACATGTAAGATTGTTTTAAATATATACATATCAAAGTAAAGCAGACCTTAAATCGCCGACTAATTTAATCTAATATATATTGATGCATTGCAAGAAGGAGTCGCTCTCTGAAAGAAACAAAGAAAATATGTAACCATACTGTTTATACCAGAATATTTATATCTACTTTGTACATTAATATTAAGAAAGGGGAAAGATCGATTTAAAGAATAAATACGTTATTTTGACGACCAATTCACCTTGAAATACTTAACTTATTTTTCTAATTCTTTTTATTATCATGTTTATATTCATTTTCTTTCAAATTCTTATTCAACGCGTGTTTATTCAAACAAATGTAACGTATTTATTTTCAAATGCATTTAAACGATAAAGCCCCGCCCACAATGTCAACGGTGCAACAACCCGAAAAAAAACCAATATTGACGGAGTATTTGTAAACACAGAAAACATATGTTATGCAACTAAAATTATCTTATAAATCGAATTGTAATTTATTTTACTATTTTACACAGTAAAATTGTCTAATTTTATAATATTAACTAATTTAATGCAAGTAAAGAATGGGGCGATTTAGCGAAAAGTTATGCAATTAAAAACAAGTGAACAAAACAAGCGTCGGTTATTAGTTGTCGCAGTGAAAGGTCACGTTTTTTTGTGCTCCGTAACAATTAACATAATTAAGAAAAATTATCAAGTGCAAGAGTTTTTAAATATCACCAAACGTTACACCTGCCTACCAACCACCTGTGGACAAAATTTCACAGCCGCCGACCAAACAGTTCGAGACTTATGAATTTTTAAAGATTTTTACCGCCATACAAAACTCACCGTAGCTTGAACACCGCCGTTGATGATCGAAATCGGTCATACTCTCTAGACGCCGTCGGACTTGAAACTTTCAACAAATCTCAAGTTATCCCGAGGGACCATAGCAGAAACATTTTCCCGTTTCCCGTTGTGAAGACGTTTCCCGAACACAGGCACAAGAAGCAACGGAGACCATATACGAAGATTCAGGTTTTTGCTAATTTTAACAAACGCTCCCGCGCCATTTTTACTTGCGCATGTACATTTCTAGAACTTTACATTGTTATTCCATAACTAACTATTTATATTACTTTCACTTATATTTTATTACTGCAATTCTTCGTCAAATCATTTAAATACTGGCATCTACTATTTGTATTTGTAAAACTTGATGCCTTGTCACTGTTATAAACTATTTTATTAAGACAAAACATTATTGCACCTGTCTTACGCCATATTATTAAACTGTACGAATACCAACCGTCGAGTGTGTCTGGATTAATATTACTTGTGTGTCACGAAAATATCAATATAAATTTCTCAAACTTGGAAAATACGTTTATCCCTAATAAAGTTAATTGTCAATATTTTACTTTGTCTTTTTTTTTGTAATATACTTGAGCTATTGTTCCGTTCCTACTTAATAAATTGCGTAAAGAAAGTAACAGTGGAAAGAAGTGAACCTACCTTAGCCCTGAAGAGAGAGAGAGAGAAGCTAGCCGAAGACACCAAAACAGATAAGTATAGACGAGCCCGATTTGAATTTTAAACGTTTTTATGACATTTATTCATTTTATTTCACCGTACGTAACATACAATTTTATTTATCAACATTTTATTCAATATAACATACTAGGAAACGTATTATATGTCAGCCCAACGTTTGGGGCAACTAGTAACGTATTAAAATATATATATATATATATATATATATATATATATATATATATATATATACAGTGTGTATAAGCCAAATGGAATAAATTCATTATTTCGGTTACTGTACATATTTATAAAAAATCCCGAAACATGTCATATTTAATTTATAAATTAACATTCTTCAACGTGAAAATGCGATCCCTACCTTCAACCCCCTTCGAATGACAGGTACAACCCCCATTTTTTTAAATGGGAAGTATAGGCTTGTATAAGATATATCGTCGTAAAGGTCTCTTTATTCTCTTTTCAAAAATGTTATAATTTTCATGTTTGTTGCAACAATTAAGATAGAATAAAATAAAATCATGTTGTTATCGAAATTCGCTACAATATACTCAAAAAATAAAATTTAATGCAAAATGTAAAGAAAAATTTAAAACGCCAAAAAAAATATGAATGTCAATGAAGTAGATGTTCAAAATGTTCACCATGAACGTCTTGGCAACATCCTAATCTTAAATAAAACTGTCTTCTAACATTATTTAACATATCAGGCGTGATCGACCTAATCGCAAGCGTTATTCGTTCTCTTAAGTCATTTAAATCCAAAGGTTTAGTTTTGTACACAATGCTCTTCAAATATCCCCATAAAAAAAATCAAGTAAGGTCAGATCAGGTGATCGCGCTGGCCATTCTATCGATCCTCGCCTTCCTATCCACCGATTGGGAAATATTGCATCGAGGTACTGCCGGACATTGCGTTGGTAATGTGGTGGTGCTCCATCCTGCTGAAACCATATCGTATTCATTGGAACTTGAGGGTTTCCTGGATCAGGATATAAATTTGCCAAAGTTGGAATGACATCATTTTAAAGTAGTGCCAAATAACGATCGCCATTCAAATTGCCCTCAATGAAAAAGGGACCAATGATATGGTTTCCAACAATACCTGCCCAAACATTAACTTTTACTGGGTATTGTGTGTGTTCTTCCCTCATCCAGTGAGGATTTTCCGTAGACCAGTAGCGGCAATTTTGCCGATTAGCAGACCGCTAAGAGAAAAAGTGCACTCATCACAAAACATAACGTCTTCTAAATTGATAATATTGTTATCCAGCATGTCCATCATTCGCTCACAAAAATAAGTTCTTTTATCAAAATCGTCTTCCATAAGCTCCTGAGTAGATATCATTTTATAGGGATGCATTTTATTTTCTTTTAATATGTTTACTATCGATGTATGGCTAACATTTAATGTAGTGGATGCATGTCCACTCGATGTATGTGGGTTTTCCATAAACTCAAGCATCACATCTACTTTGATTTCATCACTCAGTGCATTGGCAGCTGGTTTTTTTATCTGCCTTACATGACCAAACTCTCGAAACTGCTTCTCTATCTTACTAATTGTTTCTTGAGCTATAGGCGGTAAATCAGGAAATTTCTCATGAAATAGGCGGGTTACTTCTTGTTGTGTTCGGGTTCTATCTCCGTAACCAATCATTTGTATGACTGTTATTTTATGCATTTCCGTTAATCTAACCATTTTCCAGAATTGTATTTTACGAAATTCAAACTAAAATTATCATACTGCCAATTTAAATGACAACTTTTAAATACAAAACAATTTACTAAGGCGTTTTAAACAAACTAATGTTGCCACGGAAACTTTTTAAAGTATTTTTAATGGATACCATCTAAAAAGCACATTGGTATGCTTTTTACTCACTTTCTTATTATGAAGACCTAAACGGGAAGTAAGTAATGCAATGATGCCTTTGATGTATGTATTAAATCTTTATAAACGCAAATGAGCATCTACTTCATTGACATTCATATTTTTTTCTGGCGTTTTAAATTTTTCTTTACATTTTGCATTAAATTTTATTTTTTGAGTATATTGTAGCGAATTTCGATAACAACATGATTTTATTTTATTCTATCTTAATTGTTGCAACAAACATGAAAATTATAACATTTTTGAATAGAGAATAAAGAGACCTTTACAACGATATATCACAAGCCTATACTTCCCATTTAAAAAAATGGGGGTTGTACCTGTCATTCCAAGGGGGTTGAAGGTAGGGATCGCATTTTCACGTTGAAGAATGTTAATTTATAAATTAAATATGACATGTTTCGGGATTTTTTATAAATATGTACAGTAAGCGAAATAATGAATTTATTCCATTTGGCTTATACACACTGTATATAGTTTGAAAGCAGGTGTCAGTTTTAGCTATGGAGTAATAATTAGCATTTTCAAATATTCAAATCTGACATCTGCTCTCAAAATACTGACATCTGCTTTCAATAACTGACATCTACTTTCAAAATAGGCATCTGGTTTCAAATCTGACGTTTGCTTTCATAACTGACACCTGCATTCAAAACAGACATCTGCTTTCAATAACAGACATTTGCTTTCACTAACTGACATCTGCTATCAAAACTGACATCAGCTTTCAAAGCTGACTTCTGCTTTCAACTTGACATCTACATTCAATAACTGACATCTGATTCATTAACACTGTTACTTTATAATGCATTTCTAAATAGCTTGGACCTAGGTCTATTGTGGCTAAGTGGTAAAAGCGACAGTCCGGCAAACTGTAGACTTAGGTTCGAGTCCCAACATAGACAATATTTGTCAATTAAACATTTCGTATGATTTGTTTTGTAATTTGTAGACAGCAATGTTTACATCGCCACTTACTTTGCAATTACATACATACTAATTTAATATTTGTAAATATTTCATATAAAATCCGAAAAACTCCAATAATTTATCAATTGTTATATTTAATAAACGGCTAAGAAATTAAGATAGCTTTCTCTAACCAGGCTTCTCTATCAGAGAATGCAGGGAGTACACATTGCATGTGACATAACGTGAGTAGATAAGCAATGGGGGTTCTAAGCCAAAATCCCATGTATTTTCTTATGGATGTTCATTTTACACTTTCAAGGACATTTTAACTGTGACGTCATAACTGAGTAACGCGACTAACTCCAAATTGATTATTATTTACCTTCTTACCGAGGCCAATAAGTAAGGCAACTAATAACATAGCAAACTTCACAACATTTGTTCTTTAAAACAGACCTGTCTGTTTCAAAGCCAAGCCTGTCTGTTGACACCTGGTCTGAACAGACAGACCTCTCTGTCTTTTATAGCCTTTTATTAATTAACTTCGTGATGATCAACTTACGGAAGGATATTTCCAGGAAGATAATGCACCAGCCTACAAATCTCGAGAAACGATGAGTTTTCTGCAAGAATTTTTCGATACAAGATCTCCAGATTTGACAATTTGAAACTATTTTATTTTTCCATATTTAAAGAATACCATTTTCAAGACCAGACATCACACAATAGAAGAGCTTCGCAAGACTATTGTGAATTCTTGTGCTGACATAATCCAAGAAATTTTAATAAATTACTTTGAAGAGTTCAACTTTGTCTTCAAAATAATGGTCAACATTTACAACATCTGCTTCAGTATTATTTTCTTGTAATTTTGACTATTGTAATAAATACTTTTTCTAAAAACTACACTACCAACCATTAAAAAAACCATGGCCGTCTCTAATGAGGAATATTTTTGAAGGCACGTTACAATTATAAGCAAACACTTTCTCGAATTGCCGGTTTTTAATTATACGCGAAATTTGAGATTAATCTCAAATACTCGTGTCAGAAATGCTGAAAAAATACGATTGGGTTGCTTCAAAACACGTCTATGACATCGTAACAAGTGACGAATGAGCCCGAAAGTAAACAGCTGTTACAGCTGGAAGAAGAGCCAAATCCAACAAAAATTATTCGAGCACGAAGCACTTCGAAGCAAATGGTCGCTTGTTTCTCCGGAAAAACCGAACATGTGGCAACTGTACCATTAGTGCAAGGTCGAAGGATCAATTCTGAATAGTACACAAGCATTTGCTTGCAAGAAGTATTCGGTAAAATACGGGA
The DNA here is from genome assembly GCA_935421215.2 of Melolontha melolontha. Taxonomy (NCBI): domain Eukaryota; kingdom Metazoa; phylum Arthropoda; class Insecta; order Coleoptera; family Scarabaeidae; genus Melolontha; species Melolontha melolontha. The sequence continues at coordinate 179,952,700 of OW285237.1, read as the reverse complement.
AACCAACCGCCGAAGACGGATCATTCTCCACCTGAAACAAGAGAATTTTTGACAACTTAAAAAGTGGAATTGACGAATCATATATCGTGCAGCTCTGATTTAGCACTTAATTAGTTCTTTCTATTCCCGGAAATTAAAATTAAATTACGAGGTCAACGTTGGCAACAATGGCAGTGCAATAGGCTGCAGTACGTTTCATATGTAATCATTTGCATTAAAATTCCCGTCAAAAAAACTAGAGGTGACCTGCTACCGTATGTTATTGCAACCCATACTATCACCCCCGGTGTAAGGGCCTTAAACTGTTACACAATAAATTTCTGCGTTCTTCACGAAATCGTTTTACTGTTCTGCCGCCAACGTAGACCCACAGACAGAATCTGGACTCGTCAGAGAACACAACATGATTCCATTCACCATCTCAATTTGATCTGCCGTACACCATGCAATCCGAGTAGCAGGTGTCAATGGGAGACATAAAAATGGTCTATACGAACGAAGCCCAAAGCGATACAACGTTGCCATAGAGATTCTTTGTTGTAAAACTCCGAACCAAGCATTTCCCATCGACTGGGTTATGGAAACTCTTTTGTAAATACACGATCCTCAAACAATGGCTTCCCGTGCCGTAGTTGCTTGAGATCATCCGGATCCATGACGACGGTTATGGATTCAGACCACCTGGACCAACACTGTAACACTGTTAACACACTGCGTCTCATGCGGTCGCAAATTTGTCTTATTGAGAAACCAGCTTCCCAAATACAAGCAATGCCTTCTTTTTGAATTTACTTAAATCATTGTAATTGTTCCGTAAACGGCACCTAGGCATAATTACTTAATGACTAGGGACCAGACACGAAAGACCAAAATTACGATGGACCATATAAATTGTAACATCGCTACACGCAGTTATTGAAGAGCACTATTAATTCGGTTAACCGGACATCTGTTTTTGTCGTTGAATTGTGACTCAATTACTTCACTTTTACAGTTAAATTCCTTTCTTCATGGGCGTAGATAGAGGCGGAAGGAGTTTTTAAAATTTATTTTATTTATTAGTTTATATTTCGTAAGATATATAAAGTACGGTGAGTTAGTTTCCTTTTTTCATTGTTGCAACTGTTAATTACATACTTCGTAATTTTGGCATGGATCCGGACGTATAAATGCAGTGCCCGATTTTTAAGCTTATGCACTCCGACAAAGCAACGTCTTATTCAAACATAGAGTAACAAACAACAAAACTAGATGCATTATAGTCAACTACATTCCATCGTGATTTCCCCTCATCAAGCCTAAAGGCTTGATGGGAGGAATCGCGCAGTCCCGTTATTTCATTGTCACATCTTGTATTTCTGTCCCTGCTAGTTGTTAACATAAATGCATTTAAGTAGAAATCATTTTGATTCATAAGAATTTCTTTTCTAGAAACTAAATAATCTTAAACCTTACTCATCAAATCCGACTCTTCATATGCTGCAATTTAAAATTATTACTTTTTTAATTAATTCCTATTTTCATATGGAATACATATATCCATTTTCACGGAATGTCCAAGTTTTCAAAGGAGCGTGTTAAGTACTATGTATGCATAAATTACCGTAAGTTTTTATTTGAGGTTCGTAGATAATAAAATAAAACTATAAGCGACTTGCGTGTGAAATGACATCTAATGTGATACTATATTTCAAATAAAAATTGTTTACAATGGCTATAGACATAAAATGAGTCGACATAAAGACATCAAGAGGCTATATAAAATCGGCGATCCTGATCTTGAGAACAGGCGCAGCCGAGAGCAAGGGTAATACTACATAAATATACACGACCTTTATTTGCTGTGAAATGACTTCCAGGATCGGACCGGCCAACTCTGTATTACTTAATAGGCGTTGGTGATTTTTTCGGAATTTTTTTAAAATTTATTTGTTAAAAAGGAAATGAACGACAGTCTATTTACGATTACAGACGAGGCATGTAATAAACATACGTCATAACGCAACACACAACGTTGCTTTGTTTTATTTATATTTTTCCTTTGAATGCTTCTTGCTGATTTGTAAATTTAAACGACAGTAAACGACATGAGAAAAACACGCATATAATGACAGTTGTGACATAAAACTTTGGCAACGTTGTGAAGGGTAAGTAGAGTATACGTGCATCACGCTACTAGGCCATCATTTGGTCAATCATCATGGAATTGTATTCAGGTGCGAAACGCAGTTATTGTTGTTTGTTGTTTCATTAACTGCAATTCTGTTCAACCGAATTTCAGGATCAAATATCATAAGCACAAGAATTGACAATTATTGCATGGTATTTATTGAATGCATTTACTGAAACTGGTTGTGTAGAACACGGGACAGAAGATCAGGGTAGACCTCGAGTTGCAGAAGAGACAATCAAGCAAGTGTGTGAAACCTACGTTCGTATCCCAAAGAAATCACTTGCACGTGCTAGCTTAGAACTAAACATTGGCCAAACAACAGCGTGAAGAATCTTAAGAACACGTCTGCATGTTAAATCATACAGAATACAAATTCTGTAAGCTTTAAGTGATACTGATTAAGACGACTTGAATTTTGTGATGAAATGTTTGACAGAATGGAGAACGATGACAATCGTCTTGATGAAATTGTGTTTAGTGACGAGTAACGTAACCCGAATATGCAAAGCGCATATTTTGCATATATTGCAATTATGCATTTTTTAAATATTTGCATATATCCTTAATAAATAGCATATTGTACATAATTGAAAGAATTTTGGATGATGTAGATCTTGAGCAGGCATTTTAAGAGTTCAAGTTAAACCATTTTATAAATCTTCCATTATGAAGTAATTTATTTGATTATGTTTGCAGTTGTCACGGAAAATTTTTTTAATGAGGTACACGAGTATGGGTATTACCAGTCTTAAATTCCGAGAATTGAAAATACGTCGTTTTAAACCGTTAAACAGGGGTTTTATTGTACCAATATTTACATAAGTATAGCAAGCGCCAATTAAGTTGGCGCGAGGAGGGGGTGCGCAGAAGTCATTTTTAATAACGTCCACCCCCACTACTCAAGTAATTATCAGAATACAGTTTGACGGAACAATTCAGTGTTGTTCCGTCTACCGATTTTTCGGTAGATCTACCGATTTTTCTACACTTCTACCGATCTACCGATAAAGCCATCATATCTACCGATTTTTAAGCGAATGAGAAAAAAAAATAAAATTGTGCTAAAACTGTTTATATTCATGTAAATAATACGTGTTAATGTAAATATTTATAGGGGTATTTTTTTTAATGTATAATAAAGAATAAAAATTCAATATAATAAATTACTACTATAATGGCATGCATCTTTAATCTATGACTATAATAAATAGAAAATTAAAACAGGCAAGCAATTTTATGAGTAATAAAAGCTACTATGGATTGTAGTCGATATAATGCTTGAATTCAAAGGCAACAATTATGTATGTCGGTAGGTATTTATTTGCACGCTTCTCAAGCGCTCTTTATTCTAAATAAAGGGACTATTCTGGTTAAAAATTATCTTAAAGAAACATTGTTTTTCAAATAAAAATACTTATTCCCCGAAAATAATTATTTCAAAATACTACAACAATGAAATAATCCTTTTCATTCGAACAAATGAATGAATGAAATAAATACAACATATCATTCAATAATGAATAAAAGCGATATCTATTTGGTTATTTGCTTATTTCTATGAGTTTAAAACAGAGGGGCATCTTGAGTGAAGGGTTTGTTTCTGTTTTTGCATTTAAAATTTGAAATCAGTATCCTATATCGGTTCTAGAAGAACACATACATAGGTGTCACTTGATTTTTTTTTAAATTAATATACCTAGTGTTAAAATATGGGTAGTGACAGTGACTGTGAACAAGCTGGCCCAAGTAATATAGCAAACAAAATAAAATATTCCCAAAATTATAAGGATGATTGGGAAAAGCTGGAAGACTTTGAGAGATGGCTTTCTAGAAGTAAAAAGGGAAACAATTTTGCAAGATGTAAGATCTGCAGTAAAGACATTAATATTTCTAGCGAAAAAGATTCTCTAATGAAACACAGTCTTTCGATAATTCATAATCATACAGCAAGGATGATACGCAAACAGCCGCGTTTAACCGAATTTTCAGCAGGTATGGCAGAATCGGCGCAAATAAAGAATAATATTGCCGAAGGTATGATTATTTAAATTATTTCATGTTTACAATAATTTTAATTATCTTGGTTTTAGCCGAGATCCGCTTGCTGCATTTATTGCAGAACATAATTTGCCATTTTTGGTAATGGATCATTTGCCAAAATTAATTGCTAACATTTGTCCCGATTCAAAGATTGCTCAAGGCATATCGTGCGCCAGAAAGAAAACCACAGCTATTGTTCGAAATGTCATAGGTGCTGAATGTTTCGAAAATATATGTGAGGATATTAAATATAATAAATTTTCCCTTATTATAGACGAGTCTACAGATCGCTCAACGATAAAACATCTTTGTCTCGTCGTCAGGTATGCAAAAGACAATTTAATCAGAGACTGTTTTTTTGCTCTTGTGAAATTAGATAGTGCGAATGCGGAAACTTTATATAATCATGTTATAAATACATTTGTCTCAAATTATGTTAAAAAATATACCTGATGACGAGTAGAGTTTATTAACTATTATTATTATTAACGTCATTAGTTTTATAAAACATCACGTATATAATAATATAAGTTATTGTTAGTGTGCTTCATATATATTTACATTTTTATTATATTTACTAGTTATATGATACTATTAATAACTATTATTATATGTATTTTAGAAATTAAAATTGTTATCATATAATTGTTTGATTTTAAACTAAGGATAAAAAATCTACCGAATTCTACCGAATTTTCACGAACCATTCTACCGATTATCTCAACAGGTCACGGAACAACACTGCGGAACATAATGTCTTTACTAGGGGATCATAAAGTGATACACGCTCAGAGGTTAGATTTATCTGACATTTGATGTAAAACCAAATACAAATCTCCCCACTACTTTTAATCCTGCGCGATCTTGCCCCTCCTCACGCCAACTTAATTGGCGTTTGCTATAGGTAAATAATAAATCGAACTTTATTTGAACTTTATTTCTGATTGTGCTTTGAAGAGATAACATCGATTTGTGTTTTGTAGTGTTGTGGTATTTTATTTATTTTTATTAGTAAAATGCCAAGAGTCAGTAGAGCGTTGTGTGGGTTAAGCCATAGAAATAACTACGTATAGATACGGGAAATGTCAACTGTTCTGCGTGCGTTGAAATTGTAAAGATAATTTTTGAATATTCAATATAGAGGATGGTGCAAAATCGGCCGATATCTGTTATTTTTTGAACTATAAAAAAAATTTAAAACCAAGTTACATTCTTTTTGAGGGACATACACAAAGAAAATACAGAGAAACCCTAGGTATATCGACCGATTTCGCAGTATTTGGACACTCGGGGCGATTTCGTTTAATATTGGTTAGGATTTTAGATCTAAGTATTGATATTATTGCTTTTCAATTTGATATTTCAATTTTTGTTTTATTTTTATTGCAGATACCATGCGATAAAAATAGCAAATAGACCAACACGTGAAAACTTCTGTTCATATTACTAAATTGAGTAAGATGAAACATGAAAACGTGTCACCACCCACATTATCGCAATGTTTCCAACCAATGTCCAAAAAACTACACGCACAAGACATCTTTAACTGAGACCTATTTCATGCAATGATGACGTCAAGTAAAACTTCACCTCTTTTCTCCAGAAGTATTACAAATTCAATGTCCCAGGTGAAAAAACACTACGAAGAAACGACGTAAGTTCCTTGTATTCGGAGGTAATTTCTATATGGGGTTGAGTCGTAGGCAATCCAGCCCAGGACAGGAAAAAGATACATGCATTTGATGTGGTGCTGGAGGCGTATGCTATGTAAATCTTGGACCGAAAAAAGGACTAAAGCATCTATACTGGATCAACTTAAGGCTAAAGATACGACTATCTACGATATGCCGCAGAATAATCCTGCAGTACTTTGGAAACACAACTAGACGAGAGCGACATAACTTACAAAAACTGATTGTCCAGGCATGATTAAGGGTAAAAGACTAAGGGGCAGATCGCCCAGCAGGTGGATTGATCAAATGAAAGAGATAACAGAACAGGCCCACCATTGCAAGACTTGTTAGCAGAAACCAAAACCGTTAAATGTGGAAAGAAAAAGCGAACAATTGTACTGCTTAGAGATGGGATCACGGTTTCCCAATGATGAGAACACGACAAAGAAGAAGAAGAATTTAGGAAGATCCTGTATATTAAAAATAGAATACACAAGAACATTATTATAGTCAATGAGCATTGAATCTTCTTCTGCGCGGTGTCTTGATGAGTTTTGTAATGTGGCATTGTGGTAAGGGCAGCAACTGATAATTCTATAGTAAGATGAAACATATGTCTGAAGAGATATTTTCACACAAATATGAACTTGTATTGTGTACTTCACACCTGATTTTTAATAATCTTTTTATATTATTCAAAATGTTCTTGTTTTATGCAAAATAGGCTGAGGTTTTACCTACTAGTAGATTTATGTATTATATACGCTATCGGTGTTCAATGTAGAATGGAGGCACGTTAATACAGTTTCCGCAGGTTGCGTCTGTATCCTGTGATGGAAACCCCTGGCCAATGTTGACATTAATCAATGCACAGCGCTGGAAATTCTGCTACACGGTGTCTTAGTGACTTTTGTAATGTAGTAAGGGTGTTTTTGATGTGAAATATCTAATGGCACGCCACGGGGGTAAACTCGACTCTTTAATGACATCACAGGATGACCGCTCTCAGTCAGCGCTCCCCTCTCTTCGCCTATCTCTGCAGCGCGTAGACTGTGTGTGAGTATATGTCGTTGAACGCTATCACCTTTGTGTATGCTGGCGCCCCCTCTCTCTCCGCTATCGCTACCAGCTATACACTAGACGTTCGCCGCTTTTACGTGTGTGTGTGTGTGTTCATCGGTGCGCGCTATAGTCGCTTTACTTGTGTACACCGAGCGACATATAAAATCCGTACAACTTATTACAAATAGAAGGGGCTCGGCTATTTATAATAATAAAATTATTTGATAGACAATAAAATAATTACGGATGCTGGTGAAGTTCCTTCAAAGGTCCAGGACGTGCGTGGTATTGGTTAATTAAAATAAATATACAACAACTAAATACATAAAATAAAACACAGCGGCGTCCTTAAATTTTGTATTTATATTTACATAATAAGAAATTGAAACTCGTATATTTAAAAGCAATTAAAACAAAGTAATATGTACACGTGGAGTGGTGGATAAGTAGATTATAATTAACACAAAAAATACTCTGAAACGAACGTTAAATGGGGTAGTAAATTAAGGGTTAATTAATATGTATATAAAATAACCTCTGTATCGAAGAATGCAGAGCTTACCTTTTGATTTGCGGCGATGGTAGCCACGTGGTCTTCGAAAATATACCTTGGTCAAGTATATGCAGAGCGATGTTTTACCGGAGGAATAAGAAATTAGTTAATTTAATATGGATTCGCTTAAAAGAATAATATATATAGAACAATACAGAATTACCTTAGAAGCGAAAGAGGCTGGACAGCGTGATGAGTTCCATTGTGTGCTTGAACAGCACGATGAGCGATGTGTGTATTCACGAAAGGTTCGAAAGCGAAGAAGGAACTATTAGTTTTCGTCGATAGAAAATGTCTAGAAACGGTTGGTTTATGATGTAGCGAAGAGGGGGTCGATATCTCGAATAATAGTTAATTAAACGCGCGATCTGAAGACTTGGTCTGTCGATGTCATAAATATTCTTAGAGTAACCCTTGTGACATAAGCTTCCTAACGATATCAAACAAGACATATAAAAGAAGATGTAAATAATATTAATTAAAAGAATTAATTAAAAATTGGAATGTTCTAGAAGAAATTCGACATTAACGTTAGGGTTCTGAGTCAGGTAGAAAGAAGGGTCGTCGGCGGTTAAGAAGGTGACAAAAGAAATAGAAATACTTTCTCTTTGTAACGAAAATGAAAGTTTGTACAAATGAAGAAAAATGTCTTAAGTTTAAATATAATTAATATGAGATATTTAATATATGTGTATTTAAATAAATTAATTAAACTTCCATACGCTAGGCCTAACAAACTCTTGTGAGCATAAAATCATAGTTTCTTATTAGCGTAAACGGGACAAATATTTTCATACTGTCATTTATAGACTTCATAGGTTATACGTACTAATGCTAATACCTGTAAAACTTAAGTCAAATAAGACGTCAGATTTGATAAACCTAGCTTACATTGATAATATGTTAGTGTACAAGTGTACAGCTTCGTCCTTTCGAGCAAAACAAAGTATTTCCAACGGAATACGTTGCAACTTTTTATTGGTTTTAAATATGGGTGGTAGTGAAAGTAACAGTGATTGTGACAATCTAAATATTTCTTTACTTAAATAACAATCAATTTTGATGTTTTACATCTGCCAGTTGCCCCGTGACGACTGCTTTTTTTTGCGAGGAAAATATCTTTCCAACAGCATGTACTGATGATTCTACAGCAAAATGAAACAAGTCTCTCTATGTCTGGAAAGATATTTTCGCATAAATATGAGCTTGTTATTGGGTTCTCTACACTCGATTTTTAATAATATTTTTATATTATTAAAAATGTTTTCGTTTTATACAAAACATGGTGAAGTTTTACCTACTCAAGTATCTTTCAAATTATTTTGTTATAAAGTATATTGCACTGTTAACGGCCGATCAAATTTCATAGACAGACTTTGTAGATATGTACTTAATATAATATTTTGTGTACGAACTCTGCTGTAAATAAATTCAGACGACAACTTTGCTACTTAAAATTTAATTCCTTTAAACGTTTTCGTTTACTTTCCTTCTACAAAACTCCACTTTAATTACAATTTACGACGTACATTTTGAGCCAAGTCTTTATTGTTACCATCGCACCACGCAAGCGGCATCGCTACCAACTGTAATGAGGGACTTTTACCGCGTCATTTCGCAAATTTGGAACCCCCGTTCTCGCGTCGATCTTACGTTTCCTGGTGGACCGGCAAACCAGTCAGCCAAACAGCCATCCGACCGGCGAGGCAGTCATCCAAAGCCGTAGAAGTGAGTGGCGGTCTGTTCGTGTAATTAACGGATCCCATGTCAGAACTAATGAGACAAAGAGATTAACAAATGTCGTCATTTGGCCCCCCATTTCGCGTAATTGATGAATATTTCAACGGCACTTCTTGACATTTAAGTGACATTAAATTATCAGAATGCATCATCGCAGTTAGTTTTAGGTGCATCATAATTACTAAGGGAGTAATTAAAACTCGCGTCGCTCCTATAAACTATTATATTCACTGCTGTTGTTGCAGTGATAACGAGCAAGTTTGACTCCTCCAATATGTTAAACTTCAGTGTTATTATCTGTAATGAAACGATTCTGCATTTTTCTTAATATAAAGAATTCTAATAGTATATTAAAGCACTAGTTTCATAAGGTAGCATTTTGTCGCACGAGTTCAATTTACGAGGGATATTTTAAATGTTTCAAGCCTTACCGACATAAAGTAATTGTAAAAAAAATTTCTTTCGCCGGCCAATAGATGACCTCGACGTATGTAAACTGTCAAAATTGCAGGTCATACTGATCATTAGTTTGTCTATGATACGCTTCTAAAGTTGGCAGTTCACATTTTCGTTCAACAATGGAGAAACTTGAACATCGTACAGTGATAAAATTCCTTCCTTTGAAAGTGAAAAACCCTCAGATAATAAAAGATGAGTAGACCCTGTATACGGTTAAGCCTTCCCCTTCATTTACAACAATAAAACATTGGGTGGCCGAGTACAAACGTGATCGTGCGAGCATTTTAGACGAGAAACGTTCCAGGAGTCCGAAAACTGCTACGACTGACGAATTGGTCGATTTAGTGCATCAAACTGTGATAAAAGATCGTCGATTGACTATCGTGGATATAGATAAGGCTTGCAAGATATCATCTGAGAGGGTGCACAAGATTTTACATGAAGACCTAGATATGACAATTATCCGCGCCACGGATGGTCCACGGCCCAACGCGCACAGTGAGGCCAAATCCCAAAAAAACTGGCCAAAAGTCGAAAACCGAAAAAATCGGCTGAAAGTCAGTACTCAGGGATTTTAGGGGTCGCTGATTATGAATCCGAAGTCAAAATTAGAAATAAAAACAAAATGGCGGATTTGACATGAATCACTTTTATAGAGAAAGTACAAAATAGATCCATATGTTGTATAATACGATGAAACATACAATCGGTTGATTTAAGGTCAATGGATCGTCATCCGATGAATAATTAGATTCACAATCAGTTGGTTCAACTTTTAAATCGCTGGAGCTTCCTGTATTTGCTGGTATAAGTAGGCAACTAACAATAAAACTGCCTCTGGGAGAAACGAGGCAATTCGCGCAAACTTGAAATAAATGAATCGGATATTAATAATAAGCGTGAAATAATGTCTTCTATTGTTTTGGCTCGGGAACACTTTCTTGCAAAATCTTCACGAAACTTTTTAATGTATTTATTAGTAGACTCTTGAGCGTCACCTATCGGCAATACGAATGAGTTTATCACTTCTGCGCCATGAATCTTATAAATCTTATGTACCGAAGTTGGCATGTAGAACCACGGATATAACTGCACAAAGTAGCTAGCAGTCTGTGAGGCATAATCTTCAAATTTTATTTCATGGCTACTCAAAACTGTCTGCAATACCACATGGAAACGCTTAATCAAGTCCTCATCAACCCCTGTCATAGTAACAGAAATGCTTGAGTTTTCGAAATATCTTCGAGCGGTATTCCCATCATTAGAGCTACCAAAACCAGGCTTTGGTTGATCGACTATTAGACCTAATTCCATACGAGAACCCTTCTGTATATTGGTTTTTCGGATTCTTACTGGCTCCTTTTCTTTATCACTACCCGCTTGCCATTTTTTAATTCCAAGCTTAGATGCTACATTTCCTTATTTTATGCAAAAAAAAACCTTAAATAAACCCAGAAAACTCATAATTTAGTTGCTCATAATTTTGTTGATATACCAAATTATGAGTATTCTGGGTTTATTTAATATTTTTTTAAATAAAATAAAGCAATTAATAGTTTTTAGAATTTATGCAACAAGTGAGTAAAGTAGTCCTTTTTTTCACGAGTAGGAAATTTTGACCGCATAAGCCGTAGGCGAGTGCGGCAATTCCTACAAGTGGAAAAAGTTGCTTATCTCACATCATACAAATTTTTTTCTACATCCGTAGATTTAAATAAATTCGATAAAACCTTTCTTAATTAATTATTTTGTAATAGTAACGTTAAAAGTACAATTTTGGGCATTATTAACATGAAGTGAAGAAGAAGCTACATTAGTATTAGTATGCAGTTGAAGCTTTCTTCACTGTCATTCTCCATGACTAATAACAAGTAACACTCCTTTTATCTAGGCAAAAAAAAAACAGGTATTTATGATCGGAAACGAATGTTGGACAGCTTATTGGAGGAATGATTCACATGAGAGCGAAGCGTTCAGAGCATATTTTGCGTGAACAATTTTAAAATTGCGTTAAAAAATGAAACGTTACGGCACTTTTTTTAACGCAAAAGCGTGAAAAAATGAACCGCTATGGCACTTTTTTAAACGCTTTTCAATAGATTCATGAATCATACATTTTACGAATGCAAATTAATGAAAAAAACTAAGGATATTTTAACGGACGTAGAAAAAACGTATATTGCATATAATGCGGGCTCTAGTGATTATAATATAAGCATGGAAACCAGGAAAATATTTCCACTAAACAATCAATATATATATATATATATATATATATATATATATATATATATATCATCTGTAGTAAATCACGTGACTACAGTGAAATTATGTTACAGTTACTGTTATACTTATAGAATTTTAAATTTTCAATTGATCTATGAAACTGTTTATTTATATACTTAAATGGAACTTTTATTCTTTATAATTTATCATTTACATTGAGCATCCATAAGTTTAATTTATGTTGAGAATCAGTAAGCCTTTTTAATATCTTTAAAACAGAGATTTGTCACGCATAGAACTGACTCCTGAGTTTAAAAGTCCTGCTCATTAAGTATTTATTCACTGATTAACTGAGGCAACAAAGTATTAATAATATAATTAAGACGGAGCTTCAAACGATCTAAAAATATTTCTTAAACTTGAAGTTAACCGTCACATGAAACAATCACATCGTTAGATGGCTCCTATATTTTTAACCACCAAAGAAAATGAAGAGGAGTTTATCGAAACGTCAGGATACCAACACTCCTGCTCAGGACTGTCCTTCAACGCAGTACAATACCCAGAAGATAAAGTCAGCTAATATACAATATCAAGATATATAGAATATTCCATGCATATTTAAAATTTTCCCAGTCTTACTTGCTTTTTGCCATTCTCATTCCTTCATTTCAGAATACCCCTCCTTCAGACAATTTGCCAGTACTTAATGCCATGTTTTTCTTGATTTTTCTCTCTGTATTTTCTATATGATTTAACTAATCATATACTTTTCATTTGCTCTTTATCCTCCATCTTTACTATGTTCTGGTTTCTGCTACCGGATTATATAGCTATTTGATAATGATATTTGCCGTTGAAGTTTCAAATCAGCGAAACTGGAGAATCTGTTGTAGAAGTGAACTAACCCACGTGGACTGGAAGTTTCAACGAGGGCCACAACTCGAAAGGAAATGGCGTACTAATTACGCCATTTCGACTGATTAATTATTTCTCAAAACTTGCATATGTGTTCTATATAATAACATCGTTATCGTCACGTTCCCAAAAAGAAAGAATAAAAAATCATTAATTTATTAACCCCTTTGCCTTGAACAGTTAATAATTCCTCTGCATGTATAATAGATTGGTATAGTTTACATTAATTATCTTTTTCTTAAGTCTTGAACCTTTAGTAATTTCTTTGATCAGTTTCGAGTTTAGAATTGTTAATACGGATTTGTAATTATTATTGTAAATTTATAATTTGCGATGATGAATTTAGTTTATATAAAAAATTGTTGACTGAATTTAATTAACACTAACGTACGTGCCTAAGGATGTATATTTTTTTAATTTATAATTTGAGTCATAGGATATGCAGTATTAAGTTTTGATGCATAAGGCTTAATTTCGATTGTGAATGCGTACCTGAGATCTCACGTAAACGCATGCCTTTCCTTTTCTTTGTTCAGATTATATATACAGGTTGGTGTCATACTGGCCCGTACAAGAGATTTGTTTTTTTTTGTATTTCTAATTTATAAGTAGAGAGTGTTGTTGTTTAACATTCATATATGTATTTAAATTATTAGATACCTAAACTTAATTTTATACAGGGCTTAACCCATTCACGTATGTTGAAATGAGCTGCGTTTGCGTTGGTATCCTTTCTACTTTAACTTGTAGATTTACTTTTCTACGGAAACTTTTTTAATAACCTCGACTCTTTTCTTTAATTCATATCATCTCCTGTATTTGGACTACTTAATTGTAATGGGTACTTTAGCGCAACTACGTCCAGCGCGTGACATATAACCCCTTCAATAAGCAGCCCTTAAAACGCGGTGGCATCCCTTTTAAATTATAGCCAGTTTATCAAAGTTTCGACAACAATCGCACGACCATCTTCACTGAGATTTACGCCGTTGGCACTGGCTGTCTGTCTTTTAAATTTAAGACCATCTCGCCCACGCAAGTAGCTTCGAGAAAGGTTGTTGGATTCGGCAAAATTTAGTTAAAGCCAGTTTTCGTGGTCTTTGGTTGCTTGCACTTCGTGTAGGTTACAGAAGGTCTAAAGGCGGACATTTGCCTGACATAATTTTCTATAATTAATGAATAATACCAAACATTCGATTAATAAAAAAAATATCTAATTTAATAAAACTGGAATTGGTTACCCATTACCACCAAAGTGTCAAATTTCGAAGAAAAATCTAAAATAAAGTGTTAAAAGATTAGTGGAACAAACGAAGACTGATTGCTGGTTTATTTTGTGATTTTTCATCTATGTTCCATGTCCCGACATGAGTCATTTAATTTAGTATAATCACATCATCTCCATAGCTGATATTTTCGTTTGAATACACTTCGTTTACATACACTTTCACAATGATAGCCAGGTCATCGACAAATTTTGTACACAATAAATATTAATCGCAAACAGTAGCGCTATATAATTTACGAGCAAACATTGCGGAATAAACGTGATACTGCCGATGCACTCGGCAAGCTCTCCAAAAGAGTATAACACACAACTACGTTGTTTTGATGCAGTCATATCGATTAAGCCATGATAATAAAAATTACCTACAGCAGCCAGTGTTGACCCGATCGGTAGTCAGCCAAGCGGATACGTCTCGATAGTTAACTAGAAATAGTGTGGCGTATACGCCAAATACCAGGGCGGTAGTATAGGTGATGAGTTCCCGGGATCACTATAGGATCATGCAATATCTTTATCGTTCTGGACAATAGAAATAAACGTAATTGATGGGAGTGTTACTACATTCCGTAATATTTGAAACGAAATAAACAGTCATAATGTAATGTACAAGAAGAGATTGCATTTTAGAATAAAGAAAACTTTATTTTAGATACTGAATTTGCATATTCAATTGTTTTTATTTATTTTATTTTATTTTACCCATCAGAATATTATAATCGCATTTACAGGGTAATATCTTGAGAACATACATGAGAAAAAAAGAGAGAAATCAAAAATAAAAATAAAAAGTCATACACATAACAATAAATAAAACTACAAAAAAGTAGTAATTTACTAAATCTAGTATTATAAATACTAATTTCTCCTAAACATAAAAACAACATAAAACAATAAACAAGATTGAGACAATTAATATTTAGGGAAATAAACAAATGTATGTATATAATAAGTGTTCATTTGAAAAGTCAATCTAGGTTACTTTGAAATTTTGATAGAATAAGACGCAAATATATTAATATGTGTTTGTTGTTCCGTAAACGTAAATCCAAATGACATTTGATAATGTCAATCACAAATATCGGTTAGTGCATAAAATAATCGTGCGTCGATTCTGGTTTAAATAAATTGCTTCTCAGTTTTAAAATGGCTTTCACTTTAGAACATAATTTTTTTTTAGTCCAGGTTTATTTTCGACGTGGTAATAAAATTGATGGTTTATGGGTTTATTCAGTTCAAGATTGCATGGTAGAATTTCAAGTTGAGTTTCCACATTTCGTAATAGATTATATACAATTTAAGAACACTTTGGATAGAACTTTAAAACTTTTTTCTGAAACTGGTAGTCTCTTAAGAAAATCAGGCAGCGGAGCAGTTAAGAAACGTACACCTCAAGTTGTCAATCGTGTTGAAGAAATAATGGAAAATGAACCACAAACATCTTTCGACATTTGAGTCAACAAATAAACCTTTCTGTTGGCACAACTCACAAGTTATTAAAAAAAGATATGCAACTTTATCCATACCGTGTCACAGCAGTACAAGAATTGTTAGAAATTGATTACCCACGTAGACTACAGTTTTGTAATTGGTTTGTAAATATGAACAATAATGGAGAACTTTCGCAAAGAGTCATCTTTACTGATGAAGCATGGTTTTATAAGACGGGATACCTAATTCACAAAATACAAGAATTTGGAGTAGTGAAAATCCACATGTAATTAATGAAGAATCGCTACATCCAGAGAAAATTGGTGTTTGGGCAGCGATAAGTCAAAGGCGAATCATTGGACCAATATTTTTTCAGGGAACGTAAACTGCTCAAAGGTACCGTACGGAAATTTTACAACCATTTGTCAATCAGTTGCATGATGATGAACTACAAAATGCATATTTCCAACAAGAGGGAGCACCTTGTCACTGTACTGCAGAATCTTTGGATTATTTAAGAGAATTTTTTGATGAGCGTATAATTAGTCGAAATACTGAAATTGCCTGGCCTGCACGTTCATGCGATTTAACACCTTGCGACTTCTTTTTATGGCCTTATCTAAAAAATAACATATTTCGAACATCTATATTGAATTTGAATGATATGTTACAGAGAATCGAACAGAAATACATGGAAATTAATAACAATCCAGTAATGTTGCAGAATATCAACAGAAATTTTGAACGGAGGATTTTAAAGTGCATTGATCTTGAAGGACAACATTTTCAACATTTGTTATAGTTTTCAATAAATACCTATTATTTGTTATTTATTTGTATGTATGAAACTGTCAAAATATACGACTTCGTAGGTTAAGCAGTAAACTTTAATTTACGACATACTTCAAAATGTTCTCAGTAAATCACATGCTACTAGATTGACTTTTCAAATGAACACTTGTTATATATATACACACTTTTATCTCGTATATATATTTATATATATATATATATATATATATATATATATATATATATATATATATTTATATATATATATATATATATATATATATATATATATATATATATATTCAGATGTAGATTCAATTAGTTGGCCATTTAAGATCTTAAATCGCAACTAATTGAATATACTATAACATACTAGGTCAAGAAATAATTATCTTTATATATATATATATATATATATATTTTTTTTTCTGTGAAGTTTTTTTTTGCATTTTGTAGGTCAATCATAAACAATTGGTTATTTTATAATATTTTTATTTTTCACACATGTTTCGGAGACATGCTCCTTTTTCAATGAATTGTGTTTTTTAGTTGTCTTACTTTTGTTTTATGTCTAAATTCCTTTTGTAGACGTCAGTTGTGTGTATGCAAATATATATTTGCATTATTAAAATATAAAACTGGTTGTTTAAAGACATATAAATAAATAAAATGTGGTAAAACTAATGAGACAACATATTTAAAAATAATTATCATTTCATAAATTCTTGGAGTTTCAGCTATATATTAAATATTTGAATTAGTATGTTATTTCTCGAAGTAATGTGAAATGGAAATATTCCTATCTACAATTACGACGCTAATTATTCGAAATTTTTATTGAAAAATGTCGTGCTTAGGTGGGACTCGAAAGTCCATGGCTTGCCGAGCCACCACTGTAACCACTTCCCATTTCTTCGCGAAATAACATACTAATACAAATTTAATATAAAGCCGAAACTCCAAGAATTTATCAAATGATATGTTAAATGAACGGCTAAGAAATAGATCTTCTCTACATTATTAAATAACTAAGGATGAAAATTTAGCAATTTCCAACCGACGACAGAATATAAAATCTGTTCCTTAAAAACTAACTTAAGGCATTCCTGAAGGACTCGAAAATGATGTCCTTCATAGCTCAGTTGGTTAGAGCGGTGGTCCGGCAAGCAATAGATGTGGGATCGAGTCCCATCTAAGGACGAAATTTTTTCAATAAAAATTTCGAATAATTAGCGTCGTAATTGTAGATAGTAATATTTACAATTCACATTACTTTGCGAAATAACATACTAATTAAAATATATAATATAAAGCCGAAACTCCAAGAATTTATCAAATGATATATTAAATGAACGGCTAACAAATAGATCTTCTCTATATTGTATCTATATATATATATATATATATATATATATATATATATATATATATATGTGTGCGTGTGTGTGTGTGTGTGTGTGTGTGTGTGTGTGTGTGTGTGTGTGTGTGTGTGTGTGTGTGTGTGTGTGTGTGTGTGTGTGTGTGTGTGTGTGTGTGTGTGTGTGTGTGTGTGTGTGTGTGTGTGTGTGTGTGTGAATAGAAGTAATGAAAACATCCAGCAATTAACTAACTTAATAACTAACTAATAAGACTATAATTAATACTGCAGCTATCACCAAGAAGTCATTTGAAGGTTAACAAATTATTAAAGGGTATATCGATATTCGAAAATACCTGATTGTAGTTGCTGCCTATAACGTAGACTTGACCAACACATCAGTTCTAGGAAAAGGAAAAACAAATTAAATCATATTATCCCTTCACCATCTAAATCGTTACTAATGTAAGTCCTTGACCTATGTCCTATTTTTAAAACTGCCATACAATACTCTATCGTAAACAAATGAACAGTTCATAAACTTAATCCATCACGAAATCAATCTTCATCAACCGATCTAAAACGAACATTTAATATCCGGTCAATCTAATCCTAACAAGGTCTCTTTAAAACCGCATGCATTTCCTGCTTAACGTTGGACATTTTGAAGAACGTGCGAACCTAGCCACAATTACATCAGTGGTAACACAGAATCCGCATTCATTTCCCGTCTGAACAACTCTTCACTTATTGGATGACCGAACATGCACAAACACGACGAAATGAGAGAGATCTTTACTTCAGTAGACGCAACTGCAGCAATCTTTCCGCAGCCGGAGACGTAGTAAGTGCAAATAAACCTCTCAGTCGGATTGCACTAATGCTCGAGCCAACCGCTTAGGTGAGATAAGAGAATAAGCGAGCACATGACTTGTGCATCGTGGGCACTTCGGATCTAGAACGGTTTTAGTTGAATTACGATGTAACAAACTCCGGCCTAGAGGGATGAAGAGAGAGATCCCTTGAATTTATGTACAGTCGTGACCGATTTGATATTTCTAAGGTGTAGCTGAATAAATGTGTGTATAACACGGACATATTATACTGTGTTGTTGAAATACGATACCTATTCGAAAAAAGAAGCCACTAAGAAAAAGGGAATTGTTCGGGCATTGTTCCAAGCTATACTCTGAAGTTTGAATTAATTATATATTGATAATGATTTATACATATCAAACTAAGTTATGTTATTATAACAGGTGTTGAAAAAAATTCGAAGTCACATAGGTTTTGAACAAAAAATTGTATGTCCTTTTTAGGTCTATAATTTGTATTAAATATGAAATGTCAACAGTTGTCTGTCAATAATTGTCAGAATCTAATATGGAAGATACTAATTTATATTTTTGAATTTTGAAAATGGTATTTACTAACGTACACAAAACATTCATGATTTAATTTTATTTTCGAAATGGTCAAAAGATCGATGGACAGTGGAAGTACTCAATTCAAGCTTGTTTGGAAGAATTTCGAGATGAATTTCCCAAGCTCGCTTTTGATATAATATTTTTCAGTGTACATTGCGTACATCAGTGTGAATTGTTCCCAGTTTTTCGACAAACCGGTAGTGTGGGACGACAAAAGTCTCGCTTAACAAACTGGGTTATCAGTTAATTATTGTCATACAATTTTAAAACAAGATTTACAGTTATTTCCATATCGTAGAACTTGCTTGCAAGAAATCTTCGATATTTATTATCCGCAACGAGTGCTTTTTTGTAAATAGTTTACAAATAATTTGAATTGTTTCGCCATACAATGACTTCATCAGGTGGATGAAAAACTGAATATTTAAAATACAAGTTTGTATATTTATGTACAAATTATTGAGAAGAGATGATGGTTGAAAAATTTTTACAATCTTAAATTTAGTAGAGGGGAGTTGTTTGATTGCTATTTTCATTTAATTACTCTAAAGCATTTTAAATATCTCAATTTCTTGTGTAAATATTGAATAAAAACTTTAAGGACAACGTTGTTGTGTTTTATTTAGTTAATAAGTTGTTCTATATTTATTTCAATACATTACACCCGTTCTGGACCTTTGATCAATCACCAATACCACCATTTATTATTTAAACATTTACAGCGTTACAAATGAAACAGACATGCAATATACATATCTGTAACTGTAAACATGGACAATACACCTCGTATTTTCAGCATTTACTTCTGCTTAAGACACGTGTTTCTGCCATCTATAGGCGTCATCAGTCAAGCTAGTGAAGCAATGTAATACAAATGATGCATAACGTATTGATATACTTAAACCTTTTTGTATATTTACAGCGTCGTTAGGACGCTCCATCTAGCCCGGAAAGAATTAACACAAGCCATAAGCGTCCATCTTGTATCAATTTGGCGCACCCACGTGCTCAAATACAATACACTTTAACCCTATCCAGCGTACTAGTAACAATGCACATGTATGTACATTCTTTAGTTTGTCATGTTATTAGTTTAAAAATACAGCCGTTAATTATTATTATTATTATTATTATTGTGGAGAGCGCATATAGCAGATACGCAGAAAAGAAATATTCACACGGTATGTGTGTACATTTATTTTTTCAAATATAATATTTGGAAACTTTTAAGAATAAAACCGACAAACAAATCAATTAAAAACGTGCACCTGTATCAGAACTTGAAAACGCTGCTAGTATTAATAGCGAAACGTTGTTGTGACTATAAAGACACTGTTAAAAGCGTAAGAAGGTAGTATTATTAATCCAGCTTTTTTGAAATTATAAAGAAAGAATATATCGCCATTAAACTCTGTCCAATATCTCCGAAACTATCATTTAAAAGTCTTTATTAACAATGTACAGAGAAACGAATTTTTACAGGGTGGCCCAAAATGACCGAAGGGGTTTTAATTCCTTATAACTTTTTTATTATAATTTTTTTTTGTTTTCAGTATTTTGTAAAGAAGACTTGGGGAATTTAAAATGGAACAGTACACAATTGAACAACGTGCCAAAATCGTTGAAGTTTATTTCTCAAATCAACGATCCATTGTTTTGACACAGCGTGCATATCGTCGTTATTTTAATGTGCGGGTTGGACCCTCAGAGTCAACAATAAACCATCTGGTTGCAAATTTTCGAGAACAAGGGGCAGTAAGGAACCTTCCTGGTGTCGGCAGACGACGAACGGTGCACACGGATGACAATATTGAACGGGTACAGGAGAGTATTCGGTAAGATGGAGAAACATCAACCAGGAGACGTTCGACACAACTTGGCCTCTCAAGAGGGTCGCTGCAGAGAATTTTGCATACAATAAGAATGTTTCCATACAAAATTCAGCTTGTCCAACAATTGAAACCGACAGATTACCAGCAACGACTTGATTATGCAATATATTTTCGTCAAAAAGCAGAAGAAAATCATGATTTTATTCATAATTTAATTATGAGCGACGAAGCCCATTTCCAATTAAATGGGTCCGTTCATAGGCAAAACTGCAGGATATGGGCTACGGAAAATCCAAGAATAGTTCAACAGCGAGAATTACACCCACTTAAGTGTACCGTTTGGTGCGGTGTTTTTGTCGGAAAGGATAATTGGCCCATATTTTTTTGAAAATGAACACGGTGTCGCCGTTTCCATCACTGGTGTTAGATATCGGACAATGTTGGAAAATCTTTTAAGGCCAGCCATGGAAAACCATCCGCAAGTATGGTTACAACAGGATGGAGCCACAGCGCACACTGCGAGGGACACAATGGCTCTTTTACGCGACATCTTTGGTGAACGAATTATTTCCCGTACAAACGATTTTAATTGGCCTCCGCGTTCACCGGATTTAACCGCTTCAGACTGTTTCCTTTGGGGTTATTTGAAAGGAAAAGTCTATATTAATAAGCCTCGAACCATAAAGCAATTAAAAAATAATATACGCGACGAAATCAACAACATAACACCTGAAGTTTTGCGAAAGGTTATGGAAAATGTTTTGGAAAGAGCACGAATATGCGAAGCAGAAAATGGCCACCACTTGCGAGATATAATTTTTCATAATTAAATTAAAAATATTCCCCATTAATATACTGTATTTAAAATTTAAAAAATTTAATAATTATGTCTTAAATAAGAAGTTATAATGAACTCAAACCCCTTCGGTCATTTTGGGCCACCCTGTATAAGCATAATCAACAATTCAATTCATTGTAATTATTCTCTGTTAAAGGTAAATATAATTGCAAACCCAAAATAGTAACTAAACAACCACTTGATAACAAAATACATGCCAGTACTTACTGCTGTACCGCAATAGTAGAGATCATAGGATGGGTTACATCCCACAGAATAGTCGACCATTTAAGCGAATAACGTGCAATTATTACGTTTTAGGTAAAATAATTAGAATGCGAGGGATTCAGCTGTAAATAACAATGAAATATCCGTGCACAATGAGCGAAGAGGAATTGCTGGAGCCCGTGCCAGTAAAGGGGAATTAGGGGGAATGGAGAAAGCCAGCGCCCGGAAAACTCCATTTTCAGCGGAGGAAGATTATTAGGATCCGGGATTAACTGATGCAGATGTCTCCAAAGAAAACAACAACAGTGCCTGTGGAATCTCGGCGACAATCCGATGACGGTATTTAGAGAAGAACTTCCATTGCTGGTGCAACGCGGACGTAATTAGTCGTATATTTCTCGCTGGCGCGTTGAAATTAACTTCATATATAATAATAGCGTTTCTGGAAATTATATTTGGCTTATCGTTTTTGTAAATTAACACGTATTATTGTGTGAATCATCAGAGAATCCTTTGTTAAGAATAATCAAGTTTTACTGCTAAAATTGTCTATAATATTCGACTTAGCCTTCGCTTGATATGTAAAAAATATATTTGTAAAAATCAGCAAAAGTAATATCTGTACAATGACACAATAGGCATTAAAATATTAACAGAATAATTACTTAGAAAAATAAAGTAAATAAAACTCTCTGTTCTGCTTTCTAAACTTATATAATTAAATGTATTACTTCGCCAATTTCCCACTTGTATCCGGAAAGTATGAAATATAGCGAAGAAAACTGAAACAAGGGATTTTATGAAAAAAGCCCGAAACACGTCGATCCTGTTCTTTAAAAATGCATATTTTCATGCCATAATCACGCCTCTAAACCCATTTGTCTCCCCTAATTTTTTTCGGCGATTTTGAAAGACCCATAGGCCGCCAAAATGACAGCATAAAATTTTTAATATCTTATATGACAAAATTTTCGAAAAATAATTCATTAAAGGTTTAGGAACAACCTCATTAAAAAAACATCATGGGCAGACAGAATTATAATCATAATAAATTCATGTTTGATTGAAAACTTCTTTTCTTTTTCTTGGAAGATGGGTATCGCGCTACTTATTCTGAAATCTTCCAGTACTTCTAGTTTTAACAGGTAAACAAGTTAATATATTGAACTGCTAATTACTGCAAATGAGAACTAATGAGTATTAAATCTCTATGCATAAACGCTACACGTCGCGACGCCATCTTGCTGGTAGTTAGGATAATTAAAAATTCGGTTGAAAAGTCACATCTATCCCGGAACGTGTGGATGCATTTCACTCTTATTGGGGCTTGTCAACACACGGTATTCTGGAGACAGACATGACTTCCACTTCTATATTTCGCATATATATATATATATATACAGTGTGGTCATAAAGTTTGGAACCAAGCTTATAACCGCATTATTTTACATTTTTAGGAAAAACGCTCGGATAGGTAAATTTTCTTTTTTAAAACGCCATCTTTTGACATACAATTTTTTTCTATGACGTCATTGGTTTTCGAGTGATGACGTTATCAACACTTTCTTTAAATGGCAACCATATTATTTTTTTCTCGTTTTTGGTAGATCTTTATATCCACCAAATAGTGATATAAAACAATTGGTATGTTGCATCACAATTTTTTTGAAAAAATGATGCAAATTTAGAAAAAAATACGAAAATTTTATTTTTGTGCAAAATTAAAATTAAATTTAAAAAATACATCTGAACTTAAATTTATTGTATCAGTTAACGTAAATTTTCAAAATGGACCCCATCAATCAACTGACACTGTCCCAGCCGAGTGTAAACACTTCGTATACTCGCCTCAACTATGTCTGGGGATATTTGTGTAAGTTCTACGCGAATTCGTTCTTTTAAATCTTCTAAATTGTTCGGTTTGTTAAAATACACTTTCGATTTCAAATATCCCCACAAAAACAAGTCTAACGGAGTCAGGTCAGGAGAACGAGGTGGCCATGCTATGGCGCCTCTCCGTCCAATCCATTTACTGGGAAATATTTCGTCAAGATAGTGGCGAACCTCTACACCATAATGGGGAGGCGCCCCATCTTGTTGAAACCAAATATTTGGATGGGGTACATCACCATCCTCGTGATTTGAGAAAATAACAGCGAGCGCTGTAACCAGTTCAAATCTTAAAAATTCTAAATATTGCACAGCAGACAAATTTCATTCAAAAAAATATGGTCCTAAAATGCGTCGTCCAATCATTCCAACCCATACATTAACTTTTCCTCTGCGCTGAGTATGACACGCTTGAGTCCAATGCGGGTTGTTCTGCGACAAATATCTGCAATTATGGCGGTGAACAGATCCATTTAGGCAGAACGTAGCTTCATCTGAGAAGGCGATGTTTTCCAATAAATTTGGATTTTGGTCACAACGTAACATTACGTCTTCACAGAACTGCAGTCGACGATCTTCGTCATCCTCATGTAATTCCTGTACAAGTTGAACTTTGTAAGGACGATAGTGTTCTTTTTTAAATAAGTTGACGACAAATGAGTGAGCCACCTGATTGGCTAACGCAAGTTGTCTGGTGGAAACATGATGCCTTTCTTCTGCTTCTAGAAGCACATTTAATTTCACATCTTCTCCTACTTGAGGTCTACCTTGCCGTGGTCGATCTTTTACGGATCCAGTTTCGGTAAACTTTCCAACTAGTTTTGTCACCGTAGACCTGGTAATTGGAGGTCTATCAGGGTGTTCATGGTTAAACAAATCGCATGCTTCTGCATGCGTTCTTTGTCTGTCCCCATACCCAACCATAATTAAAATTTCGATTCTTTCTCGCTCAGATAAATGTGCCATTTTTTATATTAGCGAAAATGAACAATTTTTACGCAATATCTCAAAAATTTAACGTCAAAAATAGAAGTAAATAATTCAACAATGTTGTCGCCATAGAAACAATTTCAAACTAAAATTTTTGTACATAAATTGTATAAAAAGAAGCAAGAATGTCATAAAGAAATATCTTGCAAAAAAAGTGCGCGTGTTTTTGTTTTTGTAAATTTTTCGCATAGTAACATGAGTACATGTGCTTTTGACGATCCGGTTTGTTCAAGAAGAATATTTAAGTCCTCACACAAGACAGAAGTGTGAAAAAAACTTACTTACATATTTCAGTAAATTTTGTAAGCTTAATTAGTTTTTGAAATCTTCAATTTTTGGGCGATAATTTTAATTAAGAAATGGTCTGCCACATCATGTCAATTTTTTACATAAATTAAACTTCTTTGGCCCTTTTTTGTGAAACTATTTAATGTTAAATAAGATTTTTTAATAAGTAATTGGCCGATTGGGAAGACGAATTTCTTTTGACCTGGAGCGAATAACGCAGATTACTATTGATCGCAAAGCATTTACACTCGGCTGGGACAGTGTCAGTTGGTTGGTGGGGTCCATTTTGAAAATTTACGTTAACTGTTACTATAAATTTAAGTTCAGATGTATTTTTTTTAATTTAATTTTAATTTTGTACAAAAATAAAATTTTCGTATTTTTTTCTAAATTTATATTATTTTTTCAAAAAAATTGTGATGCAACATACCAATTGTTTTATATCACTATTTGGTGGATATAAAGATCTACCAAAAACGAGAAAAAGATCATATGGTTGCCATTTAAAGAAAGTGTTGATAACGCCATCACTCGAAAACCAATGACGTCATAGAAAAAAATTGTATGTCAAAAGATGGCGTTTTAAAAAAGAAAATTTACCTGTCCCAGCGTTTTTCCTAAAAATGTAAAATAATGCGGTTATAAGCTTGGTTCCAAACTTTATGACCAAACTGTATATATATTGGGTTGAATGACAAATCCGGGTGCAGCCCCCCTGCGGAAGAAATTTGAACTAAATGACAGTTCTCTGGAACAGTTATGTTTACTTCATTTGTGTTTTTGTGCAGGAGCTTGGAAGTTAATGCCGTAAAGTTTACTCGAAAATGGACAGTTCCGAAAAAAATCATGTTAATATTCAGTTCTGCGTTAAACTAGGTGACAACTAGACTGCGGAAACGGCGGTAGCCCGTATCGGGTGTGATTCATCGGTGCCGACAATATACAATCGATCAATTTAACCTGTATATATGAATGTTATAGCGCGATGGTATTGACAAAAGTTGTCTGTTTGTACGTCTTTTAATGCAAACAAACGGAGTTGTGAAATATATTTCGCCAGAGTCGTAATAAAGGCAATGAAATGTATATACGGAAATTTATTTTTACGAAAATAAATAAAACACTGAAGTTAAATGAATTTAAATTAACTTGAATTGAAATTAATCCCAGATATAAGTATATACAAAATACATTTACTTTATACGGTGAAAAAAATGCAAAATATTGAGAAAGTACAAACTTGAAATTAATTATATCACCTATAATTAAAGTATTAAAGTGAATGCTTATGTCACACCACAGTAAACTTTTTTATTCACATTAATTATTACAATATATTCTAAACTTTGTTCTGTAAACTGCATTCTTTTATTAAACATTATGTCTTTAAATATAGAAAAACTTCGCTCAACATCAGAGCTAGTGAGTGGCGCATAGAAATAATAATCTTTAAATTTAATATATCTACCGATTTCCGTATTTTGAACATTACTACGAAAACCTTTCAGGAGATTAATATCAGGGCTACGAGCGAATCATTATTATTTAAGCGAAACCAACTCTGTCTTAGCGCATGCATGACACATTAGAGGATAGCGTCTGTTCCGCAGTCCAGTGATAACCTAGTGGAAACGACACGCAAGCTAAATGCTCATATGGCAGTGAATGCCCACATCGTAACACTATCTCCAAATGGTATCATTATTTCAAACAAGGTGGTATAGAAACTGCCACGCAGACCAAAGAAAGACAACCTCCAAATCCGGCTATTCCGAGATTGTTAAAAGCCATCATCGACTGTCTGGTGAAGAATACCGGAACATCACCTGCCCTACTTTCTGTTGAACTCGGTGAGTCAAAGGGATGCCTACAACACGTCATTAAAACGCATGTTCAATTCAGAAAGGTCATGGCAAAGTGGATGCCCAAGTTGCTGTCTAATGAGCAAAAGAAGAAAAGAGTTGATGATGCGCAATCGATTTTAGAAGAGTATGGTGTCGTATGGCATGATTTATTGGACAATCTGCTAACTGTCGATAAGACTCGGGTCGAAACTGAAATTGGAACTAAATTAATATTCAATAAATATTGGTGTTCAAACATATTTAGTTATCAAAGTAAATGCTCAAAATTCCATCCATTTATTACTTGACAATAAGCTAGCCTACAAATGCTCGAGATACCTGTGCTCGTTGTAATTTTTCCTATAGCTCGTTTCAACTTTAGAAAAAAGTACGGACCATATGGGAAACAGGTGCGCTGTTGCCTATTCATATGTAACTAATTTCATCTTTATTGTCGCCTTAATAAATTGATGTCAATAAATAGGTAACCAAGTTACCTTGTTTTAATTTTTAACAAAATTGCCTTTCATCAAATATTTACAATAAAAGGCTATTAATATGGTAAATAAGATTAATATTATATATACAATTACATTTTCTCAAAAGGAAGAATATTTTAAACAATTTTTGCATTTTTTTAAGGTTCTTAGCTTTTCTTGAGAAGAGGGAAGCTTATTGAAAAATTACTTTAGTGTTTAATTTAATGGATTTAAGTAAAATTTTCATTTAATGGGTATAAATAAAATTATAATTTTGAAGTTTTTATTATTAGAATTAAATACAAGAAACAAATTGTTTACTGTCTACATTTATTTAACAACAGATGAAAAAACTTCTATTTCAAAAAAATTTTATTCATTACAACCAAGAAAAAAAAGTCTATGTAGGTTGAACAAAGCATTACATTATTAAATAAAGAAAGTACTATTTTATTATTAATCGGAGAAAAAAGTTTGTGAAGAAAATTTTGAAGAACTTGAGTCAGTTAATGATATCATTTCCTATATCATAATATCTAGTTCAACGGTAAAAAGAACACGATCATAAAAAAAACTAAAATTTATGATTGTATACTATTTTTAATATGTTCAACATAATTACGCAGATTTTCCTCTGAAATATTATTAAATGCATCTATTATTAACGGTGTCATGTCACGTATTTTAAATGAAGCATTATTGGTTCTAATAAAATGTTTCGATTGGGCCCACACCATTTCAATTGGGTTAAGCGTACAATGGTAAGGTGGAAACCTTAATATACATGTGTTCCGTATCGTTATATTCAAGTTTTAGGAGTGTAACGTAGACTTCATTTCAAGTACCAAAAAACGCTAAACTTGTATATCCATTTTTATTTGTTTCAAAGTTACAGATCTATGAATGTGATTGTCAGATAATGAAAAAAAATGTAATTAAAGTCAATACAAACTGATTTTATTTAAAAAAATTTATACGACTCAAAAACAGGCCTGTGATTGTTAACGTCGCATAATAAAATGTTATCCTAAAATAAATAAACACGTGTCGTAGTGCATATAGTAATTTCTTGTAGATCTCCAAAAAACAGTACTGGAAATTGATTTATGATAAAGAAGGTTCTTATTTCGTAAGTGCTGAACCATGAATATCATACAATAAACAAATGTTCAGATGGCTCTTAACGTTGCATTTTTTAATAGAGGATTACATTACGTTTCAGTTCATACAACAGCTTATTAGTGACTGGATACGTTTTCTTTATTCAAAATGCCTTAGCGATTTTCTTCTCAAGAGTATGCGGACATGCATTTTATGTATGGCTACTGTAACGGCAGTGCACGTCAAGCAGTTATTGAATTCCGACATCGGTTTCCCGATAGGCGCATTCCTCATTACAGAACGTTTCTGGAAGTACACAGGCAATTTTGGGAATGCGGACTGCGTGATTATCATTTCGACCAAGGAGTAAATTTGCCACAGACTTAGAGGAAGAAGCAGTAGCTATTGTTACAAGCGATCCAACTCTCAGTGTACGTCGAATCGCTAGACAACTAGAAGTGCCACGAACGACAGTTTGGCGAATTTTAAAACGTGAGGGCTTATATCCATATCACTATCACAGGGGACACGGTTTCCTTGAGGCAAACCACTATGCTCGTATAGTTTATTCTACCTTAAGACAGTCACGGCTTCATTTTAATTTCTGCAGAGCAGTCCTCTGGACAGATGAATCTACGTTCACGAGAAGTGGTGTTACAAATTTGAGAAACCTGCACAGGTGGGCATCAGAAAATCCCAAAGCTTTACGCCCATATAAATTTCAACATGAATTTTCTATTAACGTTTGGGCGGCCCTAATCGATAACTTGTTGATTGGTCCTGTCGTTGTTCCTGGGAGGTTAAATGCGGACAATTACTGTCAATTTTTTATTGACGAATTGCCAGGTCTTTTAGAGGATGCCCCACTGAATGTTCGACGGGACATGTGGTTTCACATGCATGGGGCACCACCACATTTCGGAATTGCTGTCCGAAATTGGGTTTACGTCAATTATCCAAGATGGATTGGTCGAGGTGGTCCTTTTGCATGGCCACCCAGATCACCCGATCTTAATCTCCTTGACTATCATTTATGGGGGTACATAAAAAATTTAGTCTACGCGCAAGTTTCGTACACAATAGAAGACTTGTTGGATCGTATTCACCTGGCTACCGAGCAAATCCGACAAAACAAGTATGAAATTCGAATAAGTACTTCTTCTGTTGGCTTACGGGCCAAGCCTGCATTTAACAAGGAGGTGGACATTGCGAAAATATTATTAATTGAACTTTTTTAAATAAAATCAGTTTTTATTGACTTTAGGATTACATTTCTTTTCATGATCTGACAATCACATTCATAGATCTCTGAGAGTTGGATCCCTTATAACAAGAGCTACTGCATCTTCCTCTAAGTCTGCTGGCAAATTTACTCCTCGGTCGGAAAGATAGTCCGCATTCCCGAAATTGTCTGTGTACTTCCAGAAACGTTCTGTAATGAGGAATGCGCCTATCGGGAAACCGATGTCAGTATTCAATAACTGCTTGACGTGCACTGCCGTTACAGTAGCCATACATAAAATGCATGTCCGCATACTCTTGAGAAGAAAATAGATAAGGCATTTTGAACGTGCCCTCTCACTAATAAGCTGTTGTATGAACTGAAACGTAATGTAATCCTTTATTTAAAAATGCAACGTTAACAGTCATCTGAACATTTGTTTATTGTATGATATTCATGGTTCAGCACTTCTTTATCATAAATCAATTTCCAGTACTATTTTTTGTAGATCTCCAAGAAATTACTGTATGCACTACGACACGTGTTTATTTATTTTAGGATAACATTTTATTATGCGACGTTAACAATCACAGGCCTGTTATTGAATGATATAACTTTTTTTAATAAAATCAGTTTGTATTGACTTGAGGATTACATTTTTTTTTCATGATGTGACAATCACATTCATATATCTGTAACTTTGAAACAAATAAAAATGGATATACAAGTTTTGCGTTTTTGTTACTTGAAATGAAGTCTACTTTACACTCCTAAAATTTGAACATAACGATACGGGACAGCTTGTATAATGTCCTCTTTTTTCTGCTTCATTATCAAGGTAATAATCGTTATATCTATGTTTAATTTGTGCAACCATATGTAGGAGATCTCGTTTTAGCATTCCTTCTGCTTTACCTGTTAGCCATTCTAAAATATCATTTTTTTTCAGTTTATTGTTGTAATTCTCTCTAGTTTTCTGTTGTGATAAGAGGCATTATCTAAGACGATAATTGTATGTGGTGGTAAATTAGGTAGCAGTTGATTTAAAAACCATTGTTCAAAGTTTTCTGCACATATTTCATCATGTACATCGGCAGTTTTTTAATATATACCAATAAATGCCTGCCGACAGGATTTAATAGTTGTATCTATCCATACTTTGCTTACAAAATGCCCAACACTAACCCAAGATTCGTCGGTATATACAATATTTCTTCCTTCCAGTCGAAACTGTTTTATTTGTCGTAGATAATTATGTCGTCATCTTATAATGTCATCAATTCTAACACATGAACAAAATTCCGAATTATTTAGCTTTTATTGCATTCCTGGTTATCCACATTACAAAAATTTGGCAAATTGAAATCGCCTACCAGAATATCAACCATAACATCTTTAAGCAGTTATCCTGCTGCGCATGCGTACAGAAAACGCGGGATATGTATACATGCATTGCATCTTTTTCCTGTATATTATATAACAATAAGAAAAATATATTTTTTTATAAACTCAAAATACTTCTTTACTTGTAGTATATATGTTGAGCACTTGTGAAATTACCCCCACTGATTAGACCCACTGAAAGAATCAGGTATTTACAGAATTAACTGTAATTCCTGCCCAAAATTATATATCGGCCAAACAAGAAGAAATATTCAAACCCGTTTCAAAGAACATTTAGCTCATGTAAAACTTCACAATGTAGATAAATCAGCATTAGCTCTACATCATTTAGATATCGGACATAATTTCAGCTTAGATAATGTAAAATTAATTAAAAAATGTAATAGCAAAAATTTAGACATGTGGGAAGCCATACATATGAAAAAATACAAAAATTACCTCCTTAACAATGACATGTCACCTATTAATAATAAACTTTTAAATTGTATACCTACAGTATCTAATATCTAATTTTCCTTTTCACGCTACTATATTGTTATTTAATTGAACCCGACATGCCAAACACAGTCAGATAGATGTCTTGTTTTTCATAGGTAACGGTCTTTCCCATAATTTGTCCTTCTTGGAATTTCAATAGATTTTAGCAGGCACTATTACAATATACGACCATAATTTTTTATTTTTATATGCATGTTTTTTGACCATTTGTTGACCATTTATAATTGTAATTTTTACACCCCTAACCAAAAAAATAGATATTTTTTACTATACATGTACTTAAAAAATAATACTTTTAAATTTAGTAACTACTGAGGATGTGTGCAGTGCACATGAAATGTACATATAGTCAATATACTATTGTTTGTGAAATATAAGGTGTTTTATTTAAGTTTAATAGTCTTTACTTTATGTTCCCTTCTTTCAATAACAATGGATTTCGATGTTTCACATCCGCCAGGCGTCCCGTGACGGCTATTTTTCTTTACGTTTGAGATGTCATATTTACACGGTAGCGTTACAATCTCTATTTTTTTATCCTAGTTCATCCAACAGTAATTATTTGGATGTTTTTTTATTATTTCTAATACGAAAATCCAACTGTCAAAATTGCGTGAAATTTTCTTCGAGAAATAGTCGTCGATATCCCTCTTGGATGCCATCCATGAACAATTTTACTCTTGTACTTCGTGCACGAGTAGAGATATTGGCGTATTTGGCATGCACTAGGGATATAACTACTGAATATCTCTGTTACTTTACAACTTTTATGACAATTTGTATTCTCGTTTGTTATTATTTTGTGTGTACTATTTTCAGTTAAAATAAAGCTCCAATTTTTTTATCATCCCGTATAGAATATCCTTAATGTCTTTAAAACAATTATGAATGAAATCAGGACAATTATTTTCGTCCTTATTTTAGAAAAGAAATTGTAATTATAGTACAAAAGCAATTTTAAATTTTCAGTGTTGTATAGTATTTTTAATAAATCAAAAACTTACATTATTAATACGATTTATTTTATTACACGCAAAGAAACGAGATATAGTAAATTATTTTCATACATTTTGTCCTTTGTCAGTATTACAGACAGCGATAAAGTTTCTCGTTTCAATCATTTGTTCGGATCGGCAATTGGCCTTGTCAGGCTTTCTAGAAAGAGCCCATAAATACTAGAAACAATTCGCGTTATATACTCCGGACATAATGACCACAAACAGTGGACATTTTACGGGATTATGTTGCATGGAAGCGATACAAAAAGGCAAAGTATAAGAAGTTCCTTCGACCTAACGCCCATATATGTTTCATATATATAGAGATGTGTGCGGAAGGCCGTCTCCCGGAATCCGGCTATATCGTAGCGCATAGGCGACGATAAGTCCGGGAACGTCCCCAATATATACGACCAATATCCATTACAATATCGAGTTCCTACGGTTTCACTATCCGATTTGCCGAATCGGTCGCCGCCATTCGTCCCGGATTACCTACACGCTCGGGCAGTTACTTTGATAAATACGGCGCGATAGTGTCGTTGGCAATGCGAGGGAACAAATGAAAAGAAAAAAAAATAGTTGGAGGACGGCAGATTTTCGCAGCACAGCACGCTGGTATCACGGTGATACAGTGGCGGCAGTAAGTAGGCGATTTCGACGCTGTTACATTAAATCGCACTTTAGATTCTTCGCACTTGATTTATTGAGGTAAATGCAAATGAAAATACTATAGAAATTGGGCACGGCATTGGAACAAGGCGGTCATTAGCAAAAATATTTTTGCTTTACACTCGTTTGGTTCTCCAGCTGGTAATCCTAATTCTAAACATCGGATTTACTTGCAGTTTCAAATCCAACCAAGAAATAATTTCAACAACGATATCCTTTGGATATGCAAACTTATTTCAGCTCCTTTAGATTTCCTATCACAAATATCCCAAGTTACCTTATAATTAGAGAACGGACGTATCAGGCCGAAATTACGATAGACCATATAAATAGTATATAACATCGCTAAGTACAACACGCAGTTATTGAAGAGCACTATTCATTCCGTTAACCGCATATCTGGTATTTGTCGTTGAATTGTGACTCAATTACTTCAATATTACAGTGAAATTCCTTTCTTCATAGGCGTAGATAGAAGCGTGAGGAGTTTTTATAACTTATGTTATTTATTAGTTTATATTATATATAAAATATAATATATATATATATATATATATATAGATATAATTTAAAATAAATTATCGACCGTAATATACTGAATAAAATAAATTAATAGCGGGCAAGCGGCCTGTCAATTAAAAACTCATTTATTAATTATCCCTATATTTCGCAAACAACTTTTTTGCTTCTTCCGGAGATACTACAAGATTAATGAGAAATAACATTAAATAAATAAGAGTATAAAGCAGTAGTAAAATACGCACAAAATGTAGAGTTTAAAAAAATAATAAGAGTGACGTACAAGGACAATAAAATTTATTAGATTTAAAACATTAAAGTAATTATGGATACAAGCCTTTAAAACTTTTAAAAAACTTGTTTTTGCTTGATCTTGACATATTTTAAATTTCTTTTAGATTTAGTTTTTTAACATTTGTTCTGATATTGTAAACGGGGGTATATTATTTGATAAGTGGATAATAAACTTTTGAAAGTCCATCTATTTCGTATCGATCATTAACTGTGTTATTATTTTTTAATATATGTATCATTTCTAAAATTTCCCTGGTTTTCGTGTTATTAGGTTTTGTTAGTATTTTTGTATTGTCAAAATCAAAATTGTGTTTAAATGTTGCTTGATGTTTGATTTTTCGCATATTTGTGTCCTTTTAATCTTTCTTGAAGTAGCTGTTTTGTTTGGCCTATGTAAACTTTGTCACAGTCTTTGCAGGGTATATTATATGCTGCATGTGTGTTTAAGTGCGTTGGGTCTATTAACTTTGTGCGTGGAAATTTTGGTTATTTTTTCGTTTTGGTGTGCTAATTTAAAATTAAATGGTTTGATTATATTGTTTAGTCTTTCGGATTATCCAGTTATATAGGGTGTAGGGATATATGTTGGTTTAATTGACGTACTATTTGTATTTTTGACATTTAGTTTTATTATATATCTTGTTAAGTCTGTGTTTTATAGCGCTACTTAATGTAGAATTCTAGTAGCGGTCCAAGAACTACCTCCCGAAGCTGGCAGAAATCTACAAAAAAGAGCACTGGAAATTAATTTATGATAAAGAAGGTTCTTACTTATTTCGTAAGTACTGAACCATGAATATCATACAATAAACAAATGTTCAGATGACTGTTAACGTTGTATTTTTTAATAAAGGATTACATTACGTTTCAGTTCATATAACAGCTTATTAGTGAGTGGACACGTTTTCTTTATTCAAAATGCCTTACCGATTTTCGTCTCAAGAGTATGCGGACATGCATTTTGTGTATGGCTACTGTAACGGCAGTGCACGTCAAGTAGTTACTAGAATACCGACATCGGTTTCCCGATAGGCGCATTCTTCATTACAGAAAGTTTCTGGAAGTACAGGAATGCGGACTGCGTGATTATCTTTTCGACCGAGGAGTAAATTTGCCAGCAGACTTAGAGGATGAAGCAGTAGCTATTGTTCCAAGGGATCCACTCTCAGTGTACGTCGAATCGCTAGACAACTAGGAGTGCCACGAACGATAGTTTGGCGAATTTTAAAACGTGAGGGCTTATATCCATATCACTATCGCAGGGGACACGGTTTGCTTGAGGCAGCCCACCATGCTCGGCTAGTTTATCCTACCTGGATATTAAGACAGTCACGGCTTTATTTTAATTTCTGCAGAACAGTCCTCTGAACAGATGAACCTACGTTCACGAGAAGTGGTGTTACAAATCTGAGAAACGTGCACAGGTGGTCATCAGAAAATACCAAAGCTCTACGCCCATCTAAATTTCAACATGAATTTTCTAATAACGTTTGGGCGGCCCTAATCGATGACTTGTTGATTGGTCCTGTCGTTCTTCCTGAGAGGTTAAATGCGGACAATTACCTTCAATTTCTTATTGACGAACTGCCAGGTCCTTTAGAGCATGTCTCACTGAATGTTCGACGAGATATGTGGTTTCCCATGGATGGGGCACCACCAAATTTCGGAATTGCTGTCCGAAATTGGGTTAACGTCAATTATCCAAGATGGATTGGTCGAGGTGGTCCTGTTGCATGGCCACCCAGATCACCCGATCTTAATCCCCTTGACTTTTATTTATGGGGGTACATGAAAAATTTAGTATACGCGCAAGTTTCGAACACAAGAGAAGAGTTGTTGGATCGTATTCACCTGGCTGCCGAGCAAATCCGACAAAACAAGTATGAAATTCGGATAAGTACTGCTTCTACTGGCTTACGGGCACAAGCCTGCATTCAACAAGGAGGTGGACATTTTTATTGACTTTAGGATTACATTTTTTTTCATCCTCTGACAATCACATTCATAGATCTGTATCTTTAAAACAAATAAAAATGGACAAACAAGTTTAGCGTTTTTGTTACTTGAAATGAAGTCTACTTTACACTCCTAAAATTTGAACATAACGATACGGGACACTTGTGTATGACAGATCTGGTAGAAAGGTTGGCGATCAAAGCGGAATGATGGTTATCTGCAATTACTAAAAGTGAAAAAGCAAATAGAACTAAGCTTCCAGGAAGGTTTTTGAATATTTGCTCACTTTCAAGTCATAAATTGTTAATATGTCTTGAAAATGAGCAAATATCCGAAGGTCTTCTTGGAAATTTCGTTCCATTTGCTTTACTTTTGCAATGTCCATTATCTTGTAGTATACCAATAAACGCTTCTATTAATGTTTTGAAATTTGAAAACTTCAGTAATTCAGTAAGCTAATATCGCAAAAAATATTTTCTAAATCCCTTTATTCTAAAAATAAATTCGAGTTCGTCTATAAATTAATAAAAACTTAGTGTAAAGTTTGCATAAAATTGCAAACTGCGTAAAGACAAACGACAAAGAAACTTTATCGTAAATTCAAATACCAAAGAAAATAAAAACGAATAAAAAGTGTAATAAAAGAAACAAAATGCTGCACTATTAATAAGTTTTTCTTTCATCTTCTTTTCTTATTTCACCAAACTTTGCTGCGTCGGAATCCGCAAAGTTGCCAGTCAATATAAAATGCAATTCCGCAAGCCCATAAAAAAGAAA
This sequence comes from Melolontha melolontha, assembly GCA_935421215.2. Lineage (NCBI taxonomy): Eukaryota > Metazoa > Arthropoda > Insecta > Coleoptera > Scarabaeidae > Melolontha > Melolontha melolontha. The sequence goes on along the minus strand of OW285237.1, from coordinate 179,915,734 downwards.
GCAGTTCGACATTCGTCGGCCAATCAAAATGTGTAAACTGGCGAAAATATTTTCAATAAATGTCAGCACTTCCGCTCACTCGCAGAGATACTTGGACGAACACAGGCGCGTACGAACTCACACACAGTCCTACACGAACGTACCAGGAGGGCAGGAGGGTCGTGCCATTCTCAAAGGAGAAGTGACTTAGAAAATTTCATTTTGTCACTTCTGAGAATATTCCCACTTACTGGCCATTTCCATTTTTAAGGTTTGGCCGTCTGCGGTTCCAAATGCGAGCGAATACAGTCGCCCAGCGAAATGTGGAAGTTATTTACATTACAGTCACCTAGATTACATCGTCCGACCAATCCGAATACTCGAAAGCGATGGTGGGAGTTGGAGTCCGCATATCGCGACCATAGATCAACCGAATGGGTTCTGAAGCGGGGGCCCAACTTGCATATCTATCTGTTGGAAATGCGAATTGTCCCTTTATTATATATTCTCCACATTTTTATTACTAATACGGGCTCCTCTCTTGGATTTATAAGATTTTCGCATTTGAATTGCCGATTTGTCTCCCTCTTTTTGCCTTCTCTTTTACTATAGAGGCTATCGTCGTAAGCTTTCTTTTTTTTATTTAATCAGATTCAGTTTAAAAATCCACGTGAAATGGTGATTACTTGAAATAAAGGGAATTTCATTCGATCCCTTCTCTCTCGATATACGAGGGCGTATTTTTATGTTATCTACCTAACCATGAAAAAAAGCACATAAGAGAACAAAAAAAAATTATTTTTCTACATAACTCCCTTCAACACTAATACACTTATTCCATCTTTTTATAGTTGCCCCATACCCTCAGAAAAAAATTGCTTTGGTAACCCCGCAAAATATTCTTCAACAGCTTCTTTGAGTTCTTCATCAGAGGCAAAAAGCTTTCCCCTGAGATGCTTTTTTAAATTTTTGAATAAGAAGAAGTCTGACGGAGCTAGGTCGGGGCTATAAGGTGGATGCCTTAACTCTATAAACCCACAGTCATTGATTATCTGCTGAACTTTGTTAGCCTTATGAACCCGACAATTGTCGTGCAACGACAAGTTTTTTTGTGGATAAGAATGCGGGCGTTTTTCCTCCAGAGCAGTTTTTGAATTTTTAATTGTGTTTCCGTAGGCCTCTCCATGTATGGTAGACCCTCTCGGCATATATTCAATAAGCAAGACTCCTTCAGCATCCCAGAAAACAGTTGCCATCAGCTTTTTTTAGAAAAGTATTCCAAGTGACTTCGGATGTGGCCTTCGGCAGAAGTTTGAAGCAATTCTTAATAGAAATCCAGATTTAATTACATTGCAGCAATTATGTATGGAGACAATTCCACAAAATCTAACGGCTAAATATGAAGAAATAAAAGAATATTTCCAGTATGCACCTATAACCAGTTGCGATGTAGAAAGGACGTTTTCTATTTATAAGGATGTACTTAATTCAAAGAGAACAAAATTGACAGAAGAAAATCTTGAGAAACTATTGCTAGTCAATATTAATACTCCTTTACTCAACTTTAACGACAAAATGAACAAATAAAAATGTTCCAATTATAGAAATAAAATTAAAAACTTTAAAAATACAACTTTTCAACAAATACATATGTATTTCGTAATTTTATAGATCATCACCCGTTTGTTTTCCAATTATATAAATAAAATTAATTAATAAATATGTATTTCGTAATTTTAGATAGATAGATCACCACCCGTATGTTTACCAATTATATAAATAAAATTAAATATTTTAGAAATACATACTTTCGCCAGTACTGCACTGGGCTTTGCGTCAGGTGGTAAGCGTGTCTGTTCTCTAGTTATTAGTCGACTTATTTTAAAACTCTGTGGTTTGGTAAGCTCCAATTTCAGAATTATTGTTGTTCTTGTTAAACATTTACGCACACTTTCAATACATATATCTTCGTCTTCACGTGTGCTCTGGTGGTAAAGAATGGTATCCTGTAAGCAACAGAAAACCAATGATTTTTTTAGACAGCCCACGGAAAAAGTAAAGCGATGGAGATTAATCAGCACTGCATATATTACGGACTGCTTCACAGTGTAACTCATATCGTCTTCGCTCCACAATGACCCAAATATTTCAACGGGAGATTTTCCTGCAAGTGTTGTTTTAAGATTCTCCCTCATTTCCAAAATTTCATTATCTTGATCCATCTCCTTTGCAAAATCAGCATTTGTTCTTTGCCAATCTATAGAGGATCTAATTTTTCTGGCGGCGGCGGAATCTTTTCGTCCGATTGCCTAGACGTAGATGCTGTATGATAACCACTAGATGTAGCTGCTATCGAAATTGTACAAGAATGTACTTCTACTCTGCCAGGTACATCTCTTGGATGGAAATCTTCTAAAACATCCTCATCGAAGTCTTCTAAATCTGATACAACATCAACGTTATCGGGTGGAGGTTCAACGATATCTACAACTGCGTCTAGTTCATCCTCATCGAAGAAATTCGGGTCATTAATCATACCTTCTAATTGAAGTGAGAGAAATTGGTACGCATATCTAGAAATTAAATAAAATTATTTACTATTGGCAAGTAGATCTTGGCAAATAAATTATACTATGCAATATCATCAACTTTTAAAATTGTATCTGCCACGATCCTCAAATGGGTACCAGACTCTAATTTTAAATACAACGATTTAAATACAAACTTTACACTATGCATGGTTACTTTAGCCTATAAATTAACCATGTGACAAATCTTGAATGTATTCAATTCTAAATAAATGAAAATTTATGCATTTGAAAAACAGTATTAATTTTACGTATAACTTACCTCAGTATTTTCACTTTATTGGCTGCTAAATTCAAAACAATAGATACACTTCACTCAAATGAATTGTTAAAAGAACCAATATGTTGCCAACTACAAAAAAATGACCACCAAATGGGGATCGTGGTAGGAAATGAGTAAACTGATGTAGCTTTTTCTTGACGAAAATCCATTGCAAAATTAAATAGAAATTGTGTAAAAATTAAACAATTTCCTATTTAATAAATAAAAATTGATCTATATCCTCTGTTCCGGTTTCCCGGAAATATTTATAATAAGGTTTTGTTTCTATCTTATTTTTTTCTTTACTTTTAGTTTTTTTTCTTTATTACTATCATATGATTTAATGTATGTTTATTTTGGACGCACCTGTATATTCGTATACATATCCATATAATATCAACCGCTGTGCACAAAAGCATTTAACTAGAATTATTTTAGAATAAGACATGCAAATCTCGTTAATATTTATATTACAGCGTTTATACTACAAACCTTCGAAGGTAATTATCCCCTAAACTTAGCAGATGGAATTTATGTAGCTTACTTTGAAAGTCCGAGCCGCTTATTGCCATAAAATAAATGCGTATTATAACCATGGGTCATAAGAGAAATTGTTTGTATCGATACATTTTATTACGGTCATGTTATTATACTTTGTAAAGATATTGCAATAATAATTTATTCTCAATTTAAGTTTGGAAATTCCACAAATACGTAATCAATGCATCTGAGAGATATTGTTGCAATATCTAGTATGAACCGTTATTTACCCCAACCCCCTTTCACAAGGGTGGTGACCATTTTCACCCAGGCAAAATAATGTAAGAAACATTCATTCGAAAAGTTCACCACGGGAAGACATAACATGTCTTGGTCTTTAACGTACAAACGATAAATAACTTAGCAATTGTTATGTATCTCCTGTATCAAGTGTATTAATCTCGTAGTAAATAAATCCGTATACATATTTACATGCGAGTATTCCTTTCAACAAAAAAAAAAAAGTGAAAAATCCAGCGTAAATCGTTCATCCTCTAAACACAGTTCTATTGAACAATCCTTGTATGAACTCAGCGTATAATTCAGAAATAGTATATTTTTTCAATTTGTTCAAGTCTACTTGGTACGTTACTTAGATATTAACTCTACACACTCCATAAATTACAAGGTGTGAGGATAGCTTTTCCAAAAAAGAAAAAAATGAGAAAAGCCAAGAAAACAAATACATCATCTGACATACTCGATTAAACAACCAGTGACGTTGTCGCTTCGTCTCCATAATATATCATCGACGACGAAGCAAGAACTCGTACTTTCGCATAAAACTCTATCTTTTATGACACACTGCCGAATACGCTGTGCGTTTTCAATGTAATCTATACGACAGATACATACATTTTAAATATCAATTTCGCATAATATAAACCTCGCACCAGAATAGCATCGTATCGAAAGAAGCGAGCAAGCGAACACTGTCAAGACAGCGTAAGGAGAAATTGTAAGAGCAGAGACTTGCAGTAACACTAGCGTAGACACCGACAACGCCTTCAGACCGTTGTTACGACTCTAACACGGCCACGTTCATATTCCAGCGCTAAGATTTATGTGACATCGTTACTGAGTAGCTGTATTCACGGTATAGCCAACTTCATATTCAGTGTACCAGGCGAAACACAAACACACACAGATACATGCATCTTCATATTCGAATACATACATATATAACTCTACTACCTTGCCGGGATGAGAAGGTAGGGGTAGGGGGTATAAAAAAGAAAACAAAATAATAAAGAATTCTAGAGATAATAGATGCTTTACCACTAGTCTCTGTGTAATATAGACAAACATAAATTATACCGCTAATACAGAAAAGAAAAGGGACGGAATGAGAAAGAGCCCGTTTTCCAGCATACATGAATAATATTTGGCGCCCGAGCGCCATCAGCGCACTTTTAATTTATGCAAAATTATTAAAAGCTTGGAGCGTCATTTTATGGTGCCATTGTGGAGTGGTGCCTTGTTGAAAAGATGCTATCTACTCGACTACCCGATATACATATATATTTTAGGTCGTAACTCAACGTGGGGTCGTGACGAAATTACTTAAGTTACTATCGCGGCGTAATTAATTGAATATAACCGCTGAATAAATAACGGTGTAAGGGAAGGGGGCAGACAAAAATTGGAAATTAATATTACGTACCCATCCAGGCAAGACTTTATCTTCGATGAATTAGCTGACTTGTTTATAAAACCAACATATTTCAGACTATGAAATTGAATTTTGGAATAAATTGCATATTCCAACTAATAAGAGGGATAAGCTGAATTTATTGAGAATAAGAAAATGTAGTAGACTGTGAAAAACAATCAAACAGCGTTTATTTAGAGCAACTCTTTATCTGTTATTTGAAATTTTGTTGTTGAAGTTCGTTATAACTCAGCTACTTATTTTTTATAATAAAAAGAAAATGGAATTAACCAGAGGACACTTTCGAATCATAATTTATGATTTTAAAAGAGGTTTAAGCGTTTATGAGTGCAAAGAAAGTTTAGATTCAGTTTTTAGTGAACAAGCACCTTCCTTGGCTACAATTTACCGATGGTATAAGGAATTTGAACGCGAAAGGAATTCTGTTCAGTATCAAAAAGGAGCAGGGCGTCCTCCTAGGGCTGTTACCGGCAAAAACATTACTGCTGTTAAAAAAATAATTCAGGAAGACAATAAAGCCACTTAAGCGATAATAGAGCATCAACTCAAAATTAGATCCTCAGCTGTTAAAACAATCATACAGTGTTGTGTCCCCTGGTCTTTGTTATAGCTTCTTTCCGAGGTGGACTCATTAGAAGCCGGTTTTATTGTTAGAATAAATAACAAACTCGGGAACAATATAAAATAACATTTAATAAAGACATAACAATAACATTACAAGTTACGTTGTTCACATATCTAATATCGATAAGATCAGATTTACAAGATTGACTCGTTCTCCACGGTCTTCAGTATATATATATATATATATTACGTCTACTTACTAACCTATTTACTTAATGTTATATTAACCTAGTAACATACTTAACACTAGAATGCGAATATGCAGTAATTAATGAGGACGTGTTGCATTAAATAAGTATTACACTGAATATATAGAAATAGGTGTCCTACTTTACTTACCACAACACGATCACCTGCATTTAAAAAAAGTGGTAAATTGTTTTGTGCCGCCTTTCTGACTTCCAAAAAAGAGAGCGGGTAAGAGTGGCAATCGATCGAATCGAATCGACTACGTCATGATTCCTGATTCAGGATCATGATTGCCGTCCTTGCCCCACCCCCCTTTCATCACCGCCGCCGTTGCCGCTGTGGATGAAAACTAAAGGTTTTAGATACTTACCTTTTTTCACTTTCAAATGTCAAAAGAGAAAACAAGTCCACAGCGGCGGTCTCGTTCCATTGGTATATAAATGCAACGAAATAGCGGCACTTTGTGCATCGAAACGTTTAGGTAAGCAAACCCAAATAACAATGTTTATTTAATTCAATGTTCAAAACGAAGAAGTAGTTGTACTGAATGAGGTACCTCACGCGATAGTTGAACAAATTCAAAATTCGACAACAGAAATTTTTCAGTTAGATCCTGATGGTTTTTACGATGATTCCGATGGCTTCTGTAAATTCAACGTGAGTTCTTTTGATAACATTCGTGATCAATTATTAATAATTAAACAATTATCCGGTATTAGAAGTATAAATGTTAGTAAATTTTATTTTAACGGCAGACTATTAGAAACTTTCCCTTCATGGGCGTATGAAAAGATATACGAAGTATCACATCATGCAAATTATGAATTAAATTGTTCTCAATTCATATTCTTTTAAGATACAATAGATCGCAGATGTGTAATCTGTTGCCCAAATTGTTTACCTAAATTTAAGAAAATGCTTATCAATTACTATAAAGTTACAATGTGGTATATGCATTACCATAATTTAGAACATTTAGTAGTACACTTGGTGTTTGCTTCCGGTTTCGATACCGGGAAAAAGTTGTATTCTAGATTCTTTTTCGGAGTTAGAAATAACTTTTCCACCGAAAGTTGTTGGTTCTCACTCTCGATGTCGTACTAGGAGTCTCGAAAATTGGGAATCACATTCAAACACCTTGACTAATAACTACTAGTGCTTTTTTAAGATCGAATCATCAAGTAACCATGACAACATAAGAGATGATGGCATTCCTTCAACAAGGGTAAATGGGAGAGGAAGCTACAGAGAATTGTCAACGGGAATGTCTTCTGAATTTGATCGAATTAATATGGATGGATCCGTTTCAGATTCCATTACTGACAATGTGGTTAGAAATGTCGATATCTCATTGCATAAAAACCAATACTGAACTGGAAAGAGGATTCGCAAGAACTTCTTGATGCCACTGCGGAAGCTATCCAAGGAGATGAAGGACGCGAAAATGGGCGCGTTGTCTGAAATTTCAGTCGAGAAGTTTGTGGAGCTCTTAGAGGAAAAAAAATTATTCACGATGTATTGTCAGACATTACTTCCGAGCAAAATCAAATATATTTTAATAGATCTATACAACAAAAATTTAAAGGAGGGTGCTTTATATGGGTGTGGCACGAAGACCACGCCCACATTGTCCATGACTGTTCCTGGAGCGGCGGATATTGTCGATATTCCAGAATTCCTGGACTGCCTCTCAAACGAGATTCACGCAGAATTAGACGAACCTCCGTCGTCACAAACCAATATATATTCAATCTTGATTGTTCCGAACCATGAAACTTTAAATTTCTTAAATAATGGTGGGCAGCTAATTTTTGCTAAAATAGTGAAATCCCTTTTTCGACCTTCCTACCCGCCAGTCGTGTATGGATTCACAAAGATGAGGAAACTCCTAGAATGACTAAGAAGGAGTGAGTTATTAAAACGGTTATGTATGCGGTATTCTTCAGAAGTACGGGCTTAATAAATGCAATTACGCTAGATGGACAAAAGACAGTCACAGCTAAGTGGTACACTGAAAAATGTTTGCCTGAAGTGTTCAGTAGAGTTCAAAACTAGAGAATTATGCTCCACCATGATAATGCATCCGTCCCATACGGCAGTTTTAACTCTCCAGTTTTTGTCTGGAAAAAATATAAAATAGAATTTTGGCTATTCTTTGGGCTTAAACGCAATTTGCAGGGTAAAAGGTTTTTGGTCTGAAGAAGAAATTGATACAGCAGTTCACACTTATTCCGAAAGATTGGCAGCTTTTAAACAGTGGAAAAAAAAACGGTCAAGTGAATAATTGCTGAAGGGCATTACTCTGAGCATATTTAAAATAAAATCATGGAAAATATTAACCGCGCTTTTTTATTCTCAATAATTTCAGCTTGTTCCTCGTACAAGTGCCGAACTAAAATGGTTTGAACATAGTATTTAAATTTACGCTTTTTGCAGATTTTATCGGCAATTCTAATAACGAAATTAAGGCAACTTGACAAGTTGTTTGGTCAATTACAGCAACAGAAACATCGAAACTAGTAAAATAAAAGCAACCGGTTCTAATATGTGTAACAAGTGTAACAAATTTAAAGAAGAATTTTTTCTAAACATTTATTGATGAAAGAAATAAGTAAAAAAACCACTAATTTTTTCTACATAATTTCCTCTGCTCAGCGTGAAAACAATAATTTTCATAATTTTTATTGGTTTTTGTAATTTTTTTTTTTTAATATATGCTTAGTCATATATTAAGAATTAGACAGTGTTCATATACAAATTGACACCCTTGTATACTAAAATTATATTGTTAGACACTTGCAGAGTTAGTAGGCACCATTTACCAAGAATCGTTAACTTTCGCATTCTTCGCGAGTTATGTCATTATCTGTACAACCAATACATTTATTAATTATGTAATAGGAGGTTGTAATAACAAGAGAGCTTCCCGTTTTTTATATTTTTTTGAAAGTGTAAGAATAAATATTTAAAATCAAAAAAGAAATAATTTCACATTCATGTTTGATACTTTCTTATAAAATCGGTCCTTAATGTAATAATTATTTGTACTAATCAATTGATAATTGCCTGTTTTTCAATCCATGTATTTATGTATTCAGATGTTTGATTCGATTAGATTTTTAATTTGTTAAGGGTTACAACAGTAATGTAGGCTTTTCTCAGTTCTTGTTAGCCTAAGCAATCTGTTAATAAAATTAAAACTCATATTGTACAAACAATTACTTAAGAAAATTATTTTCATTTGTGATATATATTTTGTGACAACGCCTGAATTTTTAAATTTTTGATTTTAATTTAAAGATTATTGTTTTTTTAATTACAATGATGTATTTTATCATTATAAAAACTTTTAGTTCATTATATATGAGTAGTTTAATCCATGTAACGTGTGTTCATTTGGAAAGTCAATCTAGGTTACTTTGAAATTTTGCTAGAACAAGACGCAAATATATTAGTATGTGTTTGTTGTTCCGTAAACGTAAATCCAATTGATATTTGATAATGTCAATCACAAATATCAGTTAGTGCATAAAATAATCGTGCGTCGATTCTGGTTTAAATAAATTGCTTCTCAGTTTTAAAATGGCTTTCACTTTAGAACATAAAATTTTTTTAGTCCAGGCTTATTTTCGAAGTGGTAATAAAATTGATGGTTTATGGGTTTATTCAGTTCAAGATTGCATGGTAGAATTTCAAGTTGAGTTTCCACATTTTGTAATATTATATACAATTTAAGAATACTTTGGATAGAACTTTAAAACTTTTTTCTGAAACTGGTAGTCTCTTAAGAAAATCAGGCAGCGGAGCAGTTAAGAAACGTACACCTCGAGTTATCAATCGTGTTGAATAAATAATGGCAAATGAACCACAAATATCTGTTCGACATTTGAGTCAACAAATAAACTTTCTGTTGGTACAACTCACAAGTTATTAAAAAAAGATATGCAACTTTATCCATACCGTGTCACAGCAGTACAAGAATTGTTAGAAATTGATTACCCACGTAGACTTTAGTTTTGTAATTGGTTTGTAAATATGAACAATAATGGAGAACTTTCGCAAAGAGTCATCTTTACTGATGAAGCATGGTTTTATAAAACGGGATACCTAAATTCAAAATACAAGAATTTGGAGTAGTGAAAATCCACATGTAATTAATGAAGAATCGCTACATCCAGAGAAAATTTGTGTTTGGGCAGCGATAAGCCAACGGCGAATCATTGGACCAATATTTTTTCAGGGAACGTTAACTGCTCAAAGGTACCGTACGGAAATTTTACAACCATTTGTCAATCAATTGTATGATGATGAACTACAAAATGCATATTTCCAACAAGACGGAGCACCTTGTCACTGTACTGCAGAATCTTTGGATTATTTAAGAGAATTTTTTGATGAGCGTATAATTAGTCGAAATACTGAAATTGCCTGGCCTGCACGTTCATGCGATTTAACACCTTGCGACTGCTTTTTGTGGCCTTATCTAAAAAATAACATATTTCGAACACCTATATTGAATATGAATGATATGCTACAGAGAATCGAACAGAAATGCATGGAAATTAATAACAATCCAGTAATGTTGCAGAATATCATCAGAAATTTTGAACGGAGGATTTTAAAGTGCATTGATCATGAAGGACAACATTTTCAACATTTGTTATAGTTTTCAATAAATACCTATTATTTGTTATTTATTTGCATGTATGAAACTGTCAACATATACGACTTCGTAGGTTAAGTAGTAAATTTTAATTTACGACATACTTCAAAATGTTCTCAGTAAATCACAAGGTACTAGATTGACTTTTCAAATGAACACTTGTTATTTATGAAAATATCAATAAATCTATAAACATATTTAATTGTATTTTAAGAAATTCAATGAAAGACAAAAGTTTTTCTAAAATCTTAATTATCATGCATTGGGCAAAACAGATGGATGTTCTTTGCTCTCGCTAATCATTGCTAGTGCTACACTAACGATGTCAGAGCCTGTGACAATTCCCACCTCCTATAACTCCATCCTACAATCCCCATCAGTACCGAAACCAATCGTGCCTCTTTCAAGACCGCTCGCCTTAAATTCTCGTTTAAGTTTCGACAACCCTCGTATAATTCATTAAACGATAGCGTATCCAACCACTAATGAAGAAATATTCAGTATAATAGATACACAAAGCGTGAAATATGATAATATCCCAGTGGAAATGATTAAAAAAAGCACTTTTGAACTACCTGTGATACGTGAACCAATATTTTAAAAAAATTCTGCAAGCTGGTACTTTTCCTGATTACTTACAGCAGTCTTTGATATTTAATATACAAAAAGGACACAAATCAAATATTTAAAACTAAAGACTGAACTATTATTATAACTCAAGATATTAACATCTGCAAAAAACAGCAAGCGATGTGTAAGAGAGAACTGTGGAAATATCTTGTATCTGTAATTGAATTTTACGAAGGATTGTTAAGGTAAATCGATTGAGCAAATGAACGGAAAATTACAGTTTTATGAAGAGATATTATCGGAAAAGTTTGCATGACTAAAAAGAAACATTAAAAATATGGATGAATGTAAATTTCAGAAAATAAAATTCTTTATATAAGGTTGCTACGACGCTGAACGTCGATCCGAAATTAGTGGAGACTGTGGCTTGTAATCTGAAACAGAAATAAGAAAAACACCCTAATCACAATATATATCAATAAATACTATATACGTATTTCGGCAACTAAGTTGCCATCTTCAGTAGAATAACCTTAAAAACTGCAAAATGTTAAACGTAGCGTTTAGAAGAGCATATCTTCTAAGGTTTACCTTAGCCAATAACGCTACGTTTAACATTTTTCAGTTTTTAAGGTTATTCTACTGAAGATGGCAACTTAGTTCTTCTTTTTGTAAATGTGATTGACATCTATGGGTGGGAATTTTAGGTAGTAAAGTTAACATTTTAATGATGACGAAGTATACGCCACAACAACGTTTGGAAATTGTAAAAATTTATTACAAAAATGCGCAATCTGTTCGAGCATAATCGGCCTTATGAACAAGCTATTCGTGCAATTACACAGGATAAACAAAAAAATTTTTTTTTGTGCATCTCTGTTTGAATTGTCGATAAAGTAGGTAATGTACAGTATATTGACATACGTCATTTTAACTCATCAGCTCTAGTTTACCTACTACCCTCATTGTGAATTGTTGTCGGTCTTGTTATGGTCTTGTTCGTAACTAGTCATTATTACAATGTCATCGATAAAGTTTGTGTTACTATTTCATTATGGCTAGTACGTCCAGACGTTGTGTTAACGATCCTGATATATTTTGTTATGTTTGTGGTGAATACATACTGAAAAATCAGCGTAAATCGATTACAAACACAGTGCGTCGTTTGTATTTTGCTTACTTCGGTATTGAAATTCTACACCAAGATAAAGTGTGGGCGCCTCATAGTGTTTGTAAAATATGCGTTAAACATTTGCGACAATGGAAGAGAGGGAAACGTAAGTCTTTGAAGTTTGGAGTGCCTATGATATGGCGAGAACAAAAAAATCATTATGACGACTGTTACTTTTGTATGATTAATATAGTGGGCATCAACAAAAACAATCGCCATAAATGGAAATACCCCAATATTTCTTCAGTACAAAGACCTGTTCCTCATTCAGAAAATGTTCCAGTACCAACTTTTCACCAGGTAGTGCAGCAATCTCAGGAGGATGAAGCTGAAATACCTATTTCTTCCCAAGTAGATGATGACTTTCAATACTGAGGAAAAACATCAGATCCTAAGCCATTTTCGCAGAATGAGCTTAGTGACCTCATCAGAGACTTAGATCTTTCGAAGGAACGTGCTGAGTTACTAGCGTCAAGATTAAAAGAAAAAAATTGTCTTTCCTCAGATGTTCGAGTGTCTACATATCGCACGAGAGAGGGAAAGTTATTGAAGTTTTTTTTCATCTCATGAAAATTTTGTGTATTGCTGTAATGTGAGTGGTTTGCTGGCTTTCATGGGTTTAACGATCTATCAGCCCAATGAATGGCGTCTCTTTATTGACAGTAGTAAACGAAGTCTAAAAGCAGTTCTTCTACATAATGGAAATAAATATGCTCCCGTTCCAATTGCTCACTCAACATGTGTAAAAGAAGAATATGAGGTAATTTCAAATCTTTTGCAAAAAATAAAATATATTGAACATAACTGGGTGATCTGCGTCGACTCGAAGATGGTTAATTTTCTATTGGGTCAACAGAGTGGTTATACTAAATACCCATGTTTTATTTGTCTCTGGGACAGTCGAGCTAAATCACGTCATTGGACTGCAAAAAATTGGCCTGTGAGAGATGCTCTTGTTGTTGGGGCAAGAAATGTTATAAATGAACCCTTAGTGTCAAGAGAAAAAAATCATTCTTCCGCCATTGCATATAAAGTTAGGGCTAATGAAGCAATTTGTTAAGGCTCTCGATAGAAATGGTCAATGTTTCCAGTTTATTTCTCACAAATTTCCTGGTTTAAGTACTGAAAAACTAAAAGCAGGTATCTTTGATGGACCTCAAATACGTAAATTCATGAAAGACACAACTAATTTTGAGACTTGTATGAATGATGTGGAGAGGCTTGCCTGGCAATCTTTTGTAGCAGTTGCACAAAATTTCCTCGGAAATCATAAGGCTGACAACTATGTAGAACTAGTAGAGGAAATGCTGGTGCGATTCAAAGATTTAGGCTGTAATATGAGTATAAAATTACACTATCTCAATAGTCATCTACATCATTTCCAACACAATTTAGGAGAGCTAAGCGAAGAACAAGGGGAACGTTTCCACCAAGACCTAAAAACAATGGAGAATAGATACCAAGGAAGGTGGGACAGTCATATGATGGCTGACTATTGCTGGGGAATCATGCGAGATTGCCCGAGTCAGTTTCATTCTAGAAAATCACTCAAAAGACAATTTCTTGATGGTTAATGTCAATAATATATATATTTTTTCGTGAATTGTTTTTTTTTCTCGGGAACTAGAGCTGACAGAAGAAAACGGGTAACACTTTTGATATCGCCATGTAAGACATACCTAAAATCGGGTCTAAAATCTCCAGCACCAAAATGGTTGTAGGCCAGTGTTATCAATCGTTTCAAAACAAACTTTACTTTGCTCGACCAAAAGCCACGCGCTCGTGTAAGAATCGCCCGTAGCAATAATAACATCGTTTCTGTAGAAGCCAGTGTAGCCGAAAACTCGAATTTGTCGGTGTTGTGTCGTTCTCGGACACTGGGACTTTCTGGAATGACAACGTGGCGTATTTTACGTAAGAATTTAAGACTACACCCTTACAAAATTGTTCTCACACAAGAATTGAAGCCGGCTGACCACCGCATGTGTCGTGCGTTCTCAGATTGCGTATTGGAGCAGCTGGAAAATAATGCCGATTTCGGAAGAAAATCATATTTAGTGACGAGGCTCATATTTGGATGAATGAGTTCATTAATAAGCAAAATATGCGCTATTGGGTAACCGAAAACCCACAAGTGATTAAAGATAAATCTTCATCCACAGAAAGTGACTGCTTGGTGCCGCTTGTGGTCTCGGTATTGGACCATATTTTTTTTCAAAATGAAGAAGGAAATGCTGTCACAGTGAATGGAGAGAGATATCGAGCAATGATAAGAAACTTTTTGTGGCCTGAATTGGAACTGGATGTGGAGGAGTTGTGGCTTCAACAGGATGGTGCCACATCCCACACTGCAAATGAAACAATCGCCTTATTCGAAGAAAAAATCGGTCAAACGATTGACGACTTGAAAACAGACATCGAACGGGAAATTCGTCAAATTCAGCCGGATTTACTAGGATAAGTAATTGAAAATTGGATTCAGCGATTGCGTGTCTGCACAGGAGGAAGAGGTGGACATTTACACGATGACCTATTTCGAACATAAATGGCACACTCTAAGCTTATAATATATACAAAAAATTAGCATTGTACCTTACACATTAAGTTTTTTATTAAAAAATAAAGTTCCTCAAGCACCTATTGGTAAACCCTCTACATATTTGTAGTATTTCTAAACTTATATTGGCATTATTTTATATTTTGACAATAATTTAGTTGTGTAACTATCACTTAAACTTCACATATTTTTGCATGTTTTAATAAATGTTCTGCATATTTTCATCGAATTTTGCAAACATATATGCGCATATCGTGTGCGTATAATTCCCAACTTTACTTATAATATTTTATTTTATTTTGTTTTGTCTACAATGTTTGACTGCATCCTATATTTTATATTGGTTGTACAAAAGATGTTCAACGCTGAAAGTAATTTTATCAATAGTTCAACATGTGTTTAACTATGGATGAACTACATTCAGCGTTGAACGTCTCTTGTACAACCGATCCTTAAAGTATAATTCTAAATAGCTGATTCAAATCTCGATTATTAATAATTATACACTTTGGTAATTTAACAAACAACATAATTTATGTATGTCAAACATTAATTTCGCTATTAATCTACTAAAAAAAAAATTTATTTTCTATAATATCTTTAGGATCCTCTACAAAAAGTCTTATAGCTTCTTTCAAACAGGATTAGACAAACCCATTAGTATTTTCAACAAAATTCCCTTATCTTTCCAGTACAATGTATTCATGGAGCACAGTTTCGGAAATCGCCCTAATTTACCAAGTTAGTCATTACTTTACACAGGCAAACTCTGAATCTAAACTATTTTAAATTACACCATTAGGGGGTATTTGTAAAGTTTTTATGGGCAAGAATACGATCGCCTTTCGACTGATGCCCGCACATTATCAGAAATGACCAGTCGTTCTCTTAACTCTCTCACTGTAATCAAACTGCGCGATCGGAGCCGGCTTAACTTAATCCCTCTCCAGTCGAGCAGTTTCGTTAGGTGGGCGCCATTGTGCGCGCCTAGACAGGGATCCAACACGGCCGACGGACTTACACAGCTCGCTCGATTTCAAATAACAATCGGGCGAGGATAACATGCGGGATTTCGGTTTGGAAAAACGCACCAAGACCACCACCCCCACACTGCAACCCGCAAAAGTACAAAAGCCGTTAGTTAACGTTTCAATTACTCCATTGAGCATTTACTTGCGTCCTGGCCCTTTTTCTGCTCCCTCTCTCTCGCTCTGTTCCCCTTTCTTATTCTCAGGCAATATCGTGAGGGATTGTGCAGGAATAGTTTTTCAACGTGAGGAATGCTAGGGAAAAATCTCAAGTGTAAAGATTTTACTTTGAAACAACTTGATTGTACAGTGACTATTGTATTTCAATTTATTTTTATTTTTTTTCAGAATCGTTTTAAATCTGGATTGTAACTTGGATAAGGAAAAATTGAAAAGTTCTTTGGCTAAATCATGCCATATAAAATCGACATATTAAGATAAAGGGGTATTGTCCTTAACTTGTATTTAAGCTAAAATTCGTATAAACCAACTTAATTTCAGAATAATTGAAACATACATGAGTAGGTAAACCCCACCATTTTTGTATAATACAAAGGTATTTTTAATAATATAAAATATTATTAAAAATCTGGTGTGAAGAACACAAATACAGGTTCACTATTAATATTTTTGTGAACGTGTCCGAACATATCCCTCCCCAGAGACGTAGATACGTATTTCGCCTTTCTACAGGCTCATCGGTACGCCTCTGCTGGAGAAAGGATATCTTCAGACACATTCACAAAAAAGAACCACATCGCGACAACACAGAAATTATCCAGCCGAGCGTAGAAGTAAATTCAGCGCTGCCTGTTGTCAGACAGCCGAAGTACCTCGCCCCGTCCATATAATCAATGTGAAGTAACGACGCCCTTCCAAAGGTGGCACAGCCATCTCTCTAGAAACTGCATTTTGTTTGTGCCTTCACTCATACTACGGACTAACCGCATGTGTATCAGAATAATTGAAACATACATGTAACATACGTGTAAACCCCACCAGTTTTGTATAATACAAAGGTATTTTTAATAATATAAAATATTATTAAAAAGCAGGGGCGTACCGATGAGCCTGTAGAAAGGCGAAATACGTATCTACGTCTCTGGAGAGGGATATGTTCGGACACGCTCACAAAAATATTAATAGTGAACCTGTATTTGTGTTCTTCACACCAGATTTTTAATAATATTTTATATTATTAAAAATACCTTTGTATTATACAAAACTGGTGGGGTTTACCTACTCATGTATGTTTCAATTATTCTGATACATTACACATGCGGTTAGTCCGTAGTATGAGTGAAGACACAAACAAAATGCAGTTTCTAGAGAGATGGCTGTGCCACCTTTGGAAGGGCGTCGTTACTTCACATTGGTTATGTGGACGGGGCGAGGTACTTCGGCTGTCTGACAACAGGCAGCGCTGAATTTACTTCTACGCTCGGCTGGATAATTTCTGTGATGTGGCGATGTGGTTCTTTTTTGTGAATGTGTCTGAAGATATCCTTTCTCCAGCAGGGGCGTACCGATGAGCCTGTAGAAAGGCGAAATACGTATCTACGTCTCTGGGGAGGGATATGTTCGGACACGTTCACAAAAATATTAATAGTGAACCTGTATTTGTGTTCTTCACACCAGATTTTTAATAATATTTTATATTATTAAAAATACCTTTGTACTCAACTTAATTTCTATGGTATTTAACATAAAAGAAACGTAAATTTAATTTTTCTACATGCGAAGGTGATTTGATGATTGAAATACTTACACTCACCGGCAAAAAAAACCGGCCACTTTGAGATATTTATTGAAGCCTCACAAATTTGTTTTTTTGTCTAAACAAAGATTTAAACATTATTAACTGCTTCTGCAGTAGGGTTTTGGTGAAACGTGATGAATATTCGAATAAATGAAACCACTGGACATTAATCGGTTCACTACTTTATTAGATTCCTATAACATATTGCTGTGTCGTTTCGCTTTTGAATATTATTTTATACGAAATGAATGATTGTGTGTACAGTTACTCAAGCATATTTTTTTATTGAGACTCTGTATAATGTTTGGGTATATCAGGGCAATCTTTTTGGCTTCTATATAACTAGACCTAGCGTCCAAAGTAAATGTAAAGAAATAATACAACAAGAAATATCTGATTAATAATTCTTTTACTGTCTGTTTCTATGTTCACCTTTCATTCTGCTTCAACTTAAGATACTTCATTCTTAACTTAAAACTTAACTAACTTATCAATGAAATTTGTATACAAATATTATTATGTGAATCACACGTAGTCTTGGAGTATTGATTTCCGATTCAATTAAATCCCGCAAACGATGACTTTTGAGGATATCACCCACAAAAGGGGGTACTTGTCCTCCTAATGTTAAGATTAGTACTCGAACACTATATCTATCTAAAATGTGGATCTCTGGCTTCTACTAATATTTCTTTACAATTCGAGTGGAAAACAAGTCCCTACAGAATAGTATGTTTATCATCACACTGTATAAGTATTTTCTTATTTTCCACGCCTATTGTTGAATGCTTTAATTTTAAAATTTCATTTGCACAGATATTTCGATAGTATTCGTAGAATCCCTACTTTCTACTTATTAGTCTGGCATATCTGGCCTAAGATACACTTTGTGTATTTACGACTAACTAATTATTTAAAAGAACAATCCACATGCATTTTTATTCATTTAATTAACTCTATGTCCTCCAATTCTATCGTGTATACAGTTCTTACTTACTCGAAGCCAAGTTCAGCATACAAGTTCTCAAATTCCTCCTGGTACATTATCAAGCTTTTAATTATTTATTTCTAATAATAATAATGATAATGATAATAATAATCGTAATAATGATGATAACTACACCGTAGCTAACTAACTAAATATTCATGCAAATGATTGAGTTTAGAAATGAAAATGAACTTTCATTTATATTCTTAAGTAAATATAATGCCAGCAGGCTTCAATTTTAGAAAGTATCGATTATATCGAAGATAAATCAATGAATTTCCAAAATGAATCGATGAATGTAGAGAGCAATGAATGACGAAAATAAATTAGTGAATTTCTTAATTTTCCAGTGCTTGGCCTTTTATATCTTACGTTCCGTGCTTCTGAGAATCGTTTCTCACTCTCACTTAATTTATTTTTACTTTATCTAATTTTCATACTTATTTAACATTTTTACCCCTGTGTATTTTATCTATCATAGGTAGCTTCATTTTTCCAATTTTCGCGCTCAATATCTTTGTTTATATATTATTTTCTTCCATCATAATTTTAGTATTTGTAATTTTTTTTATGGAGTTACGACTCCTTATTCGAGTTTTAACATGAATACTTTTCGCGGAAAATCGACCTACGCCTCATTCAAAAATCTCGTGGTGTTTTCCTTCTCTTTCTTCTTCCTTGGTTTGCTTGTATGGCATTTTCTTGTCCCTTTCTTTCATCCGGGCATGTCTTTTTTATACACGTTATCGTCATTGAGCCTTTTGATATGTTTTCCATGCGTTTGATACATGCTTTTGTTTGTTTACATCCCGGAAACATTGATGGCTTTAATTGCATTATTTGTATTTTACAATTTTGTTTACTTCTTGTCACTGATATTTTCGTTGTTTTTATATTGTCCCGTTGCTTTTCATACCGTTTGGATGGCTTATATAGTTGCTTTTCTTATTTTAAAATGCTGTTGATGTCTTATGTTGATTCATCCGTCTTGGAAGTTACTTATAGGAACAAAATGAATTGAAATTAAATGTGATTACTAACGTTACTAATGTATAAAGGAAAGATGTTTTATTCTTTTACTTACATTCTAAGTGTTTAATAATTAAGCTAATCTAAAATTTATTGACATATCGTCAAATTATTTACATATAAATTCTAGTAATATACTTTTAAATTTTTTATAGTAAATTGGAGTATTCTATACGAGGTGCATTTAAAAAGACAGAACATCAGTTGATTACTTTTTAATCAGGTTACGTTTAATTAATTTTTTAATTTTGCACATTATTAATTCTATATATATTTTATCTCCAAAGAGAATTTCACAGCGGCATGTTTCCGTAAGACACCTTACCACTGTCGAAGAGACAATATGACTAAACAAATGTGAACATAGACAACTATATAGACCTAAGCATTAGTTACAATGTCATTAGCCCCATTACTTAATTTGATGTCCTCATTTTAATATACTCATCTATTATAAGTGTATTTATTATATCTGCATATGTTATTGTTACATTCCTTTTGTCATTTAAGGCTCTATAGATTCTATTTCTATTGTGAATTTAATAGTTGGGAGTTTCGAATTTAATTGCATTAAAAAGTCATCTAAATTGGGCAACTTTGTATTAAAGACCGCGAAAATATCGACATGCCTGATCCATACTTTAGGGAAATATTTAGTATTTTTTTTAAATTCCATTTAACAAGTTGCCCATAAATAGAGGCAAGCCTTTGCTATGGGAACCTGGTCATCTGGCCCAGGTTCACGTCCAGTTACTTCCTAGTAGAAAGCTCGAATGTTGATTGAAGATTCATTAAAAGTGAATTCGCGGTTTTGAAATTAACTACGCACAGCACTATTGCAGAGAACTTAAGCTTTCGCAAATTGAGTTAGAGCAATTTTTCAAAAAATTGACTTACGACACAGAAATAGCAGAAAGATACAAATATAAGACAAATACGTAAATGACAAAGGGGCAAATATAGGAAAAACTATTGAAGAGCAAGAGGAGATGGTGGGACGCAGAATGGAAGGAAGAGAAACATAAGTATTCAATGAAATGATAAGAAAAAGAATAGTCAGATAAAAACAGAATATCATAAGGGAAATAATAGCCGGTCTATAAGAAAGAGTATCAGAAAGACATATGAAATTTGTAGAGTACATAGGATGAATGAAGTTATATCAACAAGAATTTTTAGTGATTGGGGGAAAATAGAAAACGGAAAAAACACTAAAACACTGCAAAACTTCATTAAAATCATGGAGTGCGAAATGAAAAATGGCAAATAGAGAAAGGCATCCGTAAAAAAATTACTTGGATAAGTCAAAGCCGAAGACAATGTTGATATGTTTCTACGGATCCAAGAGCATTGTCCACAACAATTTCGTTCCATCTAGTTAAACCACAATGGTAGGTTTTATTTCGAAGATTTAAAGTAATCACTAGCAAGAATTCTTCGCAAGTGGCGCTAGAAAATGATCGCTCTTTCACAATGCTATGCCACCAACGTTCGACTATTATGAAATAGTTTTGGTTAAAAACCAAATTTGTATAATGGTATGCTTCTGATTTGGCAACTTCCTCCTCTCATCCCTGTACTAGCAGTCCCTGAACTAACAACTCACTGATAAAAGGGAAGCGATAAGGAACTGAAAACATTCAACCAGTGACCACCTTACCAATATCCTAAGAATCAATATAAAGAAACTCATTGAACCAATCAATAATTGACCATGCCAGACCGCGATATCAAACCTAAGGGAAAGCATATTAATGATAATGAATGATTTTGACAATTATAATCAGCATCTACTTCATTTAATATGAAAACTTCTTTCATAGACAGCAGGTGTAGAGCATAAACCAAAATGACATTCTCCGGTTGTATCTGTTAAATTAATTTATATTTCGAATGATAATTTCCGGCGAATTGTTGTTAAACGTAGTTTATTTATATTGTTCGAATTGTAAACCCGAATCTAATAAATCAACATGTGTTAATCACCTTGATTTATGTGAAGCACAAACAAAGATAATCCTGTTTAGTTTTTGGCCCGAGTTTCTGTGACGTAATTTGAACTAGCAAGTACCGCTACTTTATTAACTATACTAGGGAAGTTTACAAACTTAATAACGCTAAATTGTAGAGGAAGTGTTACGGAAAATATAAATTTTAGTTAGCTTTAGTTTTGATACGGGAGCGCAATTAATCAGGGAATTCGTTATTGTCTACAATATAATTCTGAGAGCACTGCAGTAGCGTTTCGTGTCTGAAACTGAGGGCATAGCCATAACTTGACATTACGTTTTCAAAGAAGTACGATTTTGAAACAACTGCTCTTCGATAACCATCGTGAAAAACAAAACTATTTCTGACGAGATTGGTTTATATTCACAGATGAATCATCTTCCAATACCTGTTTGCCTAAAAATTGAAAAAAGTCTGGATCGAATACCTTTATACAGGCCTACCGCTGAATAGCGCCCAAGCTATGCGAATGCGAATTATAAACCTTTTTTTAGTTCATTACCAATGCTATCTTCGCAAATCGAATGTATCTTACTGAAATTTGCATCATTTGTTAGTACGGAGAACATAACAAGTGTTCATTTGAAAAGCCAATCTAGGTTACTTTGAAATTTTGATTGAATAAGACGCAAATATATTAGTATGTGTTTGTTGTTCCGTAAACGTAAATCCAAATGACATTTGATAATGTCAATCACAAATATCAGTTAGTGCATAAAATAATCGTGCGTCGATTCTGGTTTAAATAAATTGCTTCTCAGTTTAAAAATGGCTTTCACTTTAGAACATAAAATTTTTTTAGTCCAGGCTTATTTTCGAACGTAATAAAATTGATGGTTTATGGGTTTATTCAGTTCAAGATTGCATGGTGGAATTTCAAGTTGAGTTTCCACATTTTGTAATAGATTATATACAATTTAAGAATACTTTGGATAGAACTGTAAATTTTTTTTCTGAAACTGGTAGTCTATTAAGAAAATCGGGCAGCGGAGCAGTTAAGAAACGTACACCTCAAGTTGTTAATCGTGTGGAAGAAATATGGAAAATGAACCACAAACATCTGTTCGACATTTGAGTCAACAAATAAACCTTTCTGTTGGTACAACTCACAAGTTATTAAAAAAAGATATGCAACTTTATGCATACCGTGTCACAGCAGTACAAGAATTGTTAGAAATTGATTAACCACGTAGACTACACTTTTGTAATTGGTTTATAAATATGAACAATAATGGACAATTTTCGCAAAGAGTTATCTTTACTGATGAAGCATGGTTTTATAAAACGGGATACCTAAATTCACAAAATACAAGAATTTGGAGTAGTGAAAATCCACATGTAATTAATGAAGAATCGCTACATCCAGATAAAATTGGTGTTTGGGCAGCGATAAGCCAAAGGCGAATCATTGGACCAAGATTTTTTCAGGGAACGTTAAATGCTCAAAGGTACCGTACGGAAATTTTACAACCATTTGTCAATCAGTTGCATGATGATGAACTTCAAAATGAATATTTCCAACAAGACGGAGCACCTTGTCACTGTACTGCAGAATCTTTGGGTTATTTAAGAGAATTTTTTGATGAGCGTATAATTAGTCGAAATACTGAAATTGCCTGGCCTGCACGTTCATGCGATTTAACACCTTGCGACTTCTTTTTGTGGCCTTATCTAAAAAATAACATATTTCGAACACCTACATTGAATTTGAATGATATGCTACAGAGAATCGAACAGAAATGCATGGAAATTAATAACACAATCCAGTATATCCGAATATCATCAGAAATTTTGAACGGAGGATTTTAAAATGTATTGATCTTGAAGGACAACATTTTCAACATTTGTTATAGTTTTCAATAAATACCTATTATTTGCTATTTATTTGTATGTATGAAACTGTCAAAATATACGACTTCGTAGGTTAAGTAGTAAATTTTAATTTACGACATACTTCAAAATGTTCTCAGTAAATCACATGCTACTAGATTGGCTTTTCAAATGAACACTTGTTATATCTTTCCTAAAAAATTTCACTAAAATATATCCTTTACTGGTTGTTCATTTCTTGGTGGCGGTAAGTATACAATGCTAGTTGTGTATAGCGCTAAAGAAAAAAAAGGTATATGTGTTTAATGCCTTCATACAAAAAAATCGCGGTCAAGTGAAATGGTCACGTAATAACGAGAAAATTATTTTTCTTCATTCGGATCCGGCCCTGTCGCAGTTAAATATACGGGCGGCAATACGGGCTTACATCTCTGCATCATCAGTAATTCTCTTTACCGACTAATTATATTGTTCAATTGGTATTTATTAGTACCACAAACAAATTTAAATAAAAGAAAATTATGTGTAAATAATTCCATACAAATCATTTAAAGCCCGGTATTTATCCCATTAGACACGCTATGAACAGACTACATAAAGCATTTTGTTTTATGACGATTTTTGTTTTACTATAAACATAATAATTTTACTTTTAAAAGAAGTTTGATCTTTAAAGTATTTAGTTTTAATAACATTTTAATTAATTCGGCATAGGTTTATCGATATATTCGACGTAAAGGCTATTATTGATATGCACGCGAAAAAAACATCGCCATATCTGCGGTCGAATATATTTTGTTAAGAAAACAACAACATTCACCATCTATGAATAGGAACTTATGTTCGATTTTTTACTGGTCAACGAACTTGAATTACAGCAGTATTTCGATAACTATAGAATAAACAGAGATAGAACCAACGAGATGTGGACCGACTTTAACTACATTTTGGCGCTAAAAATTTAGAAATTTTTAATGAATTACAAAGAAATTTCTTTTTTTGATGTTCAGATTTCAGACATTTATACGTATTCTTCAGATTCGCATAGCTTTGGCGCTATTCATCGGTAACGCTGTATATCTTCGATTCTATAAAATAAGAATAAGAAAAGACAAAATAATGAGACCAGTCTCAAAATGAACTAAATTTATTGTACGAGGTGCATTCAAGTTCTAAGGTCTCCGATTTTTTTTTCTAACTAACTACTCATCCGAAAACTATGAAACTGGTGTTACTTCTCGACGTTATCTCCCTGTAGACGTTCACATTTTTCACAATGTCAACGCCATGATTCCATGGCCGCGGCGGAAGCTTCTTTAGGAGTCTGTTTCGACCACTGGAAAATCGCTGAACCAATAGCAGCACGGCTGGTTAATGTGCGGCCACGGACAGTGTCTTTCATTGTTGGAAACAGCCAAAAGTCACTAGGAGCCAGGTCAGGTGAGTAGGGAGCATGAGAAATAACTTCAAAGTTGTTTTCACAAAGAAACTGCTGCGTAACGTTAGCCCGATGTGCGGGTGCGTTGTCTTGGTGAAACAGCACACGCGCAGCCTTTCCCGGACGTTTTTGTTGCAGTGCAGGAAAGAACTTGTTCTTTAAAACATTTTCGTAGAATGCACCTATCACCGTAGTGCTCTTTGGAACACAATGGGTAAGGATTACGCCCTCACTGTCCCAGAACATGGACACCATCATTTTTTCAGCACTGGCGGTTACCCGAATTTTTTTGGTGGCGGTGAATCTGTGTGCTTCCATTGAGCTGACTGGCGCTTTGTTTCTGGATTGAAAAATGGCATCCACGTCTCATCCATTGTCACAATCGACGAAAAGAAAGTCCCATTCATGCCTTGGTTGCGCGTCAACATTGCTTGGCGACATGCCACACGAGCAGCCTTGTGGTCGTCCTTCAGCATTCGTGGCACCCACCTGGAGGACACTTTTCGCATTTTTAGGTCGTCATGCAGGATTGTGTGCACAGAACCCACGGAAATGCTAACACTGGAGGCGATCTGTTCAACTGTCATTGGCGATCCCCAAAAGCAAGTCTTTCCACTTTCTCGATCATGTCGTCAGACCGGCTTGTGCGAGCCCCAGGTTGTTTCGGTTTGTTGTCACACGATGTTCTGCCTTCATTAAACTGTCGCACTCACGAACGCACTTTCGACACATCCATAACTCCATCACCACATGTCTCCTTCAACTGTCGATGAATTTCAATTGGTGTCACACCACGCAAATTCAGAAAACGAATGATTGCACGCTGTTCAAGTAAGGAAAACGTAGCCATTTTAAGTATTTAAAACAGTTCTCATTCTCGACGCTGCCGCTACAATTCCATCTGCCGTAGAGTGCTGCCATCTCTGTGACGTATTGACAACGAACACACGCTCATTTTAGAACAATGCATATGCTTCTATCTCTTTCCAGTCTGGAGAAAAAAAATCGGAGGCCTTAGAACTTGAATGCACCTCGTACTTCCTACATAATTATTTTTCCACATAATCATCATTTAGTGCAATACATTCCTGTAAATGCTGAATCTATTGCTTCATTCTATTCATGAAAAAATTGTTGTTTACTGTTGATCCAAATGCGAATAGCCCGAAATTCAATGCCTCGTGAAAAAGCTGATCTTTCAATATCTCCTTCTACATTGGGAACAACCAGAGATCTGAAGGTGCCAAATCATGACTATACAGAGGTTTCGAAACAACCGTTAATTTCAGGCTCTTCACTGCCTTCATCGTTTCGTTGCTGCAATGCTGGCTGGCGTTGTCGAGGTGAAAGAAAAAATTCACTCTTTTCGCCCTTACTCTAAGGATACTTTGTGGTCGTAAAGATTTACAGTATCTTTATTGAAATAATCATTAATCGCTTCGGTAGATATTCGGTATGAACGACTCTCTTTGCATCCCAAAAAAATGGTGAACATAACTTTCTGCATTGATGGAATTCAATTTTCGTGCACGTAGAGAAGCAGCACGATAATATTCCATTGAGGGCCGCTTGTTTTTGGGGCCATAATGATGAACGCAAGATTCATAACTGGTGCTTATGTAAATGAGAAAATCATCTCTGTTTCGTCATAAAACAGTATATATTTATATATGTTAGATATAAGTAAATTTCGCATAAAAGAATTCAACAACAACATTTCCAATTTTATAAATATTCAACGTGCATTTTCAAGTTTAAACCGTTTTATGACATTAGCATATTCAAATTGCAAAACTTTCTTTAGATAGGCGGCGGCATCCGTTAGGTATATTTGCGAATTTATTTTTATTACTTTCTATCGGGTGACGTGTCCGTTTAATACTGAAGCTGATGTCTGTCAAATTTTGGAAATTTCTTTGCTTTGTATTTGCCATACTGATGATAGTTATTGTCAATTGATGTTTCACATCTTCTGCCATAGTCTGCTACGACGCTGAACGTCGAGCTTATAAACCTAATAAAAAAGTACTGGGTACAAAAAAAAAAGAAACACAGATGGAGCAGACCCGGTCTCGGGCGACTGGAATTGCCCACCCTCACGTTTCTGCCAACGTCCAACGGCCCACCCGGCTCCTGAGACTGCCTCAGCCCAGGGGATGGGGAGACCCAGAGGTAATAACGATGAAGTTTAGAATATTGGTGATCAAGGGCGCCACCGAATTTTATGCCGCTGGACGTCGCAAATTCGGAAAATGATAGAAAATAAAAAGGAAAAAAAGGCAAGTCGCGCACGGGCAGAGGGCCAATTCCAGCGACCGAAACCAGTTCCACTACTGAGGATCGAAAAACAAACTTCGTGGCTACAAAGATACCCTATTTATTGATATGTGTTCAAGAGAGAATTTTTTATAAGATACGATTATAATTTTAACATTTCTTAGGTGGCAGATGGCCTTATCAATAATAATTAAAAACAAAGGTTACACTGAAACAGTGAGTTTAAAAAAAAGTTTTTTATCGGTTCACAAATTAACTGGAATACAATAATCCACTAACTAAATCTACCTTAAATAAAATTTTTGTTTAATGAGTAAATTCTCTCAAAGTTACCCTCGTATGTTTTAAATATTTGCAACGCATAAAACAAAAATAGTTCAAATAAAAATACGTAAATAAAAATATTCTAACATTAAATTTCGTTAAACTCTTCGTGAAGCGATAGAAAAAAATATAACAAAAAAGAAGAGAAAGAAAAACTAGTTGAACGAAACAGGTTATTTCTTAGGGAAACACCTGTGCGAATATTAAGGCAGATCAAAAGCTAATTAAGAATAATTGTAGGGCAAAGGAACAAATAATAAAAAATTAATAATATCGGTTTGATAATTAACAGGTAGAGAGGCTTATCTGTATGGGTCCGGCGACTTTGGCGGCGTTTCGCCTAGATGAAGCGTCACAAACGGGACAGAACGAGGTGGTATTGTTCGCCCACAGATAGAACCACCTAAATTAAGAAATTAAACAAAAGAACAGGAAGAGAAACTCAAATACGTACCGAAACGAGACTTTCGATGGAATTGCTAGATAGTATTAGTTGGTTGTCAACGTGTTCTCTCAAAAATCACTTAAATCCTCTTAGAAAGATATCGCTCAGCGATAATGGTATTGTCTATGAACTAAATCCAGTATGGGGGCCGTAATTCTTAATAAAATTTCATTTAAGCCATATTCATAGACAATAGCGATTGAGAATTCGTGACAACTGCCCAGGAGCGGCAATAATTTACGTCTGCGTACGGGAAGAGAGTCTCGTACTTCCAAAAAACAAGAACCGGAGTACGAGAAAAAAGAAATACTTGAAAGAAACCAAATATATGATACAAATAAACCACGAACGATACATATACAGGTAGGTTCGCTGGAAATGGAGCAAAATATAATAAAGAGAATGCTAATTTACGACAAAATAAACGTTACGATGCGTTGAGCGTTACGGACACGTAACAAGTCGTACTTGCCTGTTTTCCGTTAGCTCTTATTGTTCACATTTTTTGCGTAGAACGCGGCACAATCTATCCAATTTTCTTAAATAATTGTAATTGGAAAATTTTGGGAACAAACATTTCGAAACGCAAGGGTATTGTTTGATTTTATCAATATTTATATTTACGTCAAAAGTGATTACCTTATAGGACGCTAATGGTAATTGCTGCGGTCGAAATCAAGTACAGCAATGCTAACTTAACCAAAATTTGACACAAACTGTCAGCTTCAGTATTAAATGGACACCCGATACATCAAACCTCTCGTTTCATTACCTAGGGCTAAATCTGTATATTCATTTTTAAGATCACGTTTCTTGGATATATAATAAATTTTATTACTTTAACAAAGGTCGATCCTAAACTACGTACTTAGATTTATAACACCAATTAGTAATGATATTTTATTATTTATTAGTAAGGTCTTTAACCCCTTAATGCACCAATTAAAATAAAAAAACGACCCGTTCTTCACCAATTATTTTATTAGTACATTTTGTTCTACATATGAAAATACAAAAAAAATACTATGTAAACATCCAAAATTTTTAATATTTTGACATAAGAAAATATAACTAAACTAACTTCATTTCGCTAAACCGAGTTAACTCGGGCAAAGAAAAAATATTTTTTAGTCCAAATTTGCAACAGTGTGATAAATTTTGAAACACGGTATGACGCAAAGAGGCACATCACAGTGACGACACATATATCTCGTTTCTTTACGGATCTTTTATTTTCTTCATTTCTTTTTAGTGCGCATATAAAACACTGACGTGTTGGGTTTGTCTTCTTTTCTGTCGGTGGTATGAAATCTGGGAAATGCCGTGCTGACAATCTTAGCGGTGTTGGAACTGAAGATGGACGTCCGCTTCTGGATATATTTGTAGTTTTATACTTTTCAATAATTAGTTCTATGACCTTGAGACGGAAATCAAGAGAGTCCATCCGGCCGC
The DNA here is from genome assembly GCA_935421215.2 of Melolontha melolontha. Lineage (NCBI taxonomy): Eukaryota > Metazoa > Arthropoda > Insecta > Coleoptera > Scarabaeidae > Melolontha > Melolontha melolontha. The sequence goes on along the minus strand of OW285237.1, from coordinate 179,886,339 downwards.
CACATTTTTGATATAACAAAAAAGCGTTCCACATTGCCAGATCTAGGATGTGAAAAAATATTTTTTTGTAATATTTTTTTCCTCTTTTCCTTGGTACTACATAGGATGTTGATCTACCCCATCAACACCCCCCATTGTATTGTTGTAATCTAGTACAGCTTGCGGTTTATTTAGTAGGCCTTTACGCGTCTCTATTTGTACCATCGAGCTGTTGTGAATGGTAGAAATAAGAGACACATCCTTTTTGTCCTTCCACTTCATTACACATACTTTTCCTCTCTGAAAAGCAATTATTTCTCCCGTTTTCAACTTTTTATTTTTAACTTCTCCAGGCACTTCTTTCCTTGCAAGTCGCAACGTTCCATATACAGCAGTCTTATTTTGAAGTAGATGATCTGCCAGTTGAGGAGAATTATAGAAATTGTCCATCGTGAGACAGTAACCCTTGTTCAATAATGGTTTCATTAGCGTCATGACTATTTGGGAGGATACGGGGAGATCTTCATATTCTCGATCTAAGACAGTACCTTTTCCTGTATAAATTATAAAACTATATACATAGCCACTTTTGGATTCGCATAACAAATATGTTTTTATCCCAAATCTGGCTCTCTTGAAAGGTATGTACTGCAGCCATCCCAAACGGCCTTTATAAAGTAGAAGACTCTCATCAATTGTCACTAATTTCTCCGGCGTAATTAGGTTTTTAAATTTATTGTTTATATTTTCATAAACATCCCAGATTTTGTTTAGTTTTGGGCAAGGATGGTTATCTGGATCAAAGTCGTTATTATTTGAAAAATGTAAGTATTGTTTTATATTTTCAAATCGATTTCCAGTCATACAATTTAGAAAAAAAGGCGTATGCAGTAGAGGATTTTTTGTCCAATAATGCCGGTATTCGGGTTTTCTTACAATACTTTGCAAAAGAGTGACAGCTAAGGACACTCTAACCTCATTCGGATTTGTTTCATGCCACAAAATATTTGCTCTTCCCTGTATCTTGTTGGCCGCATATCTGTTAGTCTCACTTGCTATATGTTGAACCAATAAATCATCAAAGAACAACTCAAAGAAATCCAAACAATTGCCATTTTGATCAATATTAGCGGCTATACCAGGAGTTTCCGTAAATGGAAATTGAGGAGGTGGTTGAGAATTTACAGGAAGCGGAAACCATTGTCGTGCAGCTGCAAGACCATTATCGTCACTAGTTTCGTCATCTGACATACTTTCAAGTTCGGAATCGCTCTCACTGATTTCTAAGCTTTCTTTCTCGGACTGTGCATCGCTAGAATCGTTATCCATCGTCGCTTCGTAGAAAGGAACTATACCAAAATATAACACTTGTTGAATAACGTCAAAATAAAACGTACGTAAACGAAAGAGCAACTTACTTGCCTAAACGTTGTGGCCAGACTAGACCACGATTTTTACCGTGTGGTGCCTATACCAAAGTAGCCAATAACAAAAAAGTGGTGGGAAACCAATTGCAGCGACGCTCGGTAGATCGAGAATGCGTCACGGTCCTGTATCATGTATATTCGGGTGAGATCTTTTTGCATAAGAAAAAAATATAAACATGCCCGATATATACTCGTGCTCGCGGAAGAAAGCCAGACAAGCCATTCCGAGTTAACTCGGCTGAGTGCATTAAGAGGTTAAGATCCTATCGCAAACCCTATATATTGTTGCCAGTAGGTACCATTTCTACGAACGAATTAATAATACAGAAAAATAATGCTCAACGAATACGCACATTTTAATTATGTAATAGGGGTAGTGGTATATATTTACCTATTTGTAAAACAGTATAAATCAGAGTCTCCTACCAGCAACAAGAGATTCAACAGTATCAACTCAACCAACAGTATAAGACACACAGTCTTAACAATACACAACAAAACAGTACCATATTAACAACAAGAGGCATACAGTCTCATATAAAGTAAATAATTTAAAGCTTTAATTTAAGTTTACATTAAGTGTTAAATTTGCGAGATTTAGCAAACTAGGTTTAAGTGCTTTTGTTAAAAAAATAAAATACTTAGAAAACACACCTGAATTTCAATATAACTGCCACCAACCAAAATAAATAAACAGCTTATGCCTCTTGAGCGGTGGGTCAAGACTCAATTTATACATGGTTTTTCGCGAATCGAATACAACCCCAAGATTTGGTATTACGAGAGCCGAATATTAATTATATATTTTGTCCTTCGAAAGCAGATATACATTGGTCCATCGAAACCAGATACACAATCTCCTTCGCGTCGATACTCGATCAGAAATTATTGACAAATGCGTTAATTATCGCGGAACCCATCTGTTGCAATTCTTTCTGTAATTCAACGTCTGATCAATGTACTAGACTCTTTCTTGAATAATGCCTAATTGTCGAGCAATTTGTTTATGCGTACTCCGGCGATTTCCTTGAATCAGTCGATTCATATATCTTTGATTCTTCTCATGCGTTACTGATACGTAAACGTAATCGATTTTCGTCAAACACCTTCATTTTGCCTTTAGGACAGAGTTTTTCACGTTGAACCCACTGGTGAGCATTCTTCATATCCATACAATCTTTCAGATCGTTCGTTGCTTAGCGCGCATTTCAGAAATCGAACTCATGATAAATGACACTGTTACTCAACGACGGTACACAGGAAAATAAAACTTGCTAAGACAAGATCCTCGAAATTACCGTGGCGTTTTTGGAGAACTTATACGAGGGTAGTCTTTTATACTTTAAATATTGAGCTGGAATAAAGCAGTGGTTAGCTTTTAAAGATTTTATTGTTTTTCGAAGTATCCCCACGAAGATTAAAGCACTGTTGCATGTGCTCGAACCATCTCTAGAAGCAGTTATTCCACTCGTTTGTTGGTGCAGTCGAAATTGCGTTTTTAAAGATCGACTGCTCCTTCTGACGACTGGAACATTTGACCACGAAGTCCGTCCTTGATTTTCAGAAAGGTAAGTAAATCGTAGGGATTTAAGTCGGGACTGTACAGGATCATCTAACAATTCGACATTTTGTTGCGTTAAGCATATATTTGTCTTGCGAGCTGTGTGCGAACTTGCATTGTCTTGGTGGAGGGTGATTCGTCTTGTGGGTTAGTTTCACGGATCTCAGCGATTACTTGCGGCAAACATATGGTTGGATACCAAATGGCAGTAACAGTTCTTTTATCTTGTAGAGATGGTTGCTACATGGCCTGCTGTCGAGACAAATGTAGCGACCATCTTTTTGGAGACACTTCGAGAACGGATGAGTTTTGTCGGCTTTTCTTCGCCTTGGAACACTTTGGAACAGACAACTGGCGTTTATTTTCTGGCTCGTATGAGTAAATCCAAGATTCATCACAACTCACGATGTTGTACACGTTTTTAGAGTTTCCTGCCTTGAAGCGATATACAGTTTTTTAACACCAATTTATTCTAGCTATTTTTTGTTCTTCCGTCAACCAACGCAAAACTTTTTTACAAACAATTCTTCACGCAAAATTTTTGAATTGAGGTCTTTGAAATCCCCAATGCTGCTTCAATTTCATGATATGTCACATGTCGATCTTCGTTGATGAGCTTACGCACAGCATCGATGTTTTCCTGAGTGATTGGCGTTTTTTATTCACCCTCTCTTAGATCGTCGCTAAGACTAATCCGTCCACGTAAGAATACTCTGTACCAATGAAAAATTATTGTCTGATGTAGTGCTTCATTACCGAAAACAGAAACCAACTCGGCGAGGCATTCTTGTTGAGATAATTGTCTTGTAAAATCATAATAGTATATTAGAGAACTAGTGTCATAAGACGATGTTTCGTTGTACGAGGCCAAGTTTGGAAAACGAGCCGAAGGCGAGTTTTCCAAAGGACGAGGACAACAAAACGTCTTTTGAAACGAGTTTTCTATACTATTTTTTCTATTTCGCATTTCCATAACTTTTAAAATTTGTATTTTCATAGTATGCAATTTGTATAAAATAAGTGACATTTACTTTTTTGAAATGTAAACGTTGGTCAAACTGACATTCCCTATTTTTAAATAGCGAATGTCATTTAAAATTTATTATTATTCTAATTCAAACAGAAACTATAAAGAAATTATCGATAATTCTAATTACCTAAGCGGGACACCACCGAATCTCCGTGAAATAGCAGAAAATACATCTGGAAATTTATTGCCAGAAAAATCTCGTGTAGTATATGAAAAAAATTATCAGCAATTTGAATCTTGGTGTATTGAAAATGAAGTTCACATACTATCAGAAAATGTTTTATTGGCATATTTTAAGCTACAAAGTGAAATAAAAAAGCCCTCGACACTATGGGCATTATATTCTTTGTTGCGTTCTTGTTTAAATATCTATAAGAACTTCAAAATATTCTAAACTACAAACATTTTTAAAACGTTGTGGACAAGGATATCAGCCAAAGAAATCTAAAATATTAGATATGGAACAAATTGATCATTTTATAGAAAATGCTGATGATAATTTGTACCTTGCGATAAAGGTATTCCTGTTTCTCTATTAAAACACAATTTGTATAGAAGTTTCATTTTAGGTTGCATTATTAATAGGTTATGCTGGAGCTTGTAGACGAGATGAATTAGTAAATATGTCAATCAATGATATTGAATATAAGGATGATTTCATTGTTTTTCCGATAACTAAAACAAAAAATTATTTGCCTAGAAGTTTTGCAATCACAACCCCTAAATGGATTGATTTAATAAAACAATATATAAGTTTAAGACCAAAAAAACACAACCATTGAACGTTTCTTTCTTACCTATCCCAATGGATATTGTATATCATGTCCAATTGGAATTCATACAATAGGCAAGATGCCTAAACTTATTGCGGTCTTTCTTAAATTACCAAATCCTGAATTATTTAGTGGGCACTGTTTTAGACGTTTCAGTGCGTCTCATATAGCAAATAAGGGTGGTGATTTTATTACAATTAAGCAACATGGAGGATGGAAATCGTCAGCTATAGCTGAGGGTTATATTGATACATCCATGAAAAGAAAAATTGAGGTTGCTCAAATGTTCTCGTCTGAACAAAATACATCAAGTGGGTGTTCAAGCGTTTCACAGCCACAATCTTCAAATAAAAAATCTAAAGTTATTGTTGAAACTAATACTACAAGGAAAACGTTAGTTTCCAATCAAAACCTACCTGGCATTAGTATAAATGCTTATGAGTCATCGCAAGTTAATGTACATGTTTATACTAATTACAATAACTAAAATAAAATACATTAACATAATTATATTTTTATATTGAGTTTTGTGCCTCATTATTACCTTGTTTAAGTACTAAAATATAATAATAAAGAGTCGCTATTCTACATTCATGTATTATCTTTTGTATTCTGGTAGGTACATAACCTATATTAAGCAGCGTGTCAAATATTATTCCAAATTGAACAGGAAACCAACACTGAATAATGAAAGGTTGCGTCTCGAAATAAGGTTCATTTCGAGCCGCGAATGCGTATCAAAATGAGATCATTGTGTGTGCGAAATAGAAAAAAAATTATTCCGCGAAAATGTTCACGGTTTAATTCTATTTTTTGACAAACTTGTCAACTTTGACAGTTCGCTGTAGCTACAACACTAAACGTATTACACTGCCACTTTGGATTTAGACTAACTAAAGATGGAGGTTAATTTTTAGTACTGACACTTGATTAGCGGCGCCCTCTATGTCCCAGTATGTAAAACATAAAAGACATCCCTCGTATATCAATCCGCCTTATTTCGGTAAAATTTATTTCAAATATACGAACACTTACTGGGTGTTCATTTATTTATGGAGACCAGTATATTTTATAGATAATAACTGTAGGTAGTTCTTAAGTTAATCTCATACACTTACTAACTTGTGAATAAGAAATTTCCCATTTCAATAATCCAGTAGTTATAAATTTCTTCAAGTCCTATCTCAAAGTCGCAATTTCTACAATTTATATTCGAAGTGGATTGTACGCTCACATATCAAGCTAACGTGCACGGAAGCTTATCAAGAAAAAGAAGAAGACGAATACGGGAACGAAAAAGCGATAAAATTCTGCGGTGCAGCGACAAATCGATAAATTAAAAGTTCTTACGCGCGCTTTTTATTTCGTCCCGGTAAAGTTCGAGAAATAGAATTTGCGTGGAACAGCCGCACCGAATAGATACGCTGATGGATATTGAAGCGACAGAAACGGAAAGATACGAGGAAAACAAGCGATCAATTCGACGGTTCACTCCATCAATCGACGGAAATATGGTCGGTATTGTTATCGAAACAGCAGCAACAACGCCCTCTCATCGTAGTCGCGCGTACGAAAACAATTGGTTTATTCGGAGCTCATTTCGAGATCTGGTGGAGGGATAAAGTCAATGCATTTCGGTGAAGATTACAGTATATCCCGAGACAAACATAAATATTTAAACTGTGACGGTGTTTTGGAAAAGAGTGGCAGGGTTTTATTTGCAAATCGAACGGGGATATAAGTGTAGTAAAAAAGGGACTGCACGAAACCGGTTCACGATACACTGAAACTATCATGACTTTGTGAGAGGATCTTGAAGATTTTTCGCCTTTTATTGGAACCGAATGCCTTCAGTTAGCTTTTTACTATTTGTATTTTATATTTATAGTAATATTTGATCGAGGGGTATATTTCTTGTGATATTCTTTGGGTTTTCCTTTATTTCGGCTTACAATAATTTACCGAAAACGGGGGTTTGACGGGAGAGTGACTTTTCTATAAAATACTTATTTTAGATTAAATAGTTATTTATGTACCTAGGTTCGTAAGTACAGTTTTATGGTCGAGAATACGATTGCAAACCGAGACCCGTAGGGTCGAGGTTTGCATGTATTCGAGACCATGAAAGTGTACTGTACGAACCGTGGTGCATATGAGATTTTTCGTCATACCTACGTTTTTTTTAAATAGACGAATTTGAATGATTTTCCACTTTACTTTTACTATATGTATACACATTAGTAACATCAAGTCAGGAATATTTGTCGTATCTATGGTAACCATGTTTGTGTCGATATAAATTTATATTTTTGATAAATGTCAAAGTATATGCATTAGATTTTCAAAAGTTTTTCTTTCTAAATAAAATTTATAAACATGAATCACATAGAGATGGATGCTATTATAGCTTGTACTGAGATTTTGCCGGAGAAATCTAAAAACAGATACAATGAAACCTATAAAATGTTCAAAGATTGGTGTCACCAGAGGTATGTGGAGAGTATTTCAGAAAGTGTAATGCTGGCATATTTTCGTGATAGATCTATGAAGTTAAAATCACCAAACAGTTTGGTGTGAATACTCCATGTTAAAAACTACCATATTTATTAACGCAAATGAAGATATTTCAAAATATCTTAAATTCAAAGGATTTTTGTAGCGTAAAAATGAGGGTTTTAAGACTAAAAAGTCTAGTATCTTTACAAGAGAGGAAATGAATAAATTTCTTATTGAAGCTTCCGACGATACATATTTGTTGATGAAGGTAAGTTTACAGAATGATTCTTTTTAATTCGTGTTGATTCTATACTAATTTTTTGCAGGTTGTTATGATTATGGGAATTGCTGGGGCTTGTAGGAAAGATGAAGATAAGTTTTTGTACAAGATTCTATTTTTCCTAGTTATGTTAATTAATCATGTTTGAAATAAATTTGTCATAAATTTTCTAATATTGCTATTATTTCCCTAGGGTCGTAATAAATATTACAGCCCGCTACCATAGCAACTGTCAATACGGTATGTAAAGTGTCACTTACGTTTCAAAAAAAGGTGTCATAATTGTTTACTTACGCAGTAGGTGTGACGAAAACAAATATATTTCACTTTTCGATATAATCCACTTGCAAATCTACACACTTAGCGCAGTGTTTCCAATTTTTTGAAACCATCCAAAACATAATTTTTCGACAACTCTGCAAAATATGCATTTGTCTCAGTTATCAGTAGAGTGGACCAATTCGGAGCGAAAGGAGAGGCGTGACTAACGAATTGGTTCCCGCATACGAAACATTATTAATATCTAGAGATATACTATCACGAACGGTGCTGTTATTATGTTAGATACAAAAAAAATGGAAGATGGTTTTTCTAGATTATGAAACGTTCTCGATGATACGTATAAAAAATAAAATCTAAAACGCATGTAATTAGATGATTAAAAAAAAACTTACCGTCTTATGCGTTTTGCGTGACTTGAAAATATGGAGAAGCGCGATGAAATATTGTTAACATAAAGTGTGTCTCCAAAGTTATTTCTCGAAAACGCGTCCGCCGTGAGGAAAATATGTGCTTGTATAAAGAAAACGATCGCTCCACATCTAGTGATGTGATGTTTGCATAATTAAAATAATCTTTGAAACAACTTAACACATCTGTAGACGAACCTTCACAAATTTGAGAATATGCACATTTTTTTTCTGCAGTAAAACACTCTGACTGGGTGAAATTGGGACGGTGGGTTTTTAGAAATTGTAAATTTTCCATTCTGCCCCTACGCATAACTTATTTACGGTAAGAAGTAGAGACAAAGTTTTAACATAAAAAATGGTTGTTTGAATGAGTTTTACTAAACAGATAGGAAAAAAACATTTACTATATTTTTGTTATTATTAGGGACCGGACACGAGAGGCCGAAATTACGATGGACGATATAAATAGTCTATAACATCCCTAAGTACAACACACAGTTATTAAATAACACCATTCATTCGGTCGATTCGGTCGAAATCGACGCACTCTTGAAGTTACCATTGCAACGAGAAGATCCTCTAGAAAAAGGTTAAAGTGATGTCACCGAAACGTCAGGAAGAAAGTTGTCCTTCTCAGGACGAAATCATCTAAACGCGGCGAAATATCCCGAAGAACAACGCTTCAACAAACGACCGCGAAAACATTCGACGAAATATATATATATATATATATATATATATATATATATATAATTGAAAAGAAATTATCGACCGTGATATATTATCAAAAATTAATTAAAATTCGGGCAAGCGGTCAATTAAAAAAATCCTTTATTAAATTACCCTATATTTCGCGACAGACTTTGTCGCTTCTTCTGGGGTAAAAAAAATAGAGTTAAAAAATAATAAAATTTTATTATTTTTTTACTCTACATTTTTTACCCCAGAAGAAGCAACAAAGTCTGTCGCGAACTATAGGGTAATTTAATAAAGGAGTTTTTTAATTGACCGCTTACCCGAATTTTAATTAATTTTTGATTATATATATATATATATATATATATATATATATATATATATTTCGTCGAATGTTTTCTCGGTCGTTTGTTGAAGCGTTGATTTTCGGGATATTTCGCCGCGTCTGAAACGCCACGTCAGGAAGAAAGTTGTCCTTCTCAGGACGAAATCATCCAAACGCGGCGAAAGATCACGAAGAACAACGCTTCATATATATATATATATATATATATATATAAGAAACATATAAAGATCTTTAAGGGAAAGGAAACTTTATGGGAGAACAGATGTTGCATTTGATCAGTTATCTATTAATGAATAACGTTAAAAGGACGTAATATATACATATTAATGACCATCATCAGCGTAAGCCAAGCTGATTTAAACCTCATCAAACTATTATTAACTTTTTTGCTCTAAATTATAAATTGAATAATTAATATTTTATAATTACGCAACATACGCAGTTCTGCAAATTAATTACCTACTTAATTCCATTTCGATTAATACTTCTCGTTCTAAATAATTTATAACTTCTATTAAGGAAAGTGTTCCTTATCTCGAGATAAAAATAAAAAGACGTCGATTAAAACAAACAACAGCAGTAACGAAGAGAGTCGGTCGTTCCCTGAAAACGAAAGAGCTCCCCTGCCGTCAAACAAATCACGAAATGAAAACTTTCCTGAAAATTCTAACTGGAATTTGAAATTAATGACTGTACTGGGTACTTTTGAACTTTTGCCAATGTCGGAAGGAACAGTCAAATTTTAATTGTTCCATAAATTTTAAGCTCTTTTTTTCTCTTTTCTAGGGGCTCTTTTCCCGAGGTTTTTCTTTTCCTTACCTCGTTTCTCTTAATACGTCGAGCTAGAGTTTAACATAAATGTATTTGTATTGAAAAAGTATGTTCAATTTTATAGCTGATTGAGCTTATATATAGACATATAATAATATAAGTACCATATATATTGATTTCAGGTCTAAAAGGATTATACTATCATGTTCAGATCGATATAATCGATATCTCCATAAGATCTAATAATTTTTTCAGAGTTCTTCACAAACACCGTTTAAGAAAAATAAAATACAATTTAATTTTAGTAGTTATTTCAATTTCTTTGTAAAAATTAAAAATAGTTTTCCATCATTTATTTTCTTATAAAATATTTCTATTTTCATAAATTTTTCAGGGGCATCTGTTATCTGTTTATATTTTTCTTATTTAACTCTAAAGATTATGTGGGTTGCATATGTATGCAATATACGATTTCCAAATTTTTTATTGATATGTTAACTTGAAATGTTTTAATTTTTTTTTTTACATAATCATATGATTTAATTTTTGTAATATCTAACTTGTTTTTTAATTATTATAAACGCTTTTAAATAAATTATATATATATATATAAAGTGTTTAGATAATTTCTTAGCCGTTTATTAAATATATCAATTGATAAATTATTGGAGTTTTTCGGCAGATTGCCGGACTGTCGCTCTTACCACTTAAGCCACGATAGACCTTGGTTCAAGCTATTTAGAAATGTCAGTTTTGATAAAGTAACGGTCCGGCAAACCGTAGACTTGGGTTTAAGTCCCAATGTAGACAATATTTTTCAATTAAAAATTTCGTATGATTTGCTTTGTAATTTGTAGACAGCAATGTTTACATCCCCACTTACTTTGCAATTACATACATACTAATTTGATATTTGTAAATATTTCATATAAAAGCCAAAAAACTCCAATAATTTATCAATTGATATATATAACGTGTGTTCATTTGAAAAGTCAATCTAGGTTACTTTGAAATTTTGATAGAATAAGACGCATATATATTAGTATGTGTTTGTTGGTTGTTCCGTAAACGTAAATCCAAATGACATTTAATAATGTCAATCACATTTGTTATTTATTTGTATGTATGAAACTGTCAAAATATACGACTTAGTAGGTTAAGTAGTAAATTTTAATTTACGACATACTTCAAAATGTTCTCAGTAAATCACATGCTACTAGATTGACTTTTCAAATGAACACTTGTTATATATATATAAATGTGTGAAAGTCATATCCATCCCCGGAATGTGCAGATACCGATATTTCATAGTCTTTACCAATCTTCAGTACACATTATCCGAGAATAGATACGACTTTAATTTCTATACTGCGTGTATATATACAAATGATGAAAAACACGATGTAAATGAGACTTAATAACTATTAAATTCCCACATTACATGCAATTGCCGCTATAATTTGTTGTATTAATTTCTACAAACGACAAAATCATATTTTCCTAAGAATGCAGACACAACACGTTGCGGCGCCAACCATCCAGGTCGTCCGGACAAATGAAAAATGTGTGAAAGCCATATTCATCCGGAATGTGCAGATACCGATATTTCATTGTTTTTACTAATCTTCAGTACACATTATCCGGGAATAGATACGACTTTCATTTCTATACTGCATATATACACAAATGATTAAAAACGCGATGTAAATGAGAACTATTAAATTATATATACAGGGTTGGGCAAAAGTAACGCATCAGTCGAATAATTCCGTAAATATAAACTTTAGAACAAAATGTTGTCAACAAAAGTTTGTTGACAAGTTATTTTGTATTGGCTTCAATCATTTGTTTTTTTTTCATGAAGATTACATATGACAGCCAAAAAATTTTTTTTTTTTTTTTTATAAAAATAATATTATTTTTTAGACAATTCGGAATCTTTATTAAGTTCTGAATATGAATATGTACTTTTTTCATGGGGTTAGATAATAAAAATATTATCAAAACTTTTGTTGACAACATTTTGTTCTAAAGTTTATATTTACGGAATTATTAGACTGATGCGTTACTTCTGCCCAACCCCGTATATATATATTCATATATATATATATGGAAGTATATATATATATTTGAAAGTAATCAATCTGTCTGTCAATTAAGACAACTAACTCATTTGTTCATATATCTATATTTTGCAACTACATATATTTGTTGCTTCATCAGGAGATGCTCAAGATCGATAAAAAAGACGCACAAATACATTGACGCATTACAACAATAAAATACTTACAGAACCCAGAGCTGAAATAGATGGCAATTAAGAATATGAACATCAAAATTATTTCACATTTATATTCAAAAACACCAAATTAGAAATAGATGATGTTATTTTCACGCCAACCCTTTAAAAACATAAATACATGAAAAATAAAACGTATAGCAAAAAGCAACTGTTGGCTGATCCTCGCATCATTAAATTGTGTAATATATTGTACTGGTTTGGTATTTTTGTGACATTATTGTTTTTATAATGCGTCAATATATTATGTGTATTTTTTAACGATCTTGTAGCATGTGATGAAGTAACAAATATGGTTGCGAAATATAAAGATATGAACAAATAAGTTAATTGTATTGCCCGTTACAAATTAATTATTTCCAAACTCAGTTCGGTTGATAATTCTATATATGTACAATATTAGTTATGTATAGCGCCAAAGAAAAAAATGGGTGAAAGGTATATATGAGTAATGCCTTCATATAAAATATGGCGGTCCAATGTTCACGTAGTAACGAGAAAATATTTTTTCATTATTCGAGTGGCCCTGTCGCAGTTAAATATACGGGCGGCAATACGGGCTTCCACCACTAATTCATCAGTTTCATTCTCTTTACCGACTAATTATATTGTTCTATCGATATTTGTTAGTACCACCACAAATTTAAAGAAAAGAAAGTGTACATATATACAGTGTGTTTCACTTTTCTTGGGGACACCTAAATAACTTTTTTATTTTAAAAGCAATAAATATAAAATTTTTATCAGCTCTGTAGGCAACGACAATGCACCTTTTTGTATGAATAGAGTTTTTGCAAAGTAAATATCTAGCCAGCTACAATTAAAATAAAAACAGTGTTTCTAGTAATGTCATACTAGCGATTAAGATAGAGCAAAAAAGTATTAGGAAAAGCTTTTGAAAATCACTCAAGAACCCCTAATACCAAATTTTGCTGAAAATTTTTCATTTTTAGATTCTTCTACATTTTTATGCTATCTGTAGATAATAGTTTGTTATTGCAATAATAAGAGTGTCATGAAGAAAATAATAAGCAAAAAAAATAATTTGTCAGTTCAAACGTCAATTCACAAAATAGTTTACTTCAGTTCTAACTATCGATAGACATTTAACTCTTGCTCAAAATTATATAGAAATTATTCGAATTGTTGGTGATAATTATCACCAACAATTCGAATAATTTCGACTTTTTGAGCAATACTTAAATGTCTATCAGCCATTGCTCAGTAGGCAAAGTTCAATAGCTACAACTGAAGTAAACTGTTTAGTGAATTGACATTTGAACTAACAAATTATTTTCTTGCTTCATGGCACTCTTATTATTGCAATAAGAAACTATTATCTACAGATAGCATAAAAATGTAGAATTTAAAAACAAAAAATTTTCAACGAAATTTCGTATAAGGGGTTCTTGAGTGATTTGTAAAAACTTTTCCTAATACTTTCTTGCTCTATCTTAATCGCTAGCATGACTTTACTTGAAACAGTACTTTTTATTTTAATTATAGTTGGCTAGATATTGACTTTATAAAAAATCTATTCACACAAAAAGGTGCATTGTCGTGGCTTACCCAACCGATAAAAATTTTATATTAATTGCTTCAAAATAAAAAAGTTATTTAGGTGTCCCCATGAAAAGTGAAACACACTGTATATAAATAATCCCATACAAATATTTATCCCATTAAATACGCTAGGTACACGCTACATCAAGTTTTTTTTGTTTTATAACGATATTTGCTTTATTATAAAAATAATAATTTTAATTTAAAAGAAGTTTAACGTCCAAACTAGTTATTATAATTTCATTAATTTAAATGCGAAATAGGCTTGTCGATATATTCAACGTAAAAGTTATTATTGAAATCAACAAAAAAAAACAATGCAGACATAAATGTTTTGATAAGAAAACAATAGTCACTATTCTTCTGAATAGGAACTTATGTTAAACCAATGTCTAGAAATTTCGTCGATCAATGAAAAGGTCAGGTCAACGAACCTGAATTACAACTGTAATTTGGTAAATAAAGAATAAACGAAGATATGGACCGACTTTAACTACATTTCGGCCCTAAAAATTTGAAATTTTTGGTTTTGGTGTACAAATAAATTCCTTTTTTGGTTTCCAGTTAGACGTTTATACATATTTTTCAGATTCGCATAGTTTTGTCGCTATTCAGCGATACCCCTATATATTATATTATATTATATTATATATATATATATATATATAGTAAACCTAATCAGTAGGCGATTAAAGGTCTGTTATCCGACCTCTCTAAATTCATGCGACCGATCACTAAACACACACACGAACGCACCGACATACAAAACCCTACACTTACGCTCTCACACAAAACCACACACCCATAGAGAGACGCAAGCTGCCAGCAGCAACCAACACACAAGTTCATACCCAGAAGGAGACACAAATTGCTAGCAGCGAACAACACATATTTTCACACCTTGTTATCTATTTTTTGGAATACTAAGGCATGATTTATTATTATTACTAGAATGTATCTTTGAATAATTTAAACCATAGCAACTTAATTACTTGACATTTATATCCTGTCATTCATATTTTGTATTCTCTTGAAAAAGGCGTATACAGCCGAAACATGTAGAGTTTTTTAAATACATATATTTTGAAGTAATATACAGACCTTTAATCGCCTACTGATTAGGTTTACCATATCATACCAAGGTCACGAAGTTATTATATATATATATATATATATATATATATATATATATAAGGTAAACTTAATAAGTCGGCGATTAAAGGTCTGGTTCATTACTTCAAAGTATACATATTTAAAATAACTCTACATGTTTTAAATATATATACTTTGAAGTAATGAACCAGACCTTTAATCGCCGACTTATTAAGTTTACCTTATCATACCAAGGTCACGAAGATATTATATATATATATATATATATATACTATATATATATATATATATATATATATATATATATATATATATATTAAATCAACTAGAAAAATAAAATGATTTTTGAAATTGACATTTTATCTAAGTTCCTAAAAAATCAAAACATTTTTAACATTACCATTTTACGTAAACTAAAATTGTTTTTCACATTGAAAAGAGATAAAAGTATAATTGTAATACTTACTTACGGTAATATTGTTTATCGCCGCATAAAACTTTCGGCAGTAAAAAAAAAATTGAACCGTCAAGGCATGCTGCGAAATCCTTAAAATTTGCTTACCTGAAAGAAAAAGAAAAGAATCATCATTATGGACAGTAGCAAGGATCCTAAATTTTATGATGTCGTAAAAATATTTCTTCATCCATAGCTTTACTGACGTCCGACTCAATTTTTATGACTTTATCGGTCAATTTACCAAAGTAAAGCACCATGTGTGTAATGATATAGAGAGATATATACGCACGAATACAACTGACATTAAAAAATAAATAAAAAGGAAATAATTCCAAACAAACATAAATAAATTATTTACAAGAATATGTTTCTTCTTTGTCTAAAACTATGGACATTAATAGTGGTCGTCTGTTACTTAAATACATAAACCAAATATACTGTTTTTACTTTTTATAAACGACTTGGTATCTTTTATTAACTCTTCTTTATTTATATATGTTAAAGATACGAGCGCGGTGGTTTCAGTAATCGATCCTGTGGAGTGCACGCACGAAATAAGGCAAATGTGCTTCTTGACAACCTTCACAAATCCTTTAAATCCAATAATCTGCATTTTGATAATTAATAACACGTTTTAAGTATCAAAAAGATATAATAAAGACACTACATACATATTGTTACCGAGACGCTGCTAGATCGAGCGTCCTAACAATAAGGAGAGAGATTTAAAGTATAAATTAAATAATGCTGAAATAAGTATGTATTAAATACAGGCTGGCCCAAAATGACCGAAGGGGTTTTAATTCCTCATAACTTTTTTATTATAATTTTTTTTTTGTTTTCAGTATTTTGTAAAGAAGACTTGGGGAATTTAAAATGGAACAGTACACAATTGAACAACGTGCCAACATCGTTGACCTTTATTTCTCAAATCAACGATCCATTGCGAGATATAATTTTTTTTAAAATATTCTCCATTAATATACTGTATTTAAAATAAAAAAAATTTAATAATTATGTCTTAAATAAGAAGTTATAATGAACTCAAACCCCTTCGGTCATTTTGGGCCACCCTGTACAACTTAAATACTACTTTTATTTAATATTTACATGAAAAAAATTACGCTCTGAAATGTATTAAATTTAATGGAAGCTATATATATATATATGTTTTCTTTTAGGCTTCGCCGGTAGTAGTATGTGTTTTAACTGGATTCCGGGTTTTCTTCCGCGTTTTCCACTGTTTGGTCTTTGTAAAGACCGGTGCTGGTTTCTGGACGACGTTTCGGCAAAATCACATTTCCATATTCGGGTCTGCGATAACTGTCTGCTTCTGCTTCTGGTTACTCGTAAACAGTTTACGAGTGGAAACACTGAAAACGCGGAAGAAAACCTGGAATCCAGTTAAAACATATATAAATATATACATATTAATATAGTCCGTCCTCCTCTTTGATTCGACTATATTAATTGTTTAAAAATTCAACTAGACTTATTTATTTTATATATATATATATATATATATATATATATATATATATATATATATCTACTTACAAGTGAGCTCTAGAGTGAAAGTGCATATATTATCTTTATGTTAATACAAACCTTTATTAAAAATAAGAAATAACGCCACAGCAGCTCAGTCGTTTATGTTTATAGGGTTGATTAATTTTTAGAATAAAATAAAATATATAAATACTGACTTTGTATGTCCAAATATTTGAGGACATCTATCTGTGAAATATTTTAATAATAGTTTTCGGGATACAGTTATCTATCTTTTTTATTTTGTTGCCTGCTAACGTTCAAGTAGAAATTTATGAAATTTTAGATTTTCCTGTTTACTTTAGAGGTTAAGTGTAAAGTGGCATATTGATTCTCTAATTAAAAACAAAGATCGATTTGATATAAATCAATAAGTTTATTGTACACACTTAAAAATACAAATTACGAGGAATATTTAATATAGTCTTGAATATGTGAATGAAACAATCTGGTATAATACGTCCCAATGAATATACTAATGCACAAGTAGCTAGAAAGAATATATAGCACTTCTTTATGTATTTAATTGTTTTATGTCTAATAAATTTAGCTTTTAGGTAATTGGACAGCTTAATATATGCAAATACAAATAGATTTAATATTTATTTTTTGTATCGGAGAAAACTTATATTGTTATTAATATATCGTTGGATAAAAAATTCTAAATATTATATTCTTAATTTTATGAGCATCTATTTTTTAAGGATAGTGAATAATATAATTAAACCTGGGTTTGCCTTGTCTTTAACTGTGACTTGATATGTGGCTAGCTCGAATACTTGTGACTGGTTTCTCGAGAAGTGGCCCCGATGATCCGAATAGTGCTTCCGATTACTCTTAGATGTTATTATTTCCTAGTCCTGATGACGTGAAATCGATCTGGATACTGTTCGCTGTTCATTAGTTTGTAGAATAATTAAGAAGTTCAAATTTCATCCCTATATAATTACTAGAGCTGAGGATGTTTGCGGTATAACCATGGTTATATCATATAACCATAGTAATTTACTATGGTTACATGATATAACCATGGTTATACCGCAAACATCTAGAGCTGAGGATGTTTGCGGTATAACCATGGTTATATCATATAACCATAGTAATTTACTATTGTTACATGATAACCATGGTTATACCGCAAACATCCTCAGCTCTAATAATTACACTTGTTCACAAATTTGAGTGAGGATGATTTTAACAGGAAGTTGGAATTTTATGAAGTAATAACCGAGCGCATGAACAATTATTGTATAGTATCTGCTTTGCGGACGAATCATCTTTTTCATTGAATGGTAAAGTAAGTCGTCACAACAGCAGATATTGGAATGACACCAACCCCCATTTGACGTGGGAAACACATACACAGTGGCAACAGAAACTTAAAGTATCGGCTGGTATCGTTGACGATGATCTCATAGGACCCCCCATTCGTTGACGGGACTTTAAACGGTCAAATGTATTTGAACATGCTGGACGATACAATCAATCCTTTGATTAAAGAAAAATTGGAGCAAGATCCAGATTTGTTGGAGAATGGGGTAATATTTCAGAAAGATGGAGCGCCTCCACATTTCGCTGCCGGGGTACGACAATTTCTGGATCATCACTTTCGCGATCGTTGGATTGGTCGAAGGGGGCCTATAGAATGACCTGCTAGATCGCAAGATCTTACATCACTTGATTTTTTCTCTGGTGGCATCTTAAATCTAAGGTGTATGCCACACAGGTTCCTTACAAGAGTTACGCCAAAAAATTGTTGAGGAATGCCAACGAATAACTCTAGAAATGTTGCCAAATGCCGGGAGAGCATTTCAAGGAATATTGTACTATTGTATGGAGGTTAATGGTCATAATTTTGAAAATTTAATCAAATAAAATCCAAGCCATTTCACCCTAGTCGTGTTCTATTACACAGGTTGTAAATAATGCACTTTTTGCTTACTCATTTAAAAAAATGACTTTTTTATACATGTTTTCGTAAAGAGAATTAAAAGACATTTTGAATGAGTGGTCACAAGACCTATCTGCCCTATTTAATTTTTTATTATGGGGGCTGCTGTGCCTTCAGGAATGATTTTAAATCGTTACGCTCGACATTAAAAGTTATCCCCCTTGATATGAAAATTGACAGGTTTCATAATTTTATATAAATCACAGCAGGTAAAGAGTTATTTGAGGTCGCTCGTTTCAATTGAAATGCCCTGCATAATAGAAACCTCTTCATGTTGTTTCGCTTCGCATATATAAGAATGTTTAATTCGATTTTAAATTATATTTCTTTAAATATATTCGGCATTTTAAAATTAAAAGTCAACATAGCTATTTTTTGTATATTTCGTTTGCAAAGAGAAAGTCTTTATTTTGCACTATTGTCGCACTAGCCGACGGCCCTTTCCAAAAAATCTACCTGATTGAACGTTCAACTCAAGCATTTACCTTCTTTTCGAATTCTTCCAAATACATTTAATTTAAACTAAGTTATTAATTTAACTACATACTCATTTCTTATCCATATATCATGTGGCATATAATTTTAAAGCTTGTCTCACAATAAATTTTAATGAAATTTGTGTCATCGATATCACACCTTGCAGCTCGCGCTTTTGATTAATTCATTATTCAAAACATCGACAACTTCGATCCCCTTCTCCAAGGGCAATAAAAACAAAAACCTAACCGTTTGCAACCCAGTGTTCTCCTCTACAGAAATTCCTTCTTCTGTTTACAACTCTTGTAAGTTACACATCGTGCAAACTCTACACGTGCTGTTCCAGCAACCAAGCATCGTTCGACTTTGTTTTCCACATGCCCGATCGAAGCATCTCCGCAACTCAAAGGTATTTTATATTAATCACAATTCATTCACATTTAATTTACTGCTTAATTAAATGTTCCTTTCAGTCTATTTTTGTGTTAATTTTAAAAAGCGCCTAGGTAGGCATATGCTTATGTAGAACCCCACATATATTTATACAGCAATATGTATGTATTTTATGACATTTCATTGTTCTGTTCGATAGATTGCAATAAAGTTGTATTATTATCAAATAAATTGAATTCGCCTCGGAAATAACATTAATCTTAATAAACGCTAAGTTGCCATGGCAACCAGGCATGAAAACTTTGTCCGCACGATACGTACACAGTGTAGCTAATTAATGATGAAATAATTCGAAAACACCAATATAATAACACTTTGTGTGCCCTTAATTAAAAAAAATAAATAAATATAATTTCATTGTATAAAATTTTTCTTACGCACAACGGTACTATTTCACTTTTAACGAGTGCCCAACACTAACATAAATTGTCAAGTTTAGGAAAATGAGAGAAGTCAAAAAATTAGACTTAGACAACTGTCATAATTACAAGGTAATACAAAATCGTATTATATTTGCGAGCAATACTACTCGACTATCTACACATTTTTAGTTAATCGTATTATATTTGCAAGCAAAACTACTCGACTATCTACACATTTTTAATTAAAGTGAATAAATAATGACATCTATTTGAGTACATTACATATTTAAAGGAAAGTAAAAAAGTGCGCAATATTTTTAAACATATTTAAGATAATTATTATGATTTATTATCACTTTTCAAAAAAGATTTAAAAAACACAATGGCTCCAACACTATAAAATGATTGAGCACAGAATCATATTTAGCATCAAAACATAAAATAGCTATAGATTTTAATTGGCGAGAGAATATAATAACAAAGTTACAGGAACGAAATAAACTACAGACCCCATTTCAGAAATTTATACACCAAAGTAAGTATATTATTCATTCATGTTTATACTTCATACTATATTAATAAATTAATGTGAAAAGTTTTAAAATTATATTGCTAACTCATAACAATACAACCAAAAAAAAAACTCTACCTATTGCCATAATTGAATACATTAATGAACCAAAATAATAAATCAACCTTGATTGTGACAATAATGTAAAACTTTAATTATTATATTTATTTACAATAATATACATGAAATATGTTCTTTCCTTTTTGTGTCAAAAGTGTGGTTAAAGCACAAAATTTACCATAAAAAAAAATAATAATTTATTTAAATTAAGTGTTATTTAATCAAATAGATTTTCAATTTATAATTGAAAAATTTTAAAAAACTGACAATAACAAACCATCATAATAATATATAAAATTCAAATATGGCGCAATTTATTATAAAAGTAAATAGAATAAGAATAAGAGTACAGTGTTGTTCCGTCTACCGATTTTTCGGTAGATCTACCGATTTTTCTACACTTCTACCGATCTACCGATGAAGCAATCATATCTACCGATTTTTAAACGAATGAAAAAAATAAAATAAAATTGTGCTAAAACTGTTTATATTCATGTAAATAATACGTGTTAATGTAAATATTTATAGGGGTATTTTTTTTAATGTATAATAAAGAATGAAAATACAATATAATAAATTACTACTATAATGGCATTCATCTTTAATCTATGACTAAAATAAATAGAAAATTAAAACAGGCAAGCAATTTTATGAGTAGGGACAGTAATAAAAGCTACTATGGATTGTAGTCGATATAATGCTTGAATTCAAAGGCAACAATTATGTATGTCGGTAGGTATTTATTTGCACGCTTCTCAAGCGCTCTTTATTCTAAATAAAGGGACTATTCTGGTTTATTATTATAATCACTTTCTTTACGGTGATTTGTGTTCATATGTCTTTCTAAACTTGACTTGTTTTCATTATAATTTCTACAGATGACATGATGATTCACATACATATATTTGCTTAGACTGTCCACAGTAATTATTAGAGCTGAGGATGTTTGCGGTACGGCAGGACCGTATGTAGTGCATCCCCACCAGCGTATAAACACGATGCAGCGAAACACTTTAGTTAGTCGTGAACTGGCAACGTGATCGTGTGTTGTCTTGAGCTCTATTTAATAAGTATGACGGACGTGCCCAAGCCAAGAAAGCGCCCATTGTATAACGACGTGAAGAAATTTATCCGAGACTTTCCCGATTTGTATTATAATGGAGCAAAAGTGGTTTGTAAATTATGCGATAAACAGTTACTTTGCTGGGACAAATACGACTGTAAAAGACATGTTGAAAGTGTACACCACAAAGACAAAAAAAATAATGTGCTGTCTAAAACGCAATTCAGTTTCGATTTATTGACAATGCTACTCGTCTGCGATGTGCCAGTTCACCTGCTAGATAAAAAAGCCTTTCACGACTTTTGGAATAAATACAATTCCAACATAAAGCTACCGTCACGGAGAACGTTACTCACCTATTTACCAATTGTGCGTGAGGACATTGAAAACAGAATGAAAGCAGTAGTAAATGATAAACAGTTATGGGTATGTGTCGACGAAACGACAGATCGAAAAAAACATTCTATTGTGAATATTATAGTGCGTGTACTAGATCCTGTCAAATCAACATTTCCCATTTTATTAGCCAGCAAAAGATTGGAAAAGTGCACTAGCGAAGTAATTACGAAGGTAGTGCTCGATACGCTACAAAAATTTCAAGTTTCAACTAATCAACTCCTGATGTTTATGAGCGATGGTGCTGCGACAATGCGTTCTGTAGGCCGTTCTCTTAAAGCAGATTGTGAGAGACTTTTGCATGTGACATGTAAAGTTCATGCTTTACACCTTGTGGCACAAACTATTCGGCAATGTTATCCAGAGGTGGATGCATTAATAGCAACCACAAAAAAAGTGTTTCTAAAATCTCCCAAACGAATTCGAGAGTTTCACAGTCGGTGCCCTGGTATTCCCGAATCACCAGAGCCAATCCTTACACGTTGGGGAAGTTGGTTAAAGGCGGCATTTTATTATGCCAAGTATTTCCAACAAATAAAATCTGTGGTTCTACAATTCAATCCTGCCGAAGCTGTAGCCATTAAGGAAAGCCAGAGACTCTTTCAAAACCCTTCCCTTGATGCAGATTTATAAACTATTTATAACATCATGTTTAACGCAATCGAGAAATTTCAAAATACTGCATTATCGTTAGCGGAGTCACTGCAAATACTGGACGATGTACACGCCCAGCTATGCGCAGTAAATGACAACAAAAATGTTAATGTAATAGAAAAGTTCGAGAGTGTGATAAACAATGATTTTGATTTTACCAGATTAAAACAAATTAGTAATGGTGCAAGTGTAGATTCGGTTTCTATCTATAAAGATTATTTTAATTGTGCGTGTGTTACATCCGTAGATGTCGAGCGGTCTTTCTCAAAATATAAAAAAATTTATTCATCACGGCGTACATCGCTCACCGCTACAAATATGGAAACGTATCTAATGCTACAAACTTACTGCAAGTCTTATCCACTTGGCGCTATGCTATAATAATCGTAAATAAGGTAAGTGTGTTATTTATATACAGTACACATAACTGACATACCTAAGTGATATAAATAGCGAATGCATGTAAAGCAATAAAATCACGCATGCATCACCGATCGAAACAAGGTCATTATATTCGTGCGTTTAACTGAATACTATCCTGGCACACCGCAAACATTCCCAGCTCTAGTGATTATTCAGCAGCACGCCCACATCCAAAGGAAAACTAAAATGAACTAACTTTGTCTGTTCATTCCTGTAGTCATTCCCTTATTTGAATTAACGATTTTGTATCAAAAAATTACAGCCTGCACACAATAACAAGATTTTTACAATGATCCGACAGAATAATAGACATTGTTTAAAGAGAAATTCAGTAACAAAAGTACACAATATATACATCGCACAAACGCAAATGGAATAAATTGAGTATCTTTACAACATCAATTGAAAATATATGACGAGTGCAGAAAATCCTCCACTGGAACCATACGGAGCCAACAAAGAAAAAAAAAATAAAGTAAAATAAATTCATATTAAATTATATCCGAGACCCGGCTGGAGTAAACTTCCGCACGCTGGCTGCCTCCAATTTTCCCCATTGTCCTTCCAGGTCACCGATTCCGGAATCCCCGGAAATTAGATAGTTGTTGCTTTATGAGCCACTTGCGCACTACAATCTACTTTATTTATTTTTCTTTTGCTTTCCTTCTACTCGGTAAGTAAAAATAAGTAACGAGACGTTTTAAAATCAAGAAAATGGTGATGGGCGTCTGCTCCGCTTCCTTTTGTGGAAGAAATTCCACAATATTTACTACGTTCCTGGAATGGTTAAAGAGCCAACAGGATAAATGAGAAGTAGTAACTTTACTTTTAGTTTTCGTAAATTCCTTAGTATTTCCTCTTCGCTGATTTTCCAGGAGTTAATTTAAAGAAAAGCACAAATATTAAAATAAAACTATTTACTCGTATTTGTGTAATGATAATGTATAGAGAACGGACACGCTTACCACATGACGCAGAGCCCAGTGCAGTACTGGCGAAAGGCTGTATTTCTAAAATATTTAATTTTATTTATATAATTGGAAAACGAACGGGTGGTGATTTATAAAATTACGAAATACATATGATATTGAATTTAATTCATCATTAGAATTTTTATATTTTTAATTTAAAGAAAATTATTACTTTAGTTTGTTTAATATAATAATGAATTCGGCAGGTAAATAATGTAACAAAGACATTCAAGACTTTGAAGTTCATTAAAAATAAATTCAAAAGATTATTTGTTTTATGTAGACATCTATTTGATCGTGGATAATTTCAATTTCTGTTGTGAAACAGAAAATATAATACAGATATTTTTTAAATTGTAAGTAGGGAAAGATCTCACGAACATTTAAAGATATCTGGGTTTTCAACTCGTAACTGTAAGCTTTCGTTAAATATATGAGATATTAATTAAAATGAATTGTGTGTTAGTGACTATTTCATGTGGCAGGGTAAGGTCTCGCCTCGTCAATATGAACTAACACATTTTGCTCTTAAAATATTATGACTTTATATTACTACTAAATCCACAAACTTTACAATAATTCAATTTTAAATAATAAAACTGTGTCATACTTTAATATTTTATAGAGTATAAGACTCACTGGTCTACAGTAATACACAGCTGTATTTTGAAAGATTTATTGAAATCTAACAAGATCTTCGAAGTCATATTTTTAGATACAGAGATGTGAGTATATTTTTGACTAAATATAAGATTTGCAAACCATGTTTTATTAATAAAGAAAAATATAATTGATGATATTTAAAATACTTAAAGATTAATGTATATTTTTGCAGTGTGTATAATAAATGTATTAAACTTAACATGCTATCGTATTATTTCTCTCCTAAATACATTAGATGCTAGGCCTAGTTGCAGGGAGCCATTTTTGTAAAACAAAAACCCTGAGAGCAAATTTAAGAGCCTAAACTAAAAATATGTGTATATGATGAATCATGTTTAATAACACAGGCCTGCATTTTTCAACTCTTTGAATGTTGATTTAAAAATTTTAACTGTTTTCTAGTAATTGGGTAGCGCTGATTTCAAATCTGCTTTTATTTTTTTTTGTATCACGTAAGGTTATTTTTCAAACCAGTAAAATCAAAAAATATAGAAAAACACGATTTATTTAATTTATAAGCTAGTTTTATATTATATTTAAAAAAATACAAAAATATACACATAGAAACTATTAGAAATAGTTATTTATTCTTTATGCTTCTTAAAAAAAACGTTTTCGTTTTTCAGAAAAGCTTCGTTTGGTTGTTTTTCTGTCATATTCAGCTAAAGGAAGATCTGAAGGTAGTTTCTGGGGCAAGCTAATTTTTTTGTTTCAACCTAGACCCCAGTACTTCAGAAAGATCTTTTGAAAGTCCCAAATATCTTACTAAATCATTCAGTTCGGCTTGTGAAAATAGCTGAGGTTGGTTTTGACCTGAGGTTGATGGTTCAAAATCACTATCCATCTGTACGGAGCCGGAAGTTGAAGAGGTTTCAATATCTTCCTGTAGTACTTTGGGGGGTATAGGTATAGGTACATGATCACTGTGAGGAACTGGTCTGATAGCTGATTTAATATTGTTTGGGTACAAAATATGTTTCAAAGTGTTTCTATTATGCCCCTTAATATCACAGACAAAAGTAGCAATCTTCATGATGATTTTTCGGTTCTCTCCAAACCATCGGTATTCCAAAAGGAAAGCTTTTTTTATTCCCTTTGGTCCAATGTCTTAAACCTTCTTCACATACCTTACAAATAATATGCATTTTTCACAAATTCACCAATTGGTCTCTTAAACTTTTTCAAGACGAAGTATCCACAAATATAACAGAAATCATCTGGTTTGTTTTTGCAACACCGGCTGGACATATTTTTAAGCAATGTTTATTTATCAAATACCAAGCACAACACTAAAGACAAATTAATTTTACTTGTTTACTGATCGACACTCAGAGCTATAATGAAGTAAATGAC